>JAWNOT010000045.1:6202500-6802500 GCA_035045825.1 Drosophila eohydei
TTGTTCCACGAGTACTAAGAGATTTCCCGTGGAAACGGTTAAAGTGGTGCTACTAGATGTAGAGCTATCTAGCTGCAACTGCAGCGCCACTTGGGGCAGTGCATCGGCCACCAGTTGACGCAATATGGCACGATGCTCATGGATGATGCGCTCTACTGCATTGAGATAATTTCCACTATGCATTATGCAGCTGAAGGGGCATTCCCCGTGTTCCAGTCGCGCACAGCTAATGTTCACGGACTGCCCCAGTGCGTCCAGAGCGCAAAAGAAATGCATGGAACGCATGGGCAACTTGTTAAGCTGATTATAGATGCTATTTTTAAGACGATACGTAAGATTTGCCGGATGGAAGCGAACGCGAGAAGCCGGACGACCACTGCAAACACTCTCCAGCCGCTTGGAGTACTCCGTTTGCGGTGCATTGTCAAATATGCTGCTATAATGATCCAAAATACGATCCGAAGACGACTCTGCCGTCTTAGCCGGCATACTAGTTGTATCTACATTGAGTATATTCAAGGGCAGCTGCAGATTTAAGTTCAACCAGTTATTTGCCACCCATTCGCCAAGAAGCAGCAGCTGCGCGAAATTCGGTGATGGTAAATCCAAGCTGGTCAAGCCGAGAGATTCATGAAAACGTCGTTCGAATGCGTAGTAGGCATCGTACAGCAAGTACCCATACTTCTGGCACACTAATTTATACTTGTACTTGGAGCTAAGCAGATGTCCAGGGCCGGAGATTTGACGATTCACATGTTGGATATTGCGACGCTTGAGAGCCACCAATAGCGAATCTGCGCGCGCTTTATTGAACGCCGCATTCAACACATCCTCAGAGAAGTGTTTGTAAATTTCAAAGGCTTGCAGATTGAACAGTGTTTTATCCTTTGCACTGCACAAGATACTATGCTGTACACCGGAGACAACAGTTATTTGAAGTTCAGTCTCTGTAGTAGGATTCGCATAGAGTAGCGAGTCCTGTTCACCATTTGGCGCTACACACTCCCTAAAGCGACAGCGGTAATCCTCAAGATTATCGGGCAGCAGAAACTGACGATAGACGAAGTCCTTCAAATAATACGAGAGCATTAGATAGTAGACAACGCAATTGGATGCACGCAATACCTACCTCATTAATAATCATGCGATGCAGCCGCTCGAGAATGATCACAAAATGAATAAGCAGCGCTTCGACTTGATCACTCCGCACAGGATACTCCACTTTGAGCTGCGATAAAAAGCGTTCATTGTATATGACATTAAATTCTGGCTGGGTTTGCATCATATAGATCCAATTGCGAACGTCTGGCTGATCGCGTTTCATTCGAATGAGAAACTGCAGTCGTCGCACACAGGCCTGTGTTGTCTTATTATTTATATTTAGATATCTACGTATGACATCCCGGCAAATAATGCCCACATTGTAGAGCGCCAGCGCAGGCAACGGCGCATCAATAAACAAGTAGATAGCTCGTCCCATTTTTAATATTCGATCCTCGGCAGCGCTCCATGTGACACGCAAGGTACGCATATTACGCAATGCATCACGATCGATGTCGTCGCGTGGTCCGTTCTTGCGCTTGCGCGTGTCCGTGGAGTTCGCACCGCGTGTTTTACTGAGTCGTGGTACTGGCTTCAATCGAATCAAGCTAAGGCGCTTGCGCAGGGGAATTGATGCAGCTTTCCGGGCGTTCGTCGCAGTTGATCGTGGGGCTGGCGCCGAGTTACGCTTCACCCACGACCAATGTCGAAACTGATGCGCAAAGAGCGAAGAGCAAAGACCCGCTGCACCCTGTTGATCACCTGGTACGCTGCCGTCATCTAGCTGCGCAGCCTCGTCAAAAGCAGCCAAGCGCACAAAACTGAGAGGTTGCGGACGATTCTCTTTTCTGCTAACCACTTTGCGCTCCCTGTGCTTCAGGAACCCCAGCTTTGTGTAGATACACACATGCTGAAGCTTGGCCCAATAGTCGGCAATCTGTTCGCGACTGGTGAACTCATATGTGAGTCGTTCGTAATTGAGTTCCGGATTAATCCGTCTGTAGTTGTGACCACTGCTCGTGGTGGTGTCCAGCAGGCAGGTATGCCTATTGAAATACACCCAACGTTGCAACGTATCGCGTCCCAGCTGCCGTTCACTGACCTGTAATAGGCCCATATTATTTAGCAGACGAAGCATGCCCAGGTATCGTTGCTGCAGACTTATTCGCGGTATCAAATTCTGCAGTTGCAGCTGCGCCAGGAGATAATGCTGTCGCACTGGATGCTGGAGCTGTGGACGCAGCTTGTCTGCTATTTCTCGCTCGATGCGAAAGATGCGAAGCATTAACGAAAGTGGCATGCGCTCTAGAGCATCCATAAAGTAGAGCCAACCAGTTGGTTTATCGTAGTTGGGTAAAGGGGGTATAAACGTGCGCCAGCTAATCTCCTGCGTGTAGGGCAACACTTCCGACTCCGTGGCCTGCCACTCCTCCAGATACTCAAGTGTCATCAACGACGGTTCGGTGTGCTGCCACTGCCGCAACAACTCCTCATTCATTTGCAGCGGCTGTTGATCGCGCTGCTGTTCGCAAACCAAATAGTAGAGGAATTCGTGTAAGGTGCTGGCCACCAAGAGTTTAGGCGCTGATGGTTTTGATTTATCTTTGCGCTGAGAGTCAATTCGAAGTTTTTTTCGTTCCATCTGCTCGCGTCGCCCTTTGCCCAACATCAATTGAGCTGGACGTGATTGTCGCTCCTCGTTTATCAAATGGAAATTGTTCTTCAAACGCAACACCTCACGCTCAAGTTGTTCGTGCTGCAGATCGATCTTGGGATGTGTGACCAAGCGATAAAGACGCATACGTTCCTCGTACTTTAGCGTCACTTCGTAGACATTCAAAATGCGTGCATGTTGCATTCGCTCGAGCAGTCTAAACATCGATTTTCGACATATTTTTTCACGTGCGCCTACATTCTTCTCCGCCTCCATGATGGATCGAGCTAAGTCAATGGAGTGTATAATACAGGTCTTATCGATTTGTCGCACGATTAACATTTTGCGTGCCACATGCTGTGGTGTCTCCTTATCGGTACCTTTAAACTCTTTCCTCGAGAAGTCCATAGCACGTACATTGGTTTTGATATTGGGCAGATCATTGATCACAATGTCCAGGTTCAGAGGTACATTCTAGAAAAAGATTGAAAATAATTTATAATTAGCAATGTGGATAGTGCCCGCACAGTCACAAAGTCCTACAAGTGCTACTGCACTTATAGCTTATCATTACCAGCTCATCCTGGCATTGTAGCTGCAGCACTGACTTCTCCAGCTGCTCTTCCTTTTCCCTGAAAATAGCCTCCGCTTCAGTCCCAACTGCCACAAAGCGTGCAATGCGAGATTTGCCCACAGTTTCTGTATAGCTCTTAATTCTTTTCTTGCGTGTCAAAAATTTGATAATACTCCGTGCCATTTGAAAATTGATAGCCACGTAGTGACACAGCTCTAAGGTACTCATGCCCCTCGTACCGAAGTGCTTGATAGCACGCAAACTTTCCAACTCAATGGGCATATTTACATAGGCATGTCGCTGACTTAGCAACTCATCGGGCGCCTTATCCTCACGCTCTTCAGTGAGATCTTGCTGATTGAGATCATCGAACTCCATATTGGGATTACGAAGACGCACAACCGACATTTTTCGACCTTTTGGGTGCGGCTTGGAGCTACTGCTGCTGCTCGCTGGACATGGCGGTTGAACGAGTGCCGTCTCAAAGATCTTACGGAAGTTGTGCGAGATGAGCAGCTTTTTAAGCCTCGAACTGGATAAGTCTGGCATACGTTCCAATATTTCGCCACTAGGTATATATTGAAATGGGCTCGCTTTGATCTCTGCATAGAACTTTTCCATGATGCGTTGAGTGTGATTTTTGTAAATCCGAAAGAAACGAGGCAACATGACCAAACTGGAAGTCAAGCTACGTCCATTATGACGCTCCGCATACATCTGACCGACAACCAACTGCTGCTTCGACAACCAGTTTCTGCATAAGCGAAATTTTTTTAGATTAAAATGCATTTAAGCTGCATTGTCTAGCAAACTTACTTCAAATAGAATATCAAACTGGGGTCAGTGAAGTAATTTGTCAAGGACCAAGGACCACGCGTGGTTTCTCCATTATGTCGAGAGCGTCCCACACACTCGAGGAATACATAATGCTGCACGGTTAACTCACGGGGCAGTAACTTGTTTGCTGGCTTCAAAGCCTTTGTGCGCAGCTCCTGGCTAGCCACTATGACCAGCTTTTGCTGATACTGTTGTGTGGCTTCTGCAGCGGACAGTGTTTCCAATTCATCCACATTTATGCGGTGGCGTGTCTTGTAATCCATGCAGTTGCCGCGTATAGGGCCATCCTGTACGGGCGCAAACGGCAAACGCAAAAAGGGACACTTTTCTGGTACTACAGGCATTTCGCATTCCACATCCTGATCGTTAAAGCGCTTATATACCGGCATCAAAGGCCTTGCTTCGGGTAATATGAAGAAGTTAACTTCCTCAGTCGACCGTAATAATAGCTGCCATATCTGTTGATGCAATTTATCTGGCAAGGGCTTGCCAGAATACAATCTTATAGACAGCAGGGACCACAGATCTATTAACAAATTTTTTATTTTGATATTTATAAATTTCAACAGCACATTTACTGCTAACACGTACTGAACATGCAGCAGCACGTTATATTTTTACTCACATGGTAATGTGGTGCCTTCCAAGCCTTCCAGCGCGATTTCATCAAAAACAGCATCTATCCAGGAGCCACCTGCATACGTTGCAAACATTTTGAAAATTTATAGATGTCAATATTGTTTATTTTATTTTCATGTTATTCACTACACAATTGTTTAGCATCGTCACATTAAACAGCTGTTTCTATTAGAGCTGTATTATTCCGTTCGGAACCAGATCAATTTATACCCTCTTATAAATGAACTGCTGCACGCGATTTGATGTTTCTTCTTTTAAAATTAAAAATGATTTATAACTCTTCACTCTAAAAAAAAAAAACGCAGCAGAAAAATAGCATATAAAAAAATTTAGTAACTAAGTCAATACAAGTAT
The DNA here is from genome assembly GCA_035045825.1 of Drosophila eohydei. Classification (NCBI taxonomy): domain Eukaryota; kingdom Metazoa; phylum Arthropoda; class Insecta; order Diptera; family Drosophilidae; genus Drosophila; species Drosophila eohydei. Next base: position 6,207,600 of record JAWNOT010000045.1, read on the forward strand.
CACATTAACTTAATAACTGGCAAAATTCAATGTAGTGTTGCACAATACATTCGCCGGCTCTGATAGAGTGAGACGAAGCTATACACGTAGCCAGCAGCTGTCAAAATAGATGCAGCTGCCTGCAAACAAACGCCGCAATTTCTGTCACTTCGAGCGCTCTTTTGCAAGGTTAACGCAAATTTTTCGAGCTTGCAGAAAACGAGAAGTTTAAAATAAGAAAAAGTACAGTTTTAACTAAAAATTGAATTATTAAAATAATAAAAAGCAAATATGTCAATCTCAACCATATCGAACTTCAATTTCGCCAATATGGCAGCACAGCTCAACGAGGAGCAGGGTATTTCCTTCAAAAACAAAGCAGAAACCTGGAATAATGCCGGAGATGGTAAGCGGAATCTCTTTTATTAAATGCAACTTCATCAATGTTGTCACACACTTACAGTCAAAGCCGTTGTTGAAGCACTCAACAGCCAATCCATAGTGCATTATCTCAATCTCGAAGGCAATACACTAGGCGTGGAGGCCGCTCAAGCAATTGGCGAAGCGCTCCGTAAGCATCCGGAATTTCGCAAAGCCCTATGGAACAATCTTTTTACGCGACGTGTCATAACGGAGATTCCGTTGGCTTTGAAACATTTGGGCGCTGGTTTAATTGCAGCTGGTGCCAAGCTCACAGTGCTCGATCTCAGTGATAATGCACTTGGTCCAAATGGAATGACCGGATTGGAGGAGTTCCTACGATCGCCCGTCTGCTACTCGCTGCAGGAGTTGTACCTCAATAACTGTGGACTTGGTCCTGAGGGCGGACGCATGTTGTCTGTTGCCCTCATCGATCTCCATAAGAACGCCAAGGAAGCAGGTACGCCGCTGCAATTACGTACCTTTGTGGCGGGACGCAATCGCTTGGAGAATGCCGGAGCCAAGGCTTTGTCAAAAACAATCAAAGTACTGCAAACGCTGGAAGAGATTACAATACCGCAGAATTCCATTTATCATGTGGGCGTCGCGGCACTTGCGAATAGTTTTAAACAGAATCCGCACTTGCGTGTGCTCAATATGAATGACAATACGTTGGGCGTCCGTGGAGCTGCTAAGATAGCGGAAGTCTTTGAGCACACCCTATTGTAAGTGTAAAAACTATGATAACTATTCCCAAATGTTTCGTCATCAAATTTCTAAATTTCTCTTGAAGATTGCGTGAAATTGACTTTGGCGACTGTTTGTTGAAGACCGATGGCGCTTATCATTTCGCCGAGGCTCTAGAACAGAATCACGAACAATTGGAGCTGCTGGATCTTAGCAACAATGATATCAACTTTGATGGAGGCCTGGTGCTGGTGACGGCCGTGCAGCATAAGCCCAAGCTGCGTATATTTAATCTGGATGGCAATTGCTTTGGTCAAAGTGGGAGTTCACAAATCGTTGCAGAAATGGCAAAATGCAAAAATCCTGCAGCTCTGCAGTCTTTGGATGAAGTGCTCTCCGAAGAGGAGGGCGAGGAGAATAGCGGTGATAATGATGACAATGCGACACCCGATAACAGCGACGATGATGAAGAATCTGACGAACAAGACGATGATGGTGATTATGATCCAAATGACACCACAGAAGAGGTAGACGAAGATGACGACGAAGCCTACGTAACCAGCAATGCTTACACCACTAAGGTAAAGCAGATTAACCACCTGATAGGGTTACTTTGCAATAATAATTAATCTTAACTTTATTTTTGATTCATTACCTTACTAAATTAATGAATTTACTCTTTGCAGCTTTTCAACGACAGCATGACCTCTAACAAAACCAGCAACAATTTTGATATGACAATAAAGAATGGCAACAAAACGCCCAGCAGCATCGCCTGCACTCCGGAGATATTTTGCCTTAGTCAAACGCCTTGTACGCTGCAACAATTTGACTCGCTGGAGGCGAATAATAAGCTTGATGCCTTCCATAACATAATCAATGTAAGACTAAGCAATTGATACCGAGTCTTTAGAAACCCGAAAATAGATTGTATCATGCGTAGAAAAGGGATTGATTACCCGTTCATTTAAATTATTTGAATTTTTAGTGTCTGATATTTCTGATATATTGCATTCTGATCAATCATTTGTATTAAACATTCGGGGTAGAAAAATAACTTTTTATAAAATAGTTACCCTTAGTAATAGGTAGATTTTTAAAATTTCATTTGACCAAGGTAACGTATAACAGTTTGTATAAACCATTGTTCTAGACAACACCAATCACTAGTTGCTTTATAAACAATTTCGATTTACTAAATGATGTTAACAAATTATATTCATTCTACAGTTATTCGATGAGGATAATCACTTGCTGCTGCTAATCTTTACGTCGCTAAAGTGCGGACATCTTGCTCAAACATCGCCGGCTGCTTTAGAGTTGGCTATATCACTATATCAGGCTACCTTTGATTATGCCATCAAAACAAAGCAGGAAACGCGCGTCCTGGAGTATTATTTGATACAGTTGGGTCTATTGCGCAGCGAAGAGCGCTTCAAGAGCGAATACAATATGAAGGGCTGTCGTTATGCTCTACGCGAGGCAATCAAGAAGAAAACCTTTGCCAACGACAATATAAAGAATACATTTAAAACATTTCTCGATCAACTCGATGATTAGCGAGTACCACTAGAATAAGTTTTAACAAAATTTCTTTCATAGCAAGCAAAACTGTAACTATTCTAATAAATAAGTTTATATACAATTTCTAAAAATGATTTGGTTTATGTTGTTAGCGGTGTTTAATTAATGATTATTTATAATAACTACTATAAATTAAATTTCACACGAATTGACTAAAGGAAAATTAAGTTTTTTATATTTTATTAAATCAATTTTGTATACCCCACATCATAACGACCTATTAAAATAAAAATATTCACCAGTTGATTAGAAAGAATACTGCTTATATCTTCGCAACCTATATGGCTACCTAAATATGTGACACTGTCAAGATTATTCATCAGGATAGGAGATTTGCTGTATATCCAATCAAAGAAATACTTTATTAAATAAGTCAGGGCAATAAATATTAACTATCAACTCATTCGAAAACGTATAATTTAAAGACGGTACAAAATTTATTTGAATTAAAATGTTTTGCAAAATATAGTTCAAATAGATTTATAAATAAAATGTGTAAGTACAATTGTAAGATTATGGAAACAAATGACAAATCCTATATTCAATAAAAAACAAAGTAAAATTCGTGTTTTTTTCAACTTATGACGCATGTAGATAGTTGTCCCTGATCCGTAATACACATTTTGAAGTATATTAAAAGATGCCTGCGTAAAATACATTTTATTTACATGGAAAAATGGTATTGTATTGTATGACTACAAACTATGTTTACAAAACAAGATATTGATATATATATATATATATATATATATATATATATATATATATATATATATATATATATATATATATATATGCATTTATAATAGATTAAAGAGTGTTCTGTAATGTATTGGTGGATTATCGCTTGATTTTGCTTTGTTAAAAATTGCAAATTGAAAGAATGTTGCGAAGTTAATCAATGTAAATAAAAATATTTCAAGTATGATAAACATTTATGGAACATCAATTACAATGTTATTTAAAAACTGCCTTAATTTGTTTGCTTTCTGTTTTTTTGTTAATTTTTCAAACTTTTCTCAGTGGTATATCAGAAATACTTGTTTACTTTACTTATTCAAATAGTTGCCCTAATACAATTTGTATGCATACGATTTCCATCCGTCCCTCTGTTTTACTTTTTGGTAAGATATTTGTAATAATATACCACGAGTAGATGTGCGAACTGCTGCTTAAGAAGATTAACGTATATATATCTATATATTTAATTATGCTTCGAAATCGGAATCATCGTCATCGTCCACACCAATAACATCATCGTCGCTGCTGTCGCTATCGAGAGCGCGTGCCTTTTTGGCTGCAGCCTTCTTCTTGGCTGCGCCTCCACTGCTGTCATCTTCTCGTTGACGTTTAGCGCCTGTTGGACGTTTGATAGGTGAATCATCCAGATCATCATCATCATCGTTGTTGGTGTCTTCGTGCTCCTCTCCCTCTTCATCCGAAATGAGGAACGAATAATTGACCTTTTTGCTAGCTGCACGGCGACCAGGACGTTCAACACGTTGAACCTCTTCAACCAGTTCCCCAGAGCTATCAAGGCTCTTGGCCTGAGCCTGAATTCATATGCATATTAATAGTCGAACAGATACAATTACCTTTTTTGTCTTACCTTGCTAAAGTCCAGTTTACTCTGCTTAAGGCCATCTCCGTTCTGCTTTTTCGATTTCTTCTCGGCAGGTTCCTTTTTAGGTGCAGGTCCCTTTTTGGCCTTGGGTGACGTTTTTGGGGCACCGCCTTCAACGAGCAAATCGAAATCATCCACCTCTTTGCCAGCCGTTGTTTCCTCCTTCTTTATAGCCTTAACTTTGGTCATCCGCTCCTTTGTCTTGACGGCAGTATTTGTGGCCGCTTGGAATTTCTTTATAATTTCATCGGTGACTTTGAATTCGACGCGTTCGCCAATTGGATCAGGAAAGATGTCCGCATTGCCCGCCGATGATTTGCCACCCTTTTTGGCACGACCAGTTATCGCCTTTTGACCCTTCATGGCCTTCGCTTGTTTGAGATTAATGCCTTGCTCCTCCAATCTTTCCTTTTCTTCGACTTCGGTAAGCTTTTGTTCGAGATTGTCGAGATCATCCATCCACAGATGGCTTGGCGATTTCTTCATTAGATTATCTAGCTCCGCCATCTTGAGATCGCGTTGTTTGAGCAGCTCATTCTTTCGCTCCTCGGTCAGCATCCACATGGACATGCCCAGCAGATAATCGAATTTCTTGACTTCTGTTAACTTCTGGAATGCCTTCTCGGGATCTACTTCTTTCTTAATCTTTTTGCTGCTGCTGCCAACTCCACTATCTTCCTCCTCTTCATCATTATCTTCAGCTGCTTCGACGTCCTCCATTTTGATGCGTCGTTGCCATTCCTTAACGGGATCTGGACGATAGCCTCGCTTAATCAGCTCGTCGATCATCATTTTGCGCTGCTTATTCTCAATCACTAGCTTCTTCTCACACTTCTCTAAAATGAAGCGTGCCTGATCGCTTAACCGATCTGATTGGGCTGTCAGCTGACCTACCAGATAATCCTTACGCCTATTATAGTATTCCAAGCGGAGCTTATAAAACTCTAATAATATATCTTTGGGCGATGGAAAGCGACGCAAACAATTATTTTCATCGAACGCGTGCATCTGATTTGTGGATATAGACGAGCTCAGCTTTAAGACACGATGAAATCCTCCTTCTTCGCGGCGCAAACGCTCAAATTCACCTGGCGCAAAACTAATTACAAAGCGGACTGTTGTATCTGTATGGAATTCACGATAATCAGATATTATCGCTTTAACCTTTTCGGTGCCGTTAGATAGTGCCTCCAGTACGTTCTCCTTGTAGTTTTGTGTCCATACGCCAATTGGCAATTCCGTAATCTCAATGCGACTGTCAGGAAGGATTTGTATATTACCCGAGTGCACATAACGCCCATCGGACACATATTCCATGCTACCCGTAAAATTCTTATACCACGGGTGCAATGGCAAGGGTTCTTCATTATTGATCATACGACGCAAATTATTTATTAAATCGCGTGGATTGTAGTTTGCAATTTTCGTAGACCAACCAGTGCCAATGCCCTCGGCACCATTCACCAATACCATGGGAATAATCGGTATATACCACAAGGGTTCGATTCGCTGACCGTCATCCACCTGATACTGCAGCAAAGGATCATCCAGTGGATGATAGATGAGCCGTGTAAGGGGCGACATCAATGTGAATATATAACGAGCGCTTGCGCAATCCTTACCACCGGTTAAACGTGTACCGAACTGACCGCGAGGCTCCAGTAAATTGATATTGTTCGAGCCAACGTAATTCTGTGCCAAATTCACAATGGTCATTTGCAAGGACATCTCGCCGTGATGGTAGGCTGACATTTCGGCTACTGAACCGGATAGCTGAGCCACTTTTACCTCCCTCTTATCGTTACGCTTGAAGCACGTAAACATAACCTTACGCTGGCCGGGTTTTAGGCCATCTACTAAACTAGGAATGGATCGTTCGTTATCCGCATTGGAGAAAAGCACCAGCTCAAGATTGATAAAATCTGAGTAGCTGACATGTTTGGTGCCCTTGGTGTAGAGATAACGCTCTGGTAGACCCAATTGCTTGCGACGCTTCACCTCGTCCATGTGATTTGTGAGCCAGGTTTTACGCGATTCCACATGCTTCTTAGCAAAAGCCATTACAATGTTATCATCATCCACTTGACCATCATATTTAAACAGAATCCTGTGGCGTTCCATGTCCTGGGAATGATTACAGATTCATTCGTTATTGTTTTCAAAGAATTGCGTTATCAAGTTTCAAATAAGTAATAGACACATAGTAATAGAAACCTATTTAAATATAATTAATATATAAGGTAGAACCAACAAAACGCACCTGGAAATATTCCTTAGCCTCTTTAGAGGTTGAAGTACCGAGACCCTTATAGTACTTTATATTGTACGTATGGTGATTGGGCGTATCCATTTTCCATTCCTCGAATTCAGGCAGTGAATAAAATGAAATCTCTTCGTTCTTTTTCGTTGCCTTTACAATTGGGGTTATAAACTCTTCGAGGAAGGGCAAGCGCAACAATTCCGGCCAATTGGTGTGAATAAAATTGATCAGTAAGCCTTTTATATGAGAACCGTCCTGATCTTGATCCGTCATGATCATAACTTTGCCATAGCGCAATGTCTTCAGATCATCAATGGTCAAATATTTCTTTTTATACTGCAAGCCAATAATCTTGCATAAATTATTGATCTCAGCGTTTTCTGTCAGCTGCTTGAATGTAGCCTCTCGCACATTGAGCAGCTTACCACGTAGTGGAAAGACGCCGTAGTAATTACGTCCAATAACACCTAAGCCGGAGACAGCTAAAGATTTGGCTGAGTCACCCTCGGTGAGAATGAGCGTACAATTGATAGAGTTTTTGGTGCCCGCTTCGTTGGCATCTTCAAGTTTGGGTATGCCTTTAATTTTATGAGATTTTTTGCCGCCCGTTTTAGCAATATCATTCTGTGCCTTAAACTTGGCCCATGCCAACACCGATTCCACAATGCCCGCCTTTGAGACATTGGCAATGAACTTTTCAGAGAATGTGCACTTCGAGCCAAAGCTTTTGGCTTGCAGCGTCATATTCTCTTTGGTCTGCGAGTCGAATGTGGGATTCTCGATTAAGCAGTTTACAAATATCCATAAATGATTGCGCACTTGAAACGGTTTTATACTGATACCATTCTTATTTTTCTTCTTGAGCACTTCAATTAGCTGTTTGATGACATTATCAACCACATGATCGACGTGACGACCACCCTTAGTAGTTGCTATCGAATTAACAAACGACACCTGTTGAAATCCGCGATCCGACGGACAACAAGCAACTTCCCATCGTTCACCACAGGCCTCATAGACCACTTTAATGGGCTGTCCAGCATCGTCATCGGTATTCTTGACAAACAAATCAATGTACTCTTTAAATCCACGTACGGGAACTTTAGTGCCATTCAAAAAGACAGATACGCCCTTTGTGGAAGCGGCTATATCGTAGGCACGACGAGACATTAGAGCTACAATATCACTATCCAAAGATTCCATTTTAAATTTGGCTAAATCTGGACTGAAGGTGATACGTGTATAGTCGGTGCCATTGAAGTCTTTAATCTAAAAAGACATTTGACATTAGCTTAATATTCAATTTGGGTAATCAGTAAGTATACTTACAATTGGGTCTCCAGCTTTGCCCATATTATTACCCCAAGTTTGTTTGAAGCTCTTTCTATACTGCTTTGTGGCTGTTTCCACAGTGAAACTGTTCGAGAAAATGTTGCACAATTTGGCACCATAGCCATTTCGACCACCTGTAACTTTTTTCTCATCATCATTGTAATTGGATGAAGTTAGCAGATGACCAAATATCATTGTGGGCACAAACATATTCTCTTCCTTATGCATAGTTACAGGTATGCCCTGTCCATTATTCCAAATGGATACTATATTCCGCTCAGGATCGATATCGACTTTAATCGTATTCATAGACTTGTCACGTTGCTTATTATCAGCCGCATTAACGAGTATCTCATCGAAGATTTTATAGAGACCTGGCACAAATGATATCTCACGCTGCACCATACGATTTTTTTCTGGATCGTGTACCCACATTAACTCCTTTGTAAATTCCACCGAACCAATGTACGAATCTGGACGCAACAAGATATGCTCCAATTGCGATTTCTTCTGATACATCTGTTCGATGGACAAGCCGCCTTTGCCGTTCTCCATGTTGTTGTTTCTAGGTTGTACGTGCTGAAAATCAAAAATCATACGAAGATTGTTAAGAAACAATAAAAAAATACGAATCGAATCTAGAACATGAATTGCGATATTAAAAGTAAAAGTCACAGGAAATAAAGAAATGCACAACTCTAAGCAGTCCCACATAAAATGATCTTACAGAACATAAGTAATACAAAATGTATTAAGAAAAACTAAACAAATCCAAAATTAAAATAAAGTTATATTAAAAAAGTCAGATATATATACAATAAATGCCGAAGCCTCTTCACTGTGAAAAAATGCAATTACAATTCTGTCCTCTTAACAAAAAATATATTTTTTTCATAATAGACAAATGTAAAGGCTGCATATTATTCAAAACAGTCCAATTTTATCTTTAAATTCGAATCAAAACTATCTTTTAATTCTTGTTTTTATCCACGTATATTACATTTTCTAGTGATATGCTAATATGTACAAACCAAACGCGCAAAAGGCGCGAGCAATGCGCGTGTGTGTATAACAGCCCTGTGTTTTAGCGGGACAGTTGAGCCGGCTGCTAATGCAGCAACAAAACAGCAACACTGAAACGATCCGCTAACGCAAAAATAAATAATGAAGCCGAAGCTACACATATATTTTCTGCATTATGCAATGGTGTACATCAGTACAGAATGCTTTTAAAGAAAAGATAAAAAATTCAAACTTAACGCATTTCTACGTATGCGTCTCTCTTTCTCAGTGTGTGCGTGTGTATCTGTGTGCAACAACCCTGCCGGCTTTGCTGATATGGCTTAACAAATATTAATCAATATAAAAATATGTAATAATTAAAATTAGCTCTTTAAAACACTTTAACTTTGGCTTTGTGTAATGGAATTTTGTATATGTACATATCTTACTCACAAATTATATCTACACCGGCAGCGCCATTTTTAATTTGCAAACTCGACGCCAACGGGCCAAAACATTTTCATATTAAAAAAAAAACAATAATTCCCAGCACGTTTACCGTTCACCTTAATTATGTTGCACAGTATTAAGATTACCTTTTTAGTTAGTCGTGAGAAGTTGACGGCCGCTTTGATGAAACCAACGCGCGGCAGCGACTGCAAAATTTGTGCACACACAGTAGACGCCGCCGCCGAACTTTGTATTTATATGTGATTGTACTTCTTTATAATTTTTACTACACTTTTTGTAGCAAACCACTATTAACTATTAGCACACGTAATTAATTGGTATTAACAATAAATTAAAAATATACTTCACTATTAAAATTAGATCTGCGAAAATTTCTTGGCCACACAAAAACCGTCGTTCCTCGCCAAGCAGCAAACCGTACAGACAGTGGTCTTACATTCGATACTTATCGATAAGATTTTGGCGAATGCTGCCAGACCTAGGATAATTCTAAATTTTCACTGTACCAGCCAAAGCAATTCACGAATGTTGCCATTTGGTTGATATATATATTTTTAATATTGAAAATAAACGCCATAGTCCCCATTAATGTGTGGCGGTTATATTTAAATTATATACTTTCACCAAAGATTTGTTTTACTTTAAACTAATTATTTTGTTCTGCCTCAACGTTAAAGTATTTAAATTTAATATTTTTAAACGATGAAATATATTTTTCTCAAAACAATTATGGTTTAATTAGCCTGCTATCGGTAATTGCGGAAAATGATGCTTGGAAAATTTAATGCTTGATTAATGCAAATTATCCGAAACATGCGGTTATAAAAGACTTGGCCGGCGAAACAAAAAACTAGTTTTTCAGCTAACCTTGACCAACGATAACAGAAAGGTTTGTTGCACTTGCAACTGGAACTCGTTTTTCTCTTTTGTTCATATTTATCAGAGATGCGCGATGGGCCTTGAAACATTTTTAAGTAATAAGAGCTGCAGAACTTGTAAGCAACCATTTATGACAGTTACTCAGCTGTATTTTTTTTTTACTTACGTGACGTCATTAAAGCTCATTGAACTTGTACAGCATCTTTTATTACAAGAGTGTTTATACACACACATACACAGTTGCATGAGAAACATTATCATCAGGTTCTGGCCTCCATCTTTAGCCACCCGACTTACTGCCAGCTAATGGCATATATATATCCATATACATATATATATTTATATATATGCATTATTTTCACTCTCACTGAGATTTATTTAACATGCAGTCACCCTAACACCGAGGTAATGTCACTAAGCTACGCTTTAGTTCATAGTTCTAGTTTAGCTTGAAATGTTCTTATATCATTAATTGAGAAAACAGAGTTTTTATAATTATAGTTTTTAAATAAAAATTAAGTATGTTAGTAAATTTAATGTTTTTCGAGTCTTAATGAAATTATTTTAAAATATAATGCATCGTAAGAAGTTGATATAGTTTTATATATTTACTTTTTTTATATTACTGTAGAGTATATTAATTTCGTTGCTTTGTGTGTCTTTTTACAACACATAGAACTTGATGATTTTAATTTAACTCGTTGCCAGGCATGAAATCGGGTTTTTCTGAGTCTCTTTTAGAGTGCTAGGTGAATAAAACGATTTGTTCTAGACGATCTTTGAGTCAGTGTTAATGCAAAATTTCGCATTGTCAGTTGCTTCGCTTAAATAACGATTTAGAGTATAAAGTAATTATAATAAAATATAAATATTGGATGATCTGTTGTGCGTGATAAGTGGCAATAACTGAAAATAATACAAATTTCTACAAATACTTGATTGGTACTACTTATTTTAACGATTATGTAAAGAAACTACGTTTGTCTAGTTAAACTGGTCTAAAACATGTGTAATATATAACAGAAGTTATCAAATTAATTATGAATTTTTGCATTCAGCATTGTTCTATTTAACACAATGAACAAATCATTGTCAGAGTAACTACTTATGTGCACTTGCACTTTGTTTCGAAATGCATTTTAGTTCACTTAAGAACATTAACAATTAGGCGCGCCAGTCAATATTTGCGATTTGAACCTGTGACATGGACTTGTAACTTAATAATGTACGAAAATAACAAACAAGCAAATCATCACGTATTCGATATTTGTTGTATTTTTTGGTTTCGTGTTGTACTACAAAATAATAAATGTGATCTTTAAGCTTTTGATCTTTGCTTTGTCACAAAGGTGTTCAGAATGGTTTGAGTTAAAAATTAAGAGGAAAAGAAAGTTTTCTAATTTCAAAAAGTATAATATATAAAATAAATAAAATAATACAGGTTTTTAAATTCTAACTGCAGAAAGCAATAAAACGTAGCTTTTAAAAACTGAAAATTGCCTCAGCCCAAAAATTTGTTGTAAAGAAAGAAAGCCTTGTGTACAGAATACAGTTTATAGTTTTTATTTAATTATTTTATTTTTTAAAATAAAATTGTAGCTTAAAATAATAAAACATAATCATCCAAACGGAAATTAGCTATAAAATATTATATTAATAATTATGAACTTCTCTTGACTTATAGCATTATTATTATAAACAGTTAATTGTGCTCGGGTCGGAAGTGCCCGGCTAGAAGATATCCTGACTTCCGTGCAGAGTTGCTCTTTATATCACACATTTATTGAGTTTCGGGTTAAAAAAGACAATTATAAATATTAAGAAAATAATTAATTATTCAATCCCCTTGTAAATAGTCGCATATATATTTATATTTATACATTAATATATGTGAGCGTGTACATATTTTCCGTTTTGTGTGTGTATGCACAGATACGAGATATTTAGTATGTTCAGAAATGGAGTTTCACGGTTTTATTTTGGTCTGGCACTCCTGACAAGAGCTTTTGTTCTTCTTTTAAGATAAGTAAGTGTATTCTATTCGGGAGTTCCCGAATAAGAAGATATCAAGAACACCAAATGATCTGCGTTTTCAAACTAATTCCACAGCATGTCTCTATGCATATGTGGAATCGCTATAAACTCAATATGAAATTAGTAAATTTGTTAAACTAACGTTATTTTTTGAAGAACACTATGCTGCTTTTTTGTCGTTTTTCTCATTGTGTTCGCTTAGTTTGATGATTTCTTTACAAGTGTTAAGGCGATCTTTGAAAAATCAATCAAATGATTAGACCGTATCAATTGCTCAAAACCAACACAATTTCTGCATAAACAAGCAAGATAGCTCTAGTCGGAGGTACCCGACTATGAAATACACTGAACCCTGTTCTATCTGCGTTTTTGAATATTTTTAGTTTGTATTGATTAATAAAAAAAAATAAAATGAAAACCGACATTACGACACCAAGGTTCGAATCTCATTGTCTTCGAAATTTTCAGCATATGATCTACATATTCTATAGGAAAACTTGTCAGCTTACTCTGAAATGCAAACTTTTTCACTATTGGCTATTTGCGACTAAACTTGAGGTGAAAGAATTTGGGGACATTTATTGCCGAACCAAAATACAGTGAACTAAATACAAAATTTTGAGACTACGATATGTATATATAAATTTAAAATATAAAATTAATGGAAAACTGGGAGACTCTGGCTTACGTACGGGATATAATTAAATAATTCAACTGCGGTAATTGTTGATAACATTGAAACGAAAATAGTTATCAATTTTTTTAAGCAAACAAAGAAAAGCTTAAAGTCTCTAGCTCTAGACTTGCAGGCGTTATATAAATTTTAACAAAAGAAAACCATTCAGAGTATTCATTCCGATTTTTAATGGGTTCAGGGTATTCACATATAATAAAAAATGCATGTTTTAAGCCCCTTCTTACCTGTGTTTTCACCAATCGGAGTTGTTTTTTTTTTTTTTATTATTCAAATTTACTATCTATAGCGCATTTAGCTCTAAACCTTATCTAATGGGAGGGCAGATATGCCGATAATTCTGCACTTATTGCTACTATCTTAACTAGTTCTAATATTATCTAGAGGATGCGATCTCTTAAGCCTTCGCCTATTGTTGTTTATAGCCAGGTTGCTTGCGAGATGGTTAGGATGCGCTGCAAGTCTGTCCGCGTATCTTGAACTGTGTCGCCCAATGAGTTCAGCGACTGTGGGAATTGCTAAATCCCTATGTAAGACTGAGTTTCTTACAAACCAGCTGGCTCCAGCCATCTGCGTAGCGCTTTATTTTGCAGGGTCTGAATCTTATTCCTTGAAGTCTTCGCCGAGGAGCCCCATAGAGAGATGCCATATGCGAAGGTTGGGACAACTATTGCCTTGTAGATGGCAGCCTTGCTGCTGTAAGACAACTTACTTGAAGCTCGCAGCATCCAATCGAGGGTTTTTAGCATGCTTTTGCATTTTGAGGTTATTTGACTTATGTGTGTTTTAAAAGTCAGCCTTCTGTCAAGGTACTTTACTTTTGAGGCTTTCGGAATAGTGGCTCCAATGCAACGCTTGGGCAATCTCCTCTTCTAATGGCGAAGGTAGTATGTACGGACTTTTGTGCATGAATAGTGATACACCACCGTCCGAAAGATACGTGACGTGATAAGATGGCGGTATCGTCTGCATAAGTCGCTATGAGTACTGCATCGGTTGTTTCTATATTTGGCTCGGGAGTTGGCATATCTCCAGTGAATAAAGTGTAAAGTGTTGGGCCTAGAACACTACCCTGTGGGACTCCAGCCATAATTGGTCTAGTCGAGGATACTGCTTGCCCCTTTAACACTTGGAACGTTCTTCCAATAAGATATGAAGATAGCAACGTGAAAAATGGGGCTGGAAGGGTGGTCCTCACTTTCTGCAGCAGTCCCAGGTGCCACACTCGATCAAACGCCTGTTTAATGTCTAAAAAGACGGCAGAGCAGTACATCTTTTCTTCAAAGGCTCCTAGGATATGGTGCACAACTCTGTGAACCTGCTCCGGTGTTCCATGCTGCCTCCTGAAGCCAAACTGATGGTTCGGAATGGCCTCCTGGCGTCCCAGATGTGTCAGTACTCGTTCCAGAAATATTCTTTCGAATATTTTGGAGATACTGGCAACAGGCTAATTGGTCTGTACGACGCAATTTCGCCCACGGGCTTGCCAGGCTTAGGAATCGGAGTTGTTATTTATTCTAGGTAATGCAAACAATGACCTCACTTTATGGACTTTACTTGCCACTAGCCAAATGCAATTTGCAATGTAAAACAATTCGAGTTCATTTTTAACTTTTTTCAATTGGTGTAAATATGACACTTTAACGCGAAATATTTGTGTTCGAAGGCGATCAGAGTAATAGTCCACAAATATTTACATATATACATATATATATATATATATATATATATATTAAAAATTTGGAGAGACATCATAGGCGCTTCTTATCAGGGTTGTTGAGCAATTAAGTCCGCCCGGGTTCAGGAAGAGCTTTTGTTGGACTGGGTTAAAGCGATAATCGATGTCGACGTCGTTGTCGTTGACGCTGCCTCATTTCGTTATCGCGTATAATAAACTTGCCTTCGCTCTTATATGTATTTATAAATATTGCATGGGATTGCACGTATTTAATCCAATACGTTGGATTCAGTTTGAAGATTCAGTTTGAAGTCGAATGTAGCTCAACGATTGAAAGCATAGCATATTAATATCAAAATATGGTAAGGGATTAAATCGATCACAGTTTAAATGGACTAAAGGAGCGAACATAATTAATTTCCATAGAGTAAATACCTGCAAGTCGTACAGAAACTGCAGGACGGAACTATCTAATAATATAATCGACCAACCACACAGAGTGAGGATACGTAACTCTACTTTAATTCAAGCTTCACTGTGCTGCTGTCAAGCTTAATTGCGAGCGGCACTGCAACTTGAGTTCCAATGACAAGCAAAATGTTGCTCACAATGAATGACGTGAGGATAAAACATATATATATATATATGTATATATTGTTCTGTGGCATAACGTGTAGCTAATTAATGCAGTTAAAAAATCTAAATTACTTCGCGATATGTGATTCAAGTTTGATTTTGATCAAAATGAACTATCATAAAATTAAACGAAAACGCATTTAATATTTAACGATAGCAACATTTAGTTAGCAACATTTCTCAGCAAGAATTATTTTAGAGATAACCGCGGAATAGTTCGGCAACATTCAAGCTTAGCAACGTTTAAGGGAGTGTTGCTAGGCTTGTCCAATGGTTATGGCTTTATGAGAGCTTAGCAACATTCATTCTCAGCTACATTAAGAGTGCAGCAACATTGAAACTAATAAAAACTTAAGTGTTGCAACATTTGATTTAGAGTTGGCTGCGTGAGAGTTTAGCACAATGTTGCTTTAGCAATATGTAGCCAAGCTACATTTAAGTAAGCTTTGAAAGTGAATTATTTATCTTAATAAAACGATTAGTTTTAATTAAATCTATTTCATAATATTTGACTGTAGTAACTTGCAAGCTTATAAAGATTATTAATTAATATTTTTAAACTATGTAAAGAGTTTAAATTATATTTATTATGTAAATTCTGAAATCAAACTTTTAACTACAGCTTCTTATGTCTACAAATTTTTACTTAATGAATCAAATAGAAAAATCTTACATAAGATATACAAAAGAATCTCATCTCATCAAGTGGCTCATCTCTGACAAATGTCATGCTCTTGAACTACTTCTTTTCTCACAGGCAGCAGCTGAGAGGAGCAGTGTTCGTAACATGCCTGCCATTGAGCACAAATTGAACATTACGGAGGAGGAAATACCAGAGAACATACGTCTCATAGCTGAGAAGCAAGGAGAATGCCCGAAGACCAAGCAGCAGCAAATCGAACAATTTCGCAATCATATATTAGGTGTGTATATAAATGGTGCATGTATACAAATATATTTCTCTGCATATATGTATACCTAATTAAGAATATATCTCCACTACTAACACAAAAATGTTCTTCAATAGAACAAAAGAACTGTCTGCCCCATCGGAACGATGATAAGTATCTGGAAAAGTTTCTGCGTGCGCGCTATTGGAAAATAGGAGCTAGCTATAAATTGGTGAGTTTACCTAGGGAATGGCAAAATGATTGAGTGATTGATGGTCAGTGGATGAAGCAGATCATATGAGCTGGAATGTGGTACATAGTGAACAGATCTGAGAGTGCTATAAAGAATTGATGGAAATTGCTTCACATTAAATATTAACTAGTTAAATCGGCGATTCGCTGATTGATGATAATCGGAAAACGGAAAGCGTAAGTTCCAAGAAATATGATGTTTAATTTTTTATTGTAATTATTTAGTATAGGCAATGACTATAAAAAAAAAAACATACAGCACAAAAGTTCTTTTCTGATGATAATTCACGAGGAAGCCATAAAAAATAGGATTAGATTTCATTATTTAATTAATTTATTTTTTATTCAAGGATTGGTAATATTTTATATTAATCTGTGTATCTGGTTCTTCTAATACAGCTTTGCAACTATTACAAATTTCGCGAGGACAATAAAAGATTCTATGAAAAAGTGCGTCCCATGGATTTACGTCATCTGGGCGATGAGAATATATTGACTGTGACGCCATATCGCGATCAATTGGGACATCGCATACTGATCTATCGTTTCGGTTGCTGGCGACCAAATCGCGTGACTGTAGACGACATTTTTCGCGCAACTATAATTCTACAAGAATTAGGTTCCCTTGAGCCCATCTCGCAGATAATGGGTGGTGTGGCCATATTTGATTTAAAGGATCTAGCACTAGAGCATCTGCTGCACCTGAGTCCCAGTGTGGCACAGAAAATGATTGCCTTACTAGTAGTAAGTGAGAGTTTTACAATACTTCACATTAGCCTCATCCCCTTTTCTACATTGTAGACCTCCATGCCCATACGTACGGCAGCTCTACATATAGTAAATCAAAACTGGCTCTTCAATGCGGCGTTTAAGATCTTCAAGCCTTTTCTCAATGCCTCCATGCGAGAAAAGCTCTACATACATGGCAGCGATATGAGTTCTTTGCACAAACATATTTATCCGGAGCATCTGCCCAAGCGGTATGTTCTGCATTAGCTTTACAAACTTGCTCGAAACTGAACTTTATTTATATTTATAAATATGTTACATCTAATCCATAGTTATGGCGGACTGCATGAGGATTATCTGTATACACTTTGGTTGGATATGCTGGAGCAGCAGTGCGCGGAAAGCGAGATTCAAAAGGATATGGAGCAATTGGGCTTTATTTTTGATTAACAAACTGGTTCACTTGGATATTTTTAAAGACTTAAGGAAGCAGGTGCCCTTCTTGATAAAAGCTCCTTTTAATTTTGAGATACTCATTGGTCGATTTGTACACTTTTATAAATATATAAAATAAAAACACAATATGTCGAAAATAGATATATAATATATAGAGTACATATATGAATATATAGAGTGACAGAAACCGTTTTTGTGTGACAAGAGTAAATTAGTGATTGGTTTATCCACCTATCTACAAATAATTGGCCTCTCTTATAAAGTGTAAAGATTTTTCCATAAGGAGTGTCAACTCAAGTAATTGCTTGGTTATATTTATGTCATGAACTGTTTCCTAGAACTACTGAGTATCAAGTTTATAGCTTACTTTTATACTCGTTCACGAACTGAAAAGAGTATATTGGTATTGTGCAATGTCTGTCCGTCCGTCTATCCCAATGAATGTAAGCCAACTCGCTGCTATTGAAACCAGAAACTGAAATTCGAAACATTTACTCGTTCGTAACAGCTCCTTAGTGTATAAAATTTTGCCGATACGCCCATTAGGGTAGTGGCAACAGAGACTCTATTATTTAAATTAAAAATAATTAGCTTTAATAATATTATATTTAATATATATTATATTTAATAATATTATATATAATATTATATTTAAAGTTATCTATTAATATTTTCTACCCTCAGCGCAGACACAATTTGTCTAATTTAAGCACCCTTTAAACATTCAGAATTTGTCTTATTAGCTCCTGGAATGCTCAGCATATATTAATCAAAATGTGCAAATAACAATTTTGAGGTTAAGGCAGCACAAACACTTTGAGGTTAGGACTGGCATATGCTATAAAATTTAATGCGCGGCACATTTGCTAACCAAAAAAATGGCAGCAACAACAACAGGGAATCGAGAAAATCAAATGAGGAAACCAGTTCATATTGAAAATTGGTTCCGGTCAAGAAATCGTGAACAATTCTCTACGACATGTTCGTTTTATGTGTTTTATATGCAAAAATGAGTTAGAGCGAGATGGACAGTGCTGGCTGTGATTTGCCGTTATGGTAATTGAGTGTTGGACAACGCATAAAATGCAGCACAGCACATAAATATTTTTGCGCCTCACAAATATGCTTAATATATGTGTACACATACACATAAAAACATACACACACACATATATATATATGTATATGTATATAGATATGTTGTTTTTTATTGAATTTTTTAGGCGGAAGCTAGCTAGTAAAAAAGTCGATCCCTCATTTGACCCCACCCATAGACAATGGTCAAACGATAGTGAAATTGATTTTGGTGCCAAGGGGTCGCCGGACTTGAGCCCCGGATATAATCTCTATGTGTGCGCCATTTGGGCGATTAAAGCGACAAGATTAAAAAATTTATTGCGCAAATATTTATAGGGGAACAGTAGCCAAAAAAACACAAAAAGGCAGAGAGAGAGAGAGAGAGAGAGAGAGAGAGAGAGAGAGAGAGTGAGATAGATATGTAAAGAACAGATAGAAAACATAGCCTACATCTGAGGGGCAGGGTGGGGTATATAGACGGACACTGTCCCGTTATTAGCTCAGCTCTGTGTAACACGTGTGCTCAGGCTGAACTGAATATAATTTATGGCTGCCGAACACCAAAATTTATTTGTATTTTATCGCCAATAGGAGAGGCGGTGGGTGAAAGAAGGGTATTTGGAGCAGGGGAAAGCGTGTCTTATTCCAAACAGCATATGTCACAACATATACGAAAAAGTTGACTCGAAAGTTTCTTAAAGAAGAGATTGAATATAGTCAGTGGAACTCTGCTTCAATTATACATATATCGAATAGGGCTGTAAAAGAGTACATATTCCAACTTGCTGAAAAAACATTGGCATATAAACGGTATTCCTGCCGATAATTGCACATACATTTCCCTTTTGTTACTCCTCAAAATTCTATACGAACAGAAAATATTAATATTAAAAATATTAAAGAATATTTTGTATATGAACTGTTTGACTATATATTGAAATATAGAATTTACCTAGTCAGAAAAACCTAAATAAATATTTGGTTAATGATTGAAAATTAAAATGATCATAATTCATAATCGATTGAACTTGAATGCTTATAAGAGCATATTAATTTATTATTATAACTTGTATTTTTATGGGACTAGTCTATTCTAAGTCCATGTCCATGTAAGTCCATGTTCTTAACTAGGATAAAAATCCGAAATGCAACATGAAAACAACCTCATTGAATTACTCTTCGTTAAACCGCTTTTATAACTTAATTCCAAGTTAAGCCATAATGATTTCTTGGCCACGCACAGGACTTGTATAGAGCAGCTGTAAAGAGATATATTTCCGAACATTTATCAAGCATCGATGAGGACGCTGATGCGGACTATCTGGGTGTGTGTGTGTGGGTTAACCAGGGCCATAACGAGCCGCCATTTATACAGTTTACACCTTCGCCTCCGGGTGAGAGGAAGACCGTTACTGTAGCCAGGGCCATAACCGGAGCTACGGCCGGAGCGGAAGTCAACACATTGACAGCAAATATTTCAATTATATTTGGCCAGCAGTTTATTTATGGGACGATTCAGGGTCTATATTCGAGTATACCCCGAGCCGAGGTCAGTTTGTCTGACTTCTTGTTGTTTACAAATCGCTGGCCATAATTTATTGTCTTTTGTTGTATTCTTTGGCAATGAGTGAATGATAAACGGCGCCCGATGATAACCAACGACATTGCTTGATGGATGGCTCGAGCGGCGTAGCGGGTATAGATCGAGGGTTGAGCGATGAGCCGGGTTGACGAGTTGTTATAGAGCTCATTAGGAAACAATTACAAAAGCGCAAAGCAAACACGCACACAGTTTAGGGTTGTCAACCCTCTAAGCACAGCTCCCCCTCTCACTTATTTCTCTCTCTCTCTCTCTCCCTCTCTGTCTCTTTCTATTTGTGTGTATGAAAAGGTCAGGTACACAACGTTCAAATGTCAGAGTCAACTGACAGATTGACAGCTGGGTAACGCCCATAAATGTGGCCCTTGTTTAATATGGCTAATTTTGAAGTGTGGCAGAAATGGTTAGGGTTAAGCTCCCAAGCAATGTCTGTTAAAATATCTAAAGCAAATAAGAACTTGTTGCGTATCGTAGCCGAAAAAGAAAGTTTACTCGAAGAGTTACCAACTTTGACACAAAGCACTCTATTTGCTAGCATATAACAGATAACCGATTAAGTTCGAATACGTTATTAAATAATTCATTTGAATTTAAAATAATCTATTAACTACTTCGATTTATATGTATAACAGTTGTTCAATCAATGTTAAGAAATTACAGCCGTATCTGTTAATCTAAGTAAATTAATTGAAGTAAACAGTTTTACGACATTATAAGATTTGTTTATAAAAATTAAAGCTCGGCTTGTTGGCTTGCATAAATAAACTTATGAGCTAAGCCGTTAGATATGTGAATCTTATACTGGTATAATAGTTTATCACCTGTTATACTAGTATACAAGCAAACTAAGATAACAGTTTATTTTTTGATATGCACATTACTAACATATTCCAATATATGACAGTCATGTGTAGAATGAGAGACAAGAATTATAAGAGTTACTTAATAACTACAGCTGTAGAGCTTAAGGCACACGTAGAATAGTTAAATTTATTGGAGACACATTATTATAACAGAATAACAGCAACTTTCGTGACATTTACAAGTTGAAAGAGAGTTTGGCATAACAGTTAGTTATGGCCTAAGTTTGAAACTACGAATACATAAGCGCAAAACTATTCATCAGTATATAAACATATATATCTTCAGAGTTGGGAAACTTATATGAAGTATGTGAGAGTTGTTTGACGCCATTGCCTACGAAGTGCAGAAATATCAACGTCGAAGAGACAGCAGTTTCAACTGTGCTCTCGCATATGGCTAATATTGACAGTCGCTGAGTTGGCTTAAATTGAAAATACAAACCAGAAGCAAATTATAATCACATTTTTTTTAATTGCTGTTTTTATTTGCAATCTGTCTTATACTAGACAATAAACAAATTTGTTAAAAATAATATTACGTAAGATCAATCCATATATTTACCTATTTTACATATTTAATCACAATTGAAGGCGTTTACGTATGACATAAACCGTAATATCAGCCGTGAGGACAATTTTGGATTTAACAATAAAAGAAGATAAGCTTCATATGTATTCTGTTATTACTGCGGAAAACGGACATTAAATTGCAAAGTGTAGAATAAAAATGAAGCCAGAACGGAAGAAGTAGAGTGTTTCCTGTTTTTATACCCTGATCCCATTGAAAATGGGAAATCAGGGTATAATGGTTTTGTGCAAATGTATGTAACAGGCAGAAGGAGGCGTGGCAGACCCCATAAAGTATATATATTCTTGATCAGGACGACAAGACGAGTCGATTGAGCCCTGTCCGTCTGTCTGTCCGTCCGTCTGTCCGTCTGTCCGTCTGTCCGTATGTGTGAACGCGTGGATCTCAGCATCTATAAGAGCTAGAGACTTGAAATTTTTTTTTGTAGGTCCGTGTATAGCACGCGCAGGTCAAGTTTGTTTCAAATATTCGATAACTATTCGCATTTAATTGTTATCGAATAAAAACATTATTGAAATGCAGTAAATAAATTATATCTCGAACGTCTTAAGAGCTAGAGCCTCCAAATTTTGTATTTAGTTTTATGTATATTTTATGCAATTTTGATTTTTGTTGGATTTTGGATACCGGCTCCAAAGTCCCCAAATTCTTAGAATTTAAGTTTAGTTGGAACTAGGGCCATTATGTGAAGGCGTTTGCATCTCAACCAAGCCAATAGGATATGTAGATCATATGCTGAAAATTTCATTAAATTCCATTAAGTAAAACAGAAGTTATTAAACAAAACGTTTGGCCAATTTGCAAAAGCACATGTCAGCAGCGCCACGCGCACGCATTTTTCCTATGCGTGTGCACACATACATTCAAATGCGTGTATTCTTTTCTATTCCACGAATTGCAATTGCGATTGAACTGTGCTGAATTATTAGCTGCTACTTATGTTCAAATTTGCAGCTGCTTGCATGAACAGGGCGGTGGCTGCGTTGGTAGAGGCGGCGCTCGTGTGCAGCGCGGTCCTGGTTCGAGACCAGTGCAGACGAAATATTTTTTGTTGCTTTATTTATTTTTTAATTATGAAGTGGCGGTGTTGGTAGAGTTGGCGCACGTTGCGCAGACAATCCGGGTTCGAATCCTGGTCAGTTTTTATTTATTTTCTTTTTTTTTTTGATTACTCGATACAAACTACGGAAAATATTAAAAAACTCAAAGGACTGGGATCAGGGTATCTCCTAGTCGGGCACCCCGACTAGAGCTTTCTTACTTGTTTTTTAATTGCTGTTTTTATTTGAAATCTGTCTTATACTAGACAATAAACAAATTTGTTAAAAATAATATTATCAATCCATATATTTACCTACTTTACATATTTAATCACAATTGAAGGCGTTTACGTTTGACATAAACCGTAATATCAGCCGTGAGGACAATTTTGGGTTGAACAATAAAAGAAGATAAGTTTCATATGTATTTCATTAGAATAAAAATGAAGCCAGAACGGAAGAAGTAGAGTGTTTCCTGTTTTTGATGCCTGTAATAAAACAGCAGATAAGCCTGGAACGATCCAACGGAGCAGTGCGAATCACTGTGTGGGTGATCCAAAATGGAGAATCAGATCTAACTTATTTGCTTTTATTCTGTCGCAGAATGTGTATTATTGAGAGATCGGATTATAATCCTTTTAATATGAATGCGGTATTTTGGGCGAACTTATTCTAAGTGAGAGCGTCATAGACATATTGGCTCATGTAGTATTTGAGGAAAATTTGAAATAAGCATCGCAGTTGAAAAATAAATCCACAATCAGGGTGCTAATAGGACCGTTATATTCCCTTACGAATACCCGATGTACTTCTACCTTTGCTCCAGATCAGGAAAAGACTTCATGTAATCATCTGCCAAGGCCAGGTATCATTATTACTAGTTAGCAACTTTAGCACTTGTTGAATTGCTGAAGGTTTTCTGCACTAAAATGGATCTGAGATGGTTCATTACTGGTGTCCTTTTTACAATTCCTCAATTTTGACGTCCAGTCAAGAGATGGTAAATGCATGTAGAGCCACTCGGAGTTGGTCTTTTAATTAAGGCAAGTTCTCTGGAGAGAGAGGTACTACATTTAGATTTAGTGGCCAGCATTAGAGCTTGCACTAGTCAGTAAAGCCTCTTAATAATAGTCTACAAGTCCAAGTACAAGTGTTGTCATAAAACATTGCAATGGTATATTATTTTTGTATAAAATGTTGCTATTTCTATAATTTGCAATTGTAAATATTTTTCTAGTTTGCTGTTGCTAGAGTATTGGATGATAATATAGATGTAATACAAAACTTTTTGTTCACGTAGTATAGGCTTTTAGCAGAGGTGAGGGGTTGTTTCACTAATGACATGAAAAGAAGTACAACAAGTAAGAATGTTTCAGTCCACGAACCGAACAATATGCAGTTGGAATATCTGATACAAACTTTTTCAAAACATAAAATTTGATCCTAAAGATTACTTAACTCTTTTTTACTCGGATTACTTAACTCTCAGGCTCGGTGTACAAAAATATGGGGCCTCAACATTACTGCGCTTCGAGCTCTTTACGAAATAGTCGATTCTTTATTTGAAATCCTACTATGCTTCATTTTTCTTTACTTACTCTCCACTCTGTGCTCTTTCAAATATATGTATATACATATATTTGTAAATATACTATTCATATTTTCTTAAAATTCACAACTAAGTAGATAATGTCTTTCGGCAGCTGCAGAAAATATGTAGAATGTAAGTTTTCGAAGTGAATAATACTTATTTTAGTAAATCCATCTAAAGCATAAATATAAAGGTATATAATAATAAATAATAAGGTACATCAATAAAATTGTTGCTTCTGTCTTAATGTTACAAACATCCTATAGATTAAATAAAACGTGTGAACTGATAATAAAATGAAAGTAAAGGAATGATCGGAAACACTTTGCCGATTTTAATTTTAGTTTTAAGTTAAAGTTCAAGTTATAAAATAATATAAACTATTTGCTTTAAGAATTTAAATTTTACTGTTGATTTTCCTGGTTTTAAGACGGATAACGAACATTAAAATTCAATGTCAAAATTTAACCTTCTGAGACAGGGGAGGTACGAAAGCGTTGCTTGGATCTAAGCTTTAAAATTGAAAATTAAAGGCATTATATATTCAATACAATATTTCTAGATACATTTATATAATTATGAAAGTATAGTATTTGTGTATTTATATACTTATATGCGTAAAGTGGACTTGAATGCTTAGAAGATCGAAACACTTTTAGTTGTGTATTACAGATATATATTTACAGTTTCAAATTGTAAGCAAGGGACTGTAAATGTGGGTACACGCTCGACGCGAAAAGGTATCTTGGCAAAGCCTTTCATGATTTTTTATACAAATAGACCTCTTGTTGAACACATTTCAATTTTCGTGCACTGCTGCTTCTGCGTGCATATTACATATTTGACAAAGAGTAAGCCAGCATTATTTTATCCGTAAAAATAAGAAATTCCTGTGTCAGTTTGACGATGAGTTATCCCTCTAAGTAAAGCAATGTGATATCCGTCAGGTGTGGCGCAGAGTTATCAGTCTAAATGAGACAATAAGGAATTCATCAGGAAGGACGAGGCTACATCCTACTGTTGCAGTAGTATTAGTGTGCGAAGCTTAGAGCTTGTAAATATTATATTGGGCGTTGCTGAGTGAGGGATATACAGACTACAGTATTCCAGTAGCTTGACAATTTTTATTATTATTAAAGCTAGGTTCCAAAAAAGTATCTTAGTTTGTATATAACACTTACAAAGGTTATTAAACTGACGTATAACTAGCTATAACTATCTTGTCAAAGATTGCATTAGACCAGTATGACAGTTTCTCAAGTTGTGTATAACAGTTAAACAGTTATTTAGATCTTGAGTATGCGACACAGCTGCTAGGCCAAGCGCGTATATTTGGATAAATTCACTTAATATCGATTTCCTCGTTTCATGCGCATCCCTCACATTTCTTCTGATTAAATCCGCCCCGTCGAGTCAACCCGTGGCTGCAGTTCACGTGGATAAAAGAGGAACGAAAGGCGGGCATGCAAGGAGAAGGGGGCAAGGATACATCTTTTTTTATTATGCTTCAGTCGCTGTCAACACTGTCAATCGATTTTCTGTTGATTTACCAGAAATTATTTGCGATAAAACACGATGTTTCGCCATGTTTAAAGTGCACTCCAGGAGATGAAGCGAGGGTCTCTGCGTGTGCACGTGTTTGTGTGGTTGACTGGCTGAGAATCAATCACATCATATGGCAGAGTAGAGATCCAGCCGGAGCAGGGAAGCGGAGAACTATGCGCTTTTAATGCTGCCTAATCCGGCGTAATAAACATTTCACATAATATGCGGGAATCAATTGAAAAGCAATTGAAAAGGACTCGTCATGCAAATATTTGACAGAATATAGCTCATGACAATGGATAAAACAGAAACACATACATCTGCAAATGGGGCATACAAATGGTATGAGTGGCGGGGCAGGAAGAGACACGACAGACAGAATTATATGAATCACGAATTAATCTACAGCATTATATTAAATGACAAATATGATTCCTATCGCTTATATATCGTATATTTGTCAACTATCGTATACTTTTGAAATATTTGTTAACGCTTACAATAGAATTTAGTTCGATATAAGTATGTTTCGGGAACGACTGCAAATGACTTAAATTAAAAATAGAATTCTTATATAATATATGATTAGTACATCGTATATGCTTGATTGATTATCGAAACTCGTGTAAGTATCGTATATTTAAGCGTTGCCCAATTTTATAATTTTACGTGTTACTGTTTGCTCGAATTGTTATTTTGTATTCGTGTATGCAGTACCTCACGCACGCATCTCTAGTTTCAGGTCTAAGTCAATAGAAAAAGTCGCAGCATTTGTTACTGTTTGCTTGAATTGTTATTTTGTATTCGTGTATGCAGTACCTCACGCACGCATCTCTAGTTTCAGGTCTAAGTCAATAGAAAAAGTCGCAGCATTTAAGCCGCGAATTAGTTGCGAATGAACTTCAATAAAAACGCAGCATACTTTTCGGCATGAGGGCTAAAAGTAAATAAAAGAGCAAAAGCTCACGATTGCCGTCTCATCCAGTTCCTTTTCCCTTTCCTTTAAAAGGGCACACGTGTCCTGGCGCCTGCCGCTTGCCGCTTGCCGCCTGCCACCTTCCACCTGCCACCTGCTTGGCCTCGTTAGCCTCCGTTAGTCAGTCCGACTCGCTTCAGCTTCCGCTGATTATTAAAATATTTTAATTGGCCGCTAGCAAATATTTACACACCTTTAACCCTTTTTAATATGGCTAAGTGCATCATTTGTTGTTGTTGTCTATCCGAATCCGAAATAAATGTTGACTCTCTTCCACATTGCAAACCGCAACGTTTAAATCACAGCAGCCTGAACGCAAGAGTCGAGACAGTCGGAGCCAAATGAGGAACGAAAAAAATACGATAAATATAGGAGTAGTGGAGTGAGAGTCGACTGCATGATGCCCTGTATTATAGAAGTAATAAAATATTATCTAATTTAACAGCGAAACAGTTTGTATAATACTCGAGCAATATGCGATAAATCTAAATTTATTTAAGTCTATGTTTCACTTATTTTTCCCAAAATACATTTTGAAGGCGCCAATCAGTTTTAAAAGAAGAATTTAACAATGATGCATCTGCACATCTTGGAGATACTTTAACTCAAATTGTCAGAGACATAATTTGCCTCATATATTTTTATACGAATAAGCAATCCGTTGCTTCTTTACGTTAAAAATTAGACCAAATAAGGGAGATACTATAGTTGAAATTAAAATCAATATTTTTTATATTTCTATTTTTTATATATTACATATGTCAACAATATTACAGGGTATACGAAAAAAAAACAAATGGAGCATGCTAAGGAGTATAATTCGATTGTGTTCAATTTAATTTTGACAAGCTCCAGTGGCACAGCAATCCAAGCCCAAAGGATCTGCCCCTTCTCGACAATGGCAAGCTACATGTGCCTGTGTGTGTGCCTGTGTGTGTGCGTGTGGGTGTGGGTGTGTGTGCATGCGAATGGGTGTGAGTGTGAGTGTGTGTGATATGGTGCTCGAATTGGGCGAGGCGGCAGTTGATTTGATTTTGTTTTATGTTTCCTGCTGGCGGGATACACTTGCTTCTGTCCCCTTCTACTGGAAATCAAGACGAGGATTGGGACTTTGTGATTTTTTGTCTAAGGGTAAGCTTCGAGATTCGAACAGCCGCATACATAGATTTTGTGGTCAGTTTTTTATAGCTCTCCAGATTTGGGTGTAGTTAAACATATAGTTTCCCAAACTCAGATAAGTGTCAGTTAATGCTGGAAAGGAAAGTCTACTAAATATCTACTAAATTTAGCATCATAATAATAAGATATATTTAATAAAAACATACATATTATAATATATGTATATTCCTAAATTAAAACTAAATTGGGCTAAGGTGTCATTTTAAAAGAAGAAGCAAATTAATCTTTTTATCGAATATGAGTATGAAATTTGTCTGTATTTGGCATGCAGAAAGTTTAGAAAGCGTGGCCTACTACTTAAAAAATTTATATCTTATCAGTGAATCTAGCTATGGTCAACAGTTTATTCGTTTGATTTTAATCTGTCTGCAAGTCAATTTCAAGAGCTACCAAAGTTACATCCTTACAATATAATGCAATAATATAAGTTTATAATAATGCTATTATGTTACATGAAGCTTTAAGTTATAATAATTTTTAGTTCTGTTGCAGAATAAAAAATAAAATAAAAAATATTTACGAATTATTTTTTCATTCACTGGATGCAGTATAAGCTCTTGCTGTCACATACAATTGATGATGTATAAACTCTACAGATATAAAATTTGGTGTTAGGTTTCATATCAAGTAAACATTCTTAGAAATAAAGTCAAATATCTAAAAAGTATTCTCTAGCCACAAACCAAAAAAAATATGTCGCTCGTATTCCACGGTATCAAACGCCAGGGCAACAAATTTAACTCAATTCCAACTAACTTTGACTCTCTTTTGGCTTTTTAACAATCAATTGTTAGCCCACATTTACAGTCCCTCTGTGACAAGCCCCGTCGATAATAAAAAACTTGTTGCATGAACGTTTTTGACCATAAAAGAGCTCACAATATTCTTACATAGCCGAAATATAAAATCTGTTTAGTTTCAGGCATCCAAAACATTTGCACAGCAAAGGAATTAAATTAAAATTATAAAAATAATAAAAAATAACAAGCGGAAAAAAACACTCAACGCCCATGTCCAACAGCAATACGGCCAACTCTAAGGCAGCGCCCGAATTTTGTGTCAAGTCAGCAGAATGCACCTGTGCAGTTCGGTCCAAAATCCTTTGCACAAGCCAAGCCAAAGCAAACACAAATACTTCTACATATACATACATACCTATATACATATACATGTATATGTGTGCATATGTATATGCAGTGAGCTCCAAGCAAAACAAATCGAGCGACTTATCAACACCAAAATATCTCCCTTTGACTTATGCACTGGAAAACTGAAACAGTGGAAGCCCCTTACAGGATGCTCCACAGCTTGGTGCTCTGCCACATTTCCAATGCAAGCGCCAACCGAAACGTTTGTCAGACAACTGGAAAGTCGGCTATGTAGGAATTTCTGTGGTAGTTTCTCATAAATATGCGCGCACACAAACACACACATACACATGCTACACTTACAAGCCATGGTCAGCAGCAAGTGGGCGGAGCCGTGGCAGCATAAGGTTAGCTTGTATGTGTGGACTATACGCTATATGCTTACCGAGCATATATCTGTGTGAGTGTCGTTTTTTATGCGCTCCACGGCAATTCAAAAACGCCTACTTCAAGAACAACAACAACAAGCTGAACAACAGCCACCACCAAAAGCAAAGCAAATGACGACAAGCGACGAAGTCAACAGAAATCAGACAAACACAGCCGAAGCTGCAAAAGCGAGAGCAAACACAGCTTTCCATGTGCTCGTGTTATTCCTTTACAGTGGGGCAAGAGAAAAGAGTAAAGGCACCGAAAGTAGAGTGAATGCTTACTGCTGTTCAAACCGTTAAATGTACACGAAAAGTTACTAACTTACAATTAAGTTATATTGAAAGCTTTGTTAAAGCAAATTTTGTACTTCCAATTTTTTTACCTCATAAAAATTGTATGTTGTTTGACGCTCGTAAAAATTGTATTAATTCTTAATTAATATATAATCAAGATGTAAAATACTTATGCCCTAAACAGATATTAATATAACAGATTAAAAATGATCATGATCTTAATAACACAAATTGCGTTAATGTTTGTTAATCAGCGGGACAGTGTGCACTAAATGAGAGGCTTTCTCACATGCACACGAGAGAGCGCCAAAGGCAAATCGCGAATAACTTTAACGGTTAAAGGGTGCCCAATGTTCGCTCTCTCGCACTCACAATTCTTGCTGTTGTTGTTGCGGCTAAGCTTTTGCAATTTCAGCAGGAGCTCAACAGCGAATGGCGTGCAAGCTACCAGCGTGTGGAGCTACTGCTGTTGCTCTTAGGCACACGTACACATACACATACACATACACATATTAGCACTATAGAAGCGATGCGCGCGTCGGCCATTCTGCAGCCAGGGCCACCCTGCAGTCGAGCATACGGCTAGACTCAGACTCAGTCGCCACCGTTAACTCTTTGAAACTGGACGCAGCGAGCGGCAAAAAAATAAAAATAAATAAAATAACAAAATATAAGAAAAAAATTCAATACGGGCGCGCCAAAATTTAACAAAATTGACAACAAATTTAAAAGATATTTGAATAATTTTTAGAGCTTAAACTAAGCAAAGTCAAGTGCAGTGTGACCCCTAACGAAAAGGTGTGTCCAGTGTGTGTGAGTGAGCCCCTTGATAACTGTTGACTACAGCTGCCCCCACCCACCTCATACCCCGTATTCAACCCCACCCCACAATCAAGTTGCATGTGAACCGGCGATCCAATGAAAATGGAGGATCCCACCATAGCCGACACATATGTGCAGGATTTTAACTTGGATCATTTGGGCGTCAACAATACCACAAACAGCTCGGTGACAACCCTAACACCTGTGACCATCTCCTCCACAGCCGCCGCCGCCATCGGGCATGTGAAGCGCGAAGATCACAGTCCGCCTCAGCCCATAAAATGGACAACAGTGCATAGCGCCGAGCCGCCAGCAGATGATGAAACGGAAACGTTGCCTCTGCCACTACCCTTGCCGCTTCCAATTTCTGTGCCGGAGCCTGTGCCCGGTGCTGAACCCTTGGCATCTGTATCGCACATTAAGCTGCGCTCCTTTTCAGGCCATCATCAGTGGCATATGGATGAGCGTCGGTTACAGCCACTCAGTCCGCCGCCCGAGGGATATGTAGGCGGTCCAATGGGCGGACAAGCGGTGCTGGTTAATACAACGTCCGGCACAACAGCAACAGCAGCTGCTGCTGCAGCCGCCGCTGCCGCTGCTGTGGTTGCGTCAGCGGTACCTGGTGGTGTACCCTCCACTCCACCGGAGACGCCACCCGTGGTGGGCTCTCCAAATGGCAGCAGCAGCTGTCCCAGCCAGGCATATGCACATCATTACCATGCCGGACGCAGCAGCAACTCGGGCGCAAATGTAGCTACAGTGGGTCTTAGCCAGGAGATGATGTGGCTGCCCAATTCAATGCGCACCGACCAGCAGCCATTGGATTTGCGTCCACTTGCCTGCCCGGGCTCTCAGGAGGAAGCTGAAGAATGGGAACGGCAGCGGGAGTATGCTATGCACGCCGCTGCAGCGGCTGCACATCATCATCATGGACATACACTGATGCAGAGCCATCATCATCATGCCATCAGGCAAATGGCACAAGCACAACATCCCACTCATCATCCGCACTTTCATAGTCTGGAGCATGCTTTGCCCATTAATATGCATTCGAATTCAGCCAACTCTTGTGCGGGCAGTCCGGGTCCGGTCAGTGTTCCGCCAAGTAATTTGTATCCAACGATCACCAATTGTGGACCTCATGTGCCCTCAGCGGGCAGCAGCAGCGGCGCCAGCAGCGCCTCCAATTCACGAGGTTGTGTCCGATCGATTCTACAGCCGTATCGCCCGCTCTCGGCCAGCTCGACGAGAAGCTCCAATAATTCGCCTCACACTTGCTCTGGCGCCTACAGCAATGCCACGCTCGAGGATTGCATCAACGATGATATGCTGACCACCTTGACGGTTCGGGAGCTAAATAAACGACTGCATGGTTGTCCCCGCGAAGAGGTTGTCCGGCTGAAGCAGAAACGTCGTACTCTCAAGAATCGTGGCTATGCACAGAACTGCCGCTCCAAACGTCTGCATCAGCGTCACGAACTGGAGAAGGCCAATCGTCAGCTCAATCAGGATCTGCATCGACTGAAGCTGGAGTATTCACGTGTCTGCCAAGAACGGGACAGTCTAATGCAGCGCCTCCAACAGCAAAGAAGCAGCACGGGCGCAGCCGGCGGTGCGGATAGTCAAAGTTCCCCAGAGTTTTATCTATGACGCCAACTGGCGGCGGCCTCAACAGCTTCCACCTCAAATAACTCGCATCCGTTGCAGCAGCAGCAGCAGCAACATCGTGCCTCGCATTCGCACTCGCACTCGCATTCGCATCCGCATCCGCATCCACATCCGAGTTCGCAGTGGCCACCCCAGCAGGTGGTCAACTAATTAGAGCTGGTAAATGACATCTTGAAATAGTCCACAGGTGAAAAAGAGTTCCCAGCAGCATTTCTATGAAGAAGGCATCTTAGCTAAATTTCCATTAAAATAGATTTTCTTTATTACGGAACTTGCATCATATTTGGATATGTTATAAATGGGCGCAATTAAAATGTTTCCCCGTTACTTTTCACACTGCAACATATCTCCGTTTTTACTACAAAGCTACATAAGAAATTTCTCGTGACAAATATTTTAAATATTTTTTATAGCTATTAAATGACTTTAATTAAGAAAGCAACTGCTTTACAAATATGTCTGAGAATAGAATTTTACATTTATTTTACGGGTACAGCAAATTGTTTTTGTTTCTCAAATCATTTAAAAAATAGTTTTTCTAATGAAACATCTTTCAATGTCCTCAATATAAATAGTTTTTCCATAGTTTTCAAAAATCAAATTTTATAAAATTTTAAAGAGGATACGAAATTAGAATAAAATTAGAATTAAAATAATAGGTTCATTTACGCTAGCTTCTTTTAAAATGAAAGATTACTAGAACTAGACTTTTCTAAATTGATTGTCACTATTCTTTAAAGAGTATATCATGAATTTCTTATAAATTCAATGAAAAACAAGGTACAGAAAGTATTTGTGATTATACTTTTTAAATTAAGCACAGACCTTAGACAATCCTAAATCACTTTCAGAATTTGTATCATACTGCGTGAAAATTATTTTCGAAATAACATACTATTAAGGTTTTTCACACATGTGGATTATTTCAGGAGGGACATGTGGATTATTTAGCGACTGCAAAAAATGGTATTTTTCATGCATTTAAAAATTTCAACATTCATTTAAGCAACAAACAAAAGAAATGCAAAAACATTTTCACTTTCAATTTGTGACAATAAAAGATTTTCAAACTAATTTTGTAAGTTCTTGTTAAGTTACTGATCGATACGACACGAATCGATTTAAATCGAACGTTTGGCTGATAATCATTTTCGTTTAGTGGGAGAGAGAGAAAACAGGAGAGAGTGGAGATCGCACATCCCGAACACATAGTTCAAATTATTGATTATAAATAAAGTAATTCAAACATTAAACAAACTTTTTTGTCAGCTACTGATTAATGATCAATCAGATCGCTCGATCGATCGATCGATCGCAACATTGTATTACAAATTACGAGTTAGTAACACACGCTTATTTGTTGATTAGTTCTAGCTTTAGTTTTTTCTAGTATTAAGATGACCGATGACAGCAACAACAACAACAACAACAACAACAACAACAAATATCGTATACCCTTTAACTATATAGGGTTAGACTTAATAGCTGTGTAGCATGTTTCATAGCAGAAGCTTTCATTTGGTATCCATATCGTACACCCACACTCAAACCCGCACCCGCACCCGCACCCATAGCTACTTCTTTAATGCCATGCAAATGCAATAAAATAAACTTTAAACTAAAGGTTGTATTATGTTTTAAACACAAGCACTTGAAACAGTTGATTAAACTTAAAGCAAGAACACACCAAGTCCTAATAAATGTAATTAATGCAATGGAAGCCCTATTACTACAGAAAACAATGTAAATACAAAGCAAATTGTATAAATTCTAAGCTTAACGATTCGATGTTTGTCTCTATAAAAAATAAAGTAAAGTAAAAAATAAAAGCTAAAAATTGAGTAGAAAAACATGTTCAAGAATACGATACTGAATACGACAACAATTGTGAATAGATCTTAAGTGTGCATAATGAAAACTTAGTAATAAATGCAAACATAAAAAAATTACAAAAAATAAAACCATATCAATGTGTTCTTAACTCAAAACAAAAAAATATTTTAATTTGATAAGCATATTTTTTCAGGAATTTCAAATTACTTTATTAAGCGCTCAAGAAATACTTGAGCCAATGCAAATTCTATTTTTCAGTACAAACTTTTACAATTTAATTTCCATAAGGAATAAGCGCTCTATCAATTACAAATTATTTATCTTTCTGGTAAGCTATGAGAGCTCTTCTATCCAGCTACGGCCTAACTGCAATTGTAACAGTCAAGAGTGAATAATATATATTTAATGATTTTTCAAAATATAAATACATTTCAATAAAAATAACTGAAAATTCAGATTCAGTTCGGGTTTATTTGAATTTTGGCATATTGTTCAAATATATTAGCAACAGCCAGACCTATAAAAATGTAAACAAAATTTAAGCACTTAACTATGATTAAAATTATGCAATGAGAGGCGCTTTTTGGAGTCAACTTTGAAACAAAATAAACATATAAGAAATATAGGAAATTGACCATTTTAATATTACAATATTCCCATAGTAGCTGTAGTTGGTTTATTTATTTATTTATTGAAAGTGATTAAGTATTTATTAAATTTAAACCTTGAAAGAAGTTTATCTTTTAATATGAATATTTATGAATGAATTTGGCTTAGACTGTGAATATATAGTTTTTAATTGTCAATCAGGCTCAGATCAATCAGGCCAACACCTGAAAGCAAAAGGAAATGCACTCAACACAATATTCATCACACCCTAAAATTCGATAAGGTATGGTTTTTCCATAACTGTATGATAACGATCACCGATTTCATGGAACTAGGTTTTTGTGTGGTCTGTCGGCAGTTGATAAAGTGAACGACCACCAGCAACAGTTGCAAAACTCGATACGTCAAAGTAAACAAATTGCGACTCGGCTACAGCCTGTGCTCCAGCTTCAGCATCTTTAGCGGATGCCAAGCCCAAGTCCGACCCTATCCAAAATTGTGTCAATAAACAAATTGAATAAAAAAAGAGTACCACTTGAGCCCGTAATGTGCAACAGCAGAGAGCAGCAAGAGCAGGCGATCGACAGATTGGATTACAATTATTAACGATCAGACGGGGATAAAAACAGAAGGCATAAAAGTCGCTTGCTTATAAACAAATCAGGCCAGATCCCGGCTGAAGGCTCCGCGTAATTCGGTGAAGTGGACAAGATGTGGATCTCGTTTATTAATAAAATATTTTGGAATACGCCAGGCCAAACTTTTCAGTTGTTTATTTTGATTTTGCTTGACCAACTGGTTTATGCTCCACTACGATCGGTTATTTCAGTTTCTTATACTCTGTAAATATAAAGCTATTGTCGGTCTGTAGAGAGCATTTGATAGTCGTTGTAAAAATGTTTGCAAAATACTTCAAAGAGTATATGCTAGTCGTACATGCTTATTTCTGAACATCTTTATGCACTGCAGAACGTCTAGATTACTGGAAAGATTGTAAAGAGTGTCAGCTAGTCGTGGACTCCTATCTATTATTATTTCTGCACGTTTTATGAATTTCCTGTGTTCTAGCGAACCCCAAATAAAACTCCATGGACATCATCGGCTCGACTTTATGTAATGGAGACCAAGTCGTCTACGCGTTCAAATTTTTGTCGAATTTGATTTATTGCATGCATGTATATATATATGTTTATATATATATATATATATATATATATATATATATATATATATATATATATATATATATATATATATATATGCATTGTATATGTAATGAACTGGCCATTTTATTTAGATTTCATTCGGTTTTCATTATTGACTTGCTTATAGCTTGTCGTTTTGGCCTGGCTTTGGCTCTGGCTGTCAAGCAGGAAGTGTCGAATAACAATTTACTTTTTATTTTCATTAATTATTTTTTTATACATTTTGTTTTTAGATGAAATTGACGTAAGCAATGCCAGAAGCAATTAACAACCATTAGATGTTGTAATAATAATAATTATGAACTAATTCTTGAAGCAATACAATAATAAATGGAATTATTAGTTAATATGCCGCAGCTTCAAATGATGGTTAAGGATCTGCCTGAACTCATTTAAGGATCTGTCGCAGCTTGGTGATCGTCGTAGAGCATTCATTAATTCTCCCCCTTAAATGGAAGGTTTTGCCATGTGAAGCTTCTCAAGTACAGGGTGCTTCATTTAAAAACTAAACCGAAATTTATGACAAATATTGTTCAGGCCATCTCATTACTTTACTCTGTATATAAATTAAATTCGCTTTAATCCTTTCCAATACATGACACACACAATATTTGAATCATTATCGAGGAATCTTTTGCTTTCAATCACATTGAAAGTTTTTAGCCAACTTTTATACAAGTATTCGTTAGAGTTTTACCAACTCTGGCGTAAATGGCCCTCGGTCTAGCCAACTCTCCTTGCCAGCTGCTTTCCCATCACATGTACGTCAATGATTGATAAGCGTTGGCTACAACTTTTTGGCACTTGTCCTTTGGCGCGATAAATTTAGCTTTTTCATGCTGCTGGCTCTGGAGCTGCTGTCCTCCTCCTAATGCCTGAGATTTACGAGCATATTTTTGCAGCAAACTTGTGCCGGAAAAACGTCAACTAATGAACTAATGAGCTTTTGAAGTATGCCACAGAATGAGGCAAGTGGAGCGCTTCATTAGCCTAATGAGTAGCTAAAACAAAGTAAGAGAGCGAGGAAAGTTTGATGTGTGAATATCTCTCGAGGCTTGAAGCGGCCAAATGAAGCCATCCTAACGATTTAAGGTTAAAGTCAAAAATGTGGAATACCAGAACAAGTCAACCCCACAGCCACGCCCACCGCCATAGCATACCACCCTGAGACAATGTCGCCGCTACGTGTGCGGCATGCAAACACGATAAAAATAGACAACAACAAAGAAGAAGAAAAGGCTGGGAATAGAAAGCAGGAAGCCCCCAATCATGCGATTACATGTGTGAACTATCGATTGAATTAAGACAAAACGCAGCGAGGAGTGCTTTAGAGAGGTGGGAGGGAGAAACATGGTTGGGGTAGGTGGCATGTAGCCACTTAAGCGCGTCGTCGTCCACTTGAGGCATAAAAAAGTAGATGAGCCGGGCAACAACAAAAACGCAACAACCCCAAAACTCAAACCTCATCAAAGTCGTCAACACGTCGCACTGCAGGCATAAAACAGTACGCAGCATAATCAAGAGGTGTGCGAGCCGCATGTGTGTGTGTAATAAATGTTGACAACTTGCCCGGTCACCGCCCCCGCACACACTCGCACAAGTTGCTCTAACGCCCTTTGGCTGTGATTATACTGGACCTCGAGCTCTCTTCGATTGTCATTGTCACTTTGAGTCGTGTCTATAAATTTCATTTGGACGAGCTGCGTCCTGCCCCTGACTACGCCCATCACCCTGCACATCCTGGCCCAACACTTGAGTCACTCCTTAGCCGCAGGCATCTGCGACTTTGCCAGCGATTTGCATTAGAATTCAATAATTATTGTTTAACGTGCACTTGAGGCAGACCAAATGTCGCATCGTTGAAATTACTGCGCAGCTTTCAGTAAATAGAGCAAAATTCTGAAAAAAAGCAAAAATTAAAGTTTAAAATTAGTGCTTGGCCAACATGATACAGTGATAAGTAGCAAACTGAGCTGATTATATAACAAAGGTAAGGCCACATTTGTTGACTAATTGTTTAACGCTGTTTAACACCTGTGTAACGTTCAAAAAGGTATTTCGCTGTGCAAACAACCCAATCGATTCTGTCATAATGTACTTGTATAACAGTTTAACTATTGTATAACCCAAACGTTAAATCTAATGTTTAAATCAAGTCAAAAGCACGATTATCTCGACTTTCTTTTCTTTTTTTTGAATGTTCTTATCGTCGGCTGACATCTTGTATTGGGGCAAAGCAAAAAGAAACCCCATTGAAAATAAACCCACTTGTGAGCATTTCAGTCAGGTCCCATGTCTGACACGCTTTTCGATGCTTTTTACTCTGTTTCTGCCTCTGTTGCGCCCCATTCTGTGTGGCATTGTCTTGCATTTTTATTGATGGGCTGCTTTGCTGTTTTTTACGACTTGCCCTAACCAATGAACTGAACTGAACTGAGCGGAACTGGACTGGACTAGACTGGACTCGACTCGACTATTCCGTGTCATTCAAACTGGAGCATTTCTAACTTTTTTCTTGCCATACACGTTCCGAATGAGTAAATGGTATATTGGTTATTGAAATCTCTGTTCGTCTGCTGCTGCATGCCACACGCAGTTACAAAATGCCAAGTTTACAGCTCTCTCTGTTTGGGCCATAGACGGGTATTAGGCGGTCGGTCGCACCCGACTTCAACATTGTTTCTTGTTTCGTGCAGTTGTCGTTCCCCAAAGGCGATATCCAGTTCCGTTTGCCATGTATCTTTATCGCTTTATAGCCGCTTCCGTGCGGGTCAGAGACGAGCAAGGCCGGGACGGGACAGACGCGCATAATTTCCGTAATGACCAATGATATAAATGGAACTCATTTGCCAGTCAAACCCCTCTCCATCTCCCTTTGGCCCGCTTCTCAGTATTGATGCGCTGCCGTAAATCGAGTAAGCCTTCGATCTGGGCTCCTTTTAACGTTTGTAATAATAAATTAAATCACATTTGGGCTTTGCTACTTCTTTTCTTTCTTCCTCTTCCTCTGTTCCTCTTCCTCTTTCTTTTTTTGTAGTCTGCTTTCGGGGATTTGTCTACGGTTCATTGGCTACGCATATGAAGATTGAACCCCATTGCATGCCAAAAAATAGTTTCTCGGCGTTGTTTTCATTTGGTTTACTTTAAGAGCTCCGTTTTGGGTCAACCTTCTACAAAGAAGGTTGTGCAGCCAAATTTGATGCCGCAACCAGGTAGTAGCAGGTGCATTTATGTACATATATAAATATATATATATATATATATATATGAATTTTTTATGTACATATATATATATTTTATGTATGGTAGAAGAATCATAAAGAGCAAAAAATAATATATATATATATATATATATATATATATATATATATATATATATATATACATATATATATATCTTTTTCATTTAGGTGTCTACTTTCTGCCAATTTTGCAACTTTACGACTTATATAAAATTGCAATAAAACTAAACAGACAAAAAAGCACAATAAGTAGATGAGTAATGAGCACAACTCCACATCTGAATATAGAATAATATATATATATATATATATATATATGTGTGTGTGTATACATATATTGTGTATAAGGATTATATATAGGCACAACTAGCTCACATTTCCAAATTCCTTGAGAAGTAGAGAACACATATTTCACCTGAAAAAGTCAAATAACAAAAATGTAAGTCGCAAGTTAACAATACAAATAAAATTGTAACATCATAGGAAGAAGGTGGCAAACAAAAATTAGGAATATTGACTTCGTATAGATTATTATATAGATTTTGAAACACATTAAATTATTAATATAAGATAAAGCATATTTCATATAGTATATCTGTTCAAAAAACATATTATGCTTATAAATATTTAATTGTAAGAAAAAATGTACCAAACATTTTTAATATATCATTGTATAAATCTGTCTAAAGTTGATTCACGTGCGAACGAATATTACAAAGATCACATTGAAAGGTGATGGTGATGGCAGCTCTTGGTAAAACTAAAGGTGCAGGTCGGCGTGATCTTTTCTAGTCTAACGAAATATTACAAGCAAACGTAATCAATAATTATTGATGCAATATGTGCATATGTGAGATTACTCAAATTATGTTCCCATAGTGTAGCAAGGAAACTGCTCAGGATACGCGTGCGTGCGTGCGGGTCTATATGTGTGTTCATGTTGTCTGGAATGTATACATACATGGCCCTCTAGCAGGGTTCATGATATCTCTTTGTCGCGCAATCTCGAAAAGAACACTCTTACTATATTGTAATTTCTAAATATGATCGACTTAAAAATACATCTTCCCAGCACCTGAATAATCAAAAAATATATAATTGCCAAATAAAGGGCAAAGTTGGGGACTCTAGTTTTTTACTTAATCTACGCCTGCTATGTATGCACCTACAAAAAATTTACAAGGCTTCAACTGTTATAGGCTTGGAGAGCAATGCAAACATGGGGACAGCGAAGAGAGCTACTTTATAGAATCTCCGTGTTACATACATATGCACAGAAGTAGTATACCCTGAATTCCCATTTCAATTAGCACAGGGTATAAAAGACAAACCTTAAATTATTTATTTACAAATAGTGTCATGTTCTATATTTCACAGGCTATAAAAAATTGAAAAAGATGAATAAAAACAAATGTTAGATCTTCGTGGGAACATAAACATATCGTGCCACGATCATCCTCAAAATAAACAATTTGAATTCAACAGAAACCTGCACGCCATAAACAATTCCAAATAGAGTTAGCTTTTCTCGACTTTGAGTTTGCATCTTGTTAAATGATGGGGGTATAACGAGCTGCTCTTCTATAAGACCTGTCGATTTGTGCTGATTAAATGAAAGACACGTTACGATTGCAAAATATATATATAGAGTAGAACGAGGTGCGCAGGGGCAAAATACGCTACGAACTGCTCGTGTCAGCATTCTATGGGGTCGTCTGTGCTGGTCAATGAACCGCGAGCGGAAAACTAAAAAAACTGATAACGATGGCAAATAATACTGCACACATTCTAAAAAAAATATATTTATATATGTACATATATATATATATATATATTTGAAAATATGTTCTGTATATAAATATAAATATAAATATTCATATATATTTCTATATATATATATATATATATATATATATATATATATATATATATATATATATATATTTTATTTTTTTTTTTTTTTTTTTTTCATTTACTTTTATTTTTCGCTATAAAAAATACCCGCGATGCTCCGACAACAATTTTTAGCACTTAATGAGGTTACAATTAAATGCATCTCTTTTTTTCACTTTTCCCTTTCATATTAAATATTTAAAAAATATTTATAATAAATTAAATTTCGATGGCAAAATGTAATCAAGAAAAAGGTGAATAAAAACGGTAAATGATTTGTGCAAATTGTTTTTAATGCTGAATTGGCAATTATAGCAGACAGCAACCAAAACATATACAAAACAAAAGAATTTTTTTTAAATAAATGAGCGACTAATATATGATGGAACATAGTATATATATATATGTTGTCCATCTTCCATATTACTATCTTCATATCAACCTATCCTCCAAAATTCCAATCTGCTACTCTTTCTATCTTTCAATCTTTTAAACTTTCAATCTTCCAATCTTCCAAATTTTCAATATTCCAATCATCCAATCTTCGAAACTTATCTTCTAATATTCTGATATACGTTTCTTCGATTCTTTGTTTCTTCCAATCTTTTAATCTTTTAATCTTCCAATCTTTCCATCTTTCCATTCTTCCATTCTTCCATCCTTCCATCTTTCCATCTTTCCATCTCTCCATCTCTAAATCTCTCCATGTCTCCATCTTTCAATCTTTCAGTCTGTCAATCATTCAATCTTTTAATCTTTCAATCTTTCAATCCTTCAATCATTTAATCTTTCAGTCCTTTAATCTTTAATTCCTTAAATCTTTCATTCTTTCAATTTGTAAATATTCCAATTTTTAAATCTTTCAATATATATCTTATATCTTATATCTTTTATCTTATATCTTATATCTTAACATATAAATTATGTGTCTAAGACTATCAAAGAACAACTTCAACCGTTTTGGCCGACTTGAACAATCTTTGGTCTCCAAATGGATCATCTGTCATCTAGCAGATTCATAAATCAACAATGTGAGCATTATTTTAATTTAAATAATAATAAAATTTTTAATTTAATAAAAAGTTTATCTAACGCCACTACAATTTTTGTTATGTATCAGAATTATTATATCAGATCAGAATTATTTATTATATATCAGATGTCGCTATATAGCTTTAATTGTAGCATGCCCAAAACCATTATTATCCTTAAACGTCTCTTGCTGAAAAATTCATATTTAAAATGAAATAGTTCTGCATTGTGCCTAGAAATCAGCATCAATTGCTAAGGTAAATATACATTGTATATTGAAGAATCTCAGTAAATATCTTATGTATACAGATTAGTTTTAAAAGATCAGTTTGGATCGGTAATCAAAACATAGTTAAAATACATAAATTACTTTTTTAATAAGTTGTGTATACCCTTTAGTGTATTACAGGTGCCCCTATAGCGAATCGATTGCAGAGATCAGCATTTAGTGCATGAACGCTTAATTTATTTATTGTGCTCGCAGAAAATGCAATTTGATGATTTAATTAATATTGAATTACATACATGCAGAGCATGGCCATCAACAATTATACAATCAGCGAACAATTCAATCAGAGCTGGTTTGTTAATTGCGGAGGCAACTGTACCTGCGCACATAAACAGGGACTCTTTAATTTATGCCTGGCAAATATTTAGCATACAAATACGCACACACACGCACACAGCTGGCCGGAGCTTATTAATTAAGAGACCGACTGCCGACCGACTCATGCTCTTATCCATATACGGGAGAGTTCTCGTTCGCTCTGCTTGGTTGTCTTCCCTGCCCAAAAATCGAGAAATCATAAAAGCGTAAAATCGAAATGCCGCCATTTCGTGGTGGCTCATGCCAAACTTCTAGACTTCCTGTCTGAGCCCCGCCCCCTCTGCTCTTATAGCAGCGTCTGTCTGTTGTACAGCGTGTTCGTCCCCTTCCGAGCTGGCTTCGCCTTTATTAACACGCATATCAATTCATTTTGATTGTAATTTATGCCGGAACCAATCGCTGCATATCGCTCACATCGACCTCGTCCCCGGCAGGGCAATAAAAGTATTGTTTATAGATATTTTGCGGCTGCAGTTAAAAGATATAAAGATACAAAGGATACAGGATTCATTGTCATATGTGACTGAATAATTGAACTACTTTCCTTTGAGCTTCTCTTCAGCAAAACGGTATCCTGGAACGCCACAGCGACCAGAGTCAAACAGAAAAGCGATTGGGATTTCCATTCATGGACACAACTTTGGTCAGCTATAATTGTAATGCAATTGTACAATCTGTTACGGAATTGCTATGAAGCTGATTTAAGTCCTACAAAAGGACATTCTAAAACTGTTATACCAATATCATATCATATTAAGTATCGCTGAGATGAAGACTAAAGCAGCGACCAGCTACGCAGAGAATCTATACCAACTGTTATACATATTATATAATAAGTATGTAATTAGTATCTTACAATGTAAGAGGTAAATGTTGTGTATCTTCAATACCTCTTCGCTTAGTGAGCATTAAATATTATTGTATAATTTTGATTTCATTCATAACACAAAAATTAATTCATATAAAAAATAAATCATGACGTTGAAAGTGCTGCACTAAGCTAAATCGGAGAATAATTTTAAATCTGTCATACGACTAGTATACTAGTATACTAGTATAATAATACGACTAGTGTACAAAGTTACAAAATAGCTTATTTATATAAAGCAACCACTATTTTCATAAAATAAGAAGTTTCACTCAATCTGTTAAGCAACTGTTATACTAAGTTTCAGTCCCAGTGTGAAGGCCTTAGAAC
Organism: Drosophila eohydei; assembly: GCA_035045825.1. NCBI lineage: Eukaryota > Metazoa > Arthropoda > Insecta > Diptera > Drosophilidae > Drosophila > Drosophila eohydei. Next base: position 6,251,589 of record JAWNOT010000045.1, read on the forward strand.
TGCTGTAACATAGTTTGGTTATGTTTCTAATTTTTTTTAGACACGTTTCCTTATATGTCTGCTCCTCAAACTGACACTGAGCATGCCACAATCAGCCTAATTGGAATAACTGCTTGGCCCATTTCGAAATCAGGCAAAAAGTTTAGGCCCAACAACAGCCAACAACCTCGATGCGCAAAGTCAGAGAGACAAACGTCGACAAATGACCCAGCAATGAGCTGGGTAAATGAATCAATGACTGCGAATGTGCGAATGCGAATGTGAATACAGGCATAAGAATGGAAATGAATGTATTTGGTAACAATTCATTAAGTAAATAGAAATGTGCGCTAAACGCATTAAGAGATTAGCACACAAACACAACAACAACTGGAGCAGGGGACGCACCAATTCCCATCGATAAACTGTCGAACTGGGCAACTTAATGACCCTCAGTTCATGTAAATGTACCGCTGGGCCTTTCAGCTGGCCAAAAACGGGGGCTAAGAGTGGCCAACACTTAATTGCCATCCAGAAGGCTCAGATTTAACCACCCATGTGTGTGTGGGTGTGGGTGTGTGTGTGGTTGGCTCGGCATTTGACTCATGTGTGTGAATAGGTAAAATCACATTTACATTGCGTTTATTAAGTGCACATTGTTTCGACAACAATGTCACCAGACTCACGCACAATCTGCAACAGGAAATGGGAATTTAAAGAACACTTAAGTGCAATTTCGGGCGATTGTGTGTGGAAGGGCGTTGGGAGCTTGGTGGAGTCAGATAGTCGTAGCTCTTGCAGTGATTCAAAACCTCAGCATTTAGATGATTCCTTCGATCTATGATCGTTTAGCTCATTTACTCACAACTGACATCTGCCTTAACAAACATGGCCAAAAGCTAGAAAAAGTTAAGTCATTTTTGTTTAATCTAATGAGCCAAGCTGCAGTAACGTAACTTTTCAATATGGGAGCTTTAGCTCTAAAGCCTTGCTGGATATAGCTTTTTCCATTTGTATTTAATTTATATATATGTATATATATATAAGTATATATATAAGTAGTTTTTGGTAAGTCAATAGAGTAGGTCAACATCAACTTAGTCGTTAAATTTTCAGTTGATAGCTGTACAAGTGGGCCCACGGTGGGCGTGGTTAATGCTTAGGAGATTACGTAATACATTTTGACCTGTGTCTGTTTGCTCGTCTGTACCTCCGTCTGTCCATCTGTCTGTATATCTGTATATCCATGCAGATTGTAAATAATCGATAATTTGTACCGTTTCAATCAAATGAATTAAAATGTTATCGATCTTCGGTTATTATCTCATATCTCTTAAATCTTTAAGTCTTCATCTGTGTTCTAATTTACACTTAAGTTTTGTGTATATTTTAAAACATTTTTGTGTTTCTTATTTTGGTGCTTATTGCTTATTTTAGAAGCTATTAAGCCAACACTTTTTACAGGTTAATTATTTTAATTTTTGCTTTCTTATGATGTAAAATAATTTTGGATTTGCCCACAGATAAGTTTGAAGACGCATGTTGACCGAGCTTCAGGGTATCTCCTAGTCAGGCACTCCCAACTTAAACCTTATTTCTAGTTTTAAGTTCTTTTATTGTTGTTTTTAAATAATATTAAGCTTTTTCTCTATCAAGTCAGCTCAATGAGACTCAATGTCAACTATATTTTAAGCTCTCAACACTGCAAAGTAAATTATGAAAGTTAGTGACATATTAATGAGATTGGACTCATTCTACATTTTTTTCGCTTTAATTATTCAAATATTAGCAGTCCTTCAAATCAACTGGAATTTTCTAATTATTGATTGTCATTTTATCTTTGTTAATGTTAATCACATTCGAGCATCGACTCATGCGTCTTTAGCTTTGCTCCGATTTTAGCTTGGTTTTGTCTACCTACCAAAAGTTTTCACGCTGGCCCACAAAGGAAAACGTTTGGATACGTCACGTTTCGAAGCTGAACTCAAATTTATCCTATTCCATCAAATGCATGTCGCTCGCTGCCCGTCGTTACAGGAATCTGTCAGTTTTTGTTCAGTGCGATGTGATAAACGTTTATGATTATTTTTATGGAGTTTCGACTTGGCTGCCAATTTGGGTGCTGGTATCTCGCAGCTTGATTTATTTTAAATAGCACACACGAGAACTCCCTCGACTCTTCCCTTCTGCGCCAAATGCAATTTATGTGTGTGTGGTAAGATGCGCAAAAAAAGGAAAAACTTTACACGTGACTGCAGCGAACAAGACCTCTGGTCAGTTCACATTAAAGCCAGGGACATGCCTCTACTCTTCTGCTACCTCTCCCGCGCCAGGCGTTTCCCACATGTGTGAACAAATATTTTTTAGAGGGTGTCACCCACTTTATGCGGGTTCCGGCTACGTGTCATTTGGCCTATCTGCCACTGCAAATCTTTGTCGTCCTCCCAACAGGACGGGATAACAATTTCCATAATCGCTGGTTAAACAAGGACACGCTTGGTCAAGCTGACCAAACCATGAAATGGGCGTGGGGGCGACCTGTAAAGGAGCCCTATCTCTCTGGGCGCCGCAACCCGTTTATGATGCACACACATTCCATTTTATGTGCCTGCCTTTCCGACGGTGCGGGGGTGTGGACAAAACATTGTTTGAATTATGTTTTACATATTTTTATTCACTTAACGCATTCTTCCCTTGCCACGGGATCGCCCACAAGGGGGAAGCTAATCAAATTATGGCTTATCTGGACTTAGCGGAGGTCAAAACGCAAATAGCCATAAACATGTAGATTATAAACGGACACCCGGGCAAAGGTTGTACTTTGGTGCTTCTGACCTTATTTCCGACCAATTTTTATTAGCTTCTCTTAATGGAACTCTTCGTTCCGTGCATTTCAAGCTGTAATTAATGAAAACTAATTTTGATTTGTTTACTTTGCGCCAGATCAAACAAAACACTTTGTTTATTACATATTTTTAGTTGTGCAAACATGGAAGTCCACTTATTGATTTGATTTTTTTCTTTCTTTCGTTCTCGTTCCCATTCCCATTCTCATTCTCATTCTCCTTATTCTCCTCATTCTTCTCCTTCTTTTCCTTTTTTGCCTATTTTTTCCTTTTTTTCCTTCTTTTCCTTCTTTTCTTTCTTTTCCTTTTTCCTTCTTTTCCTCTACATCTCCTTTTCCTTCTTCTCCTTCTGCTCCTTCTCCTCCTCCTCCTCCTTCACCTCCTTCTTCTCCTTCTTTCTTTTCTTCTGCTTCTTCTCTTCTTATGCTTCTTCTCATTCTCCTTCTTCTCCTTCTCCTTCTTCTACTTGTTCTCTTTCTTCTCCTCTTCTTCTTCTTCTTCTTCTTTTTCTCTTTCTCCTTCTTCTATTTCTCCCTCTCCTTCTTCTCCTTCTCCTTTTCCTTTCCTTTTCCTTCTCCTCCTTCTCCTTCTCGTTCTCCTTCTCCTTCTCATTCTCCTTCTTCTTCTTATCTATCTCTGTCGCTTTCTCTTTCTCCTTCACGTTCTTTTAATTCTTTTTCACCTACATCTCTTTCTCCTTCTCCTCCTCCCATTTCCCCTTTCGCTTTCTCTTTCTTCTTCTTCTACTCCTTTCCTTTCTCATCCTCTGTCTCTGTCTTGTTCATTTACATTTATAAGTTCAAAAGTTATTATCTTAGTGGAACACATATTGAATTATTATTATGAAGTAGCTCATTAGATTATGGATGTCTGTTTACCATAACCTAATGAGGTATTCGAAATGGGTCTTTAACGTTGGCAAATCGGAACATTCTTAACTTCTTAACTTAAATGAATACTTTAGAGGCATGTTAACATGAATGAGACCCAATTTGATTTCTGGCAAAAAATAAGCTGGTAGCAAATACGGAAAGGAAAAATCTATAAATATCGGCAATTGCTGAGGAATTCATAGACCAGAAGCAGGATCTCATGTTCAACTCAAATGTTGTTCAATCTCATTCAAACAATTTGTATTGTAGTTTTATTACCACAATAAAACGGATTAAGCGGTCCGGGCTCTACAAAAGGGATACAATGAACCCTGCTGGTGGAAGTGGGCGTGCCACAAGGGCGTCGCCCTCCTGCTACGTGTGTGTGTGCGCGTGTGTGTAGCGCCTTTTAAATTGACTGAATTTCCGCACGAATTAAATTTTCTATCGGGCCGAGTGAGAAAAAAAGAAAGAATATTTCACGCATCAACTGGCAGACAAGACGCTGGGCGATGGGCGTGTTGGCCATATTATGAAGTCCTTCGGGTCCATGAGCCCCATTGCCGGCATTTTTTCACACTTTGCCGCTTGTTGTTGTTGTCGTTGTTGTTGCTGTTGCACAATCAACGACACGTGGCAAATGCCATATAATTTATATCAACGTCTTTGCTTTATATTTTTATGATTTTTTATATTTCATTTTTTGTTATTCTGTTGAGTGTCAAATTTGATACGCTTCGAGCTTTAAAAGTTCTTCATATTTACATTTTTTGTCTTTAAATTATATTTTATTTCAGAATTAATTTGGCTAAGATTTTTCTTTATTTCTTATAATAAAAAGAAATTAATTTTATCCAGCTACAAATTTCTTTTCAAGTTTTTACAATACCTCCATGCGGCTAAGCTGCTTTGGCCCAAAAAGAACATTTTCGAAATTCTCTTTATTCTTTATCAATTTGATAGATTTTACGGTGCGACTGTTCCATTCATTGATTCCTTTTTGGCTCTGATCCCTATCTGAATCTATTACAATTCATATTCATATGCCACACACACACACACACACTGTGTGGGCTGACATAGTCAGAAAGTGAAATCAAGTGTTAAAGAGTTTTGGAAAGAAGTCAGAACATCTTTACCCTTAACAATGTCGCAATTCTTTTGCAACCGTTTTTATAGCCATTTTCGTTTTAAAGCTTGGGAAAAAGGGGTATATTGGTTAACAAATATTGAACAGTTTGATTTTTTGATTGCAAGAATACTATTAGTAAATAGATTATCTAAATTTCATATTTTTCTGAGACATAATTATGTACATTTAATTTATTTGAAACATCATTAGATAATATATTTATTCATTATTTAATGTCATGTTGAAATTAAAACAAGACTTTATTTAGGAATATATTTAGATATATATTCAGAAATTTATTTAAATATTGGCAACGTTTAGGGTATACTCCAATCGTTCAGTTAAATATTTCTGTAGCCCTTTTACAAGCAGTTCCGTTTGCTGCTTAGCCTAATATCGAAATAAACATACTTTATCCGTTATTGCCGTCAAATTTATGGTTTCTTAAATGCTGCCCTCAGCTCCCAGGCCCAACTACCGCTGCTCAAAGGAAATATGAGACGCACATGTTACGCATTATACAGCTCGAATTGGGGGGATTTTTGAAAAGGGTCTCTCAACTATGTGGCCAGTTTTTCAAATGTCTGCAATTGCTTGAAGGAAAACCTTCGACAGCTGGACAAGTCGATCAGACGAGATGACTGTGGAACGATAAGAGTATTTTGACAATTTCAACTAGAACGTTTTGTTGTTCTCTTTGCGTTATTCTGTTCAATTGTTGAGACTTCAAACGTATCGCCTCAAAAAAGGCATTCACAATCGCAATTAAAACCAAGTTACAAGGTCACAATTTTTTGCGCAGACAAGGGAAATTTGCTAAAAATGACGACGGCGACGCCGTCGCAAACAAAATTGCAAATGTTGCACATGGGAAACAAATTTGCAAGTGTGTGTGTGTGTGTGTGTGTGTGTGTGTGTGTGCAGCCTTTCCATGGAATGCAATTGAAATCCGTGACAACATAATGCCTGGCAGGGGGAGGGAGGCTAGGAGACTGAAGCAGACACCACCTACCCCAATGTACACAAAAAAAGCAACCTACCGAAAAACGTTTCCCAGCACTGCTTTTGCGCAGGTCCGAGACTGGAAAACGAATTACAAACAGGGCAAACGACTCCCTACAACAACAAGAACACAAGCAAAACAAAAACCAAAAATGGCGACCTGCCAGGTATAGAAATTAGCGCTAAAGCAGCGTAAGCAGCAGCAACAAATATATTGGAACGATGGCACAAATCCCAATCTATAAAAATATAGAAATGGAATGCGTCTTACTATGTTAATGCACACACATACATGCTCGTACCTGCACACATTTTCACATTCCAAGCGACGTGCAGCGTTGCAAATTTATAAATACTCGAATTTACCTGTGTGTGAATACATGTGCTAAGGACTTTGATTACGTTTTCAATGTATGCTCAAGCCAAGACACCTGTAAATCGGATGCGTCATGTGATTCATTGTTGCATTTGTGTTTACTTCTCACTGTTAGAATTTCAATGTTTGTTTTCTTATATGAAATAAAACTATATTTTCTTTATATTATTTATTATATTATTAATAATATTAATAATAATATATTATATTATAATATTTTATTTCCAATGCTGATCTAAGGATCGTTGTATATACAAGAGTCAATAGCTCTACTTTCCATCTGTCCCTCTCTCCCCTCTCACTCTCCTTCTATCTCTGTCTCTTTCCCCCTCTGCAGTACCTGCCCAATAGGAAAGAAAGTCACACCAAGTAACGAAATCATTAGAAAATCGTGTTGGACATTAGTCCAACTGTCGGCAGCCACCCACAATTTGCACATAATGTTCAACACGCAAGTCAATTGATGCAATTTGTACGACAAGCTGGCAGCAATTGGATCGCCCCGACTGGTGCTTACCCCATGTTTCTTGCTCCTTTCTGGGTCCCCAGTGACAATTTGACATGAGAGTTGAAAATGCCGTTACAGGTTCACGGTCTGCCGCACGTGTGGTTATGGGGCAGGGATCTCAGCGGTTGTGTGGGTGGGCGTCTCATCAACAGTTTGCAGCTGCTTTGCTGCTGATTTAAGGGTTGGCCAACATTGCCCTTAAATGAATTGTGGCGATTTATTGCGGTAATACTCATTTAGTCGAAAACTGCGGGTGTTGTGTGTGCGCCTGGCTCAAGTCGAGTGCAAACAATGCGCACAATAAAAATAAATCTCCAACTGTTTGTGAGGAGAGAGGCTACGGGCAGAACTTTACTCGCAAGTGTGTTTAGTTAGACCCGTGGGAAGTTGTGGCGGCGGCGATTCTTCTAATGGCTGTCAATGCCGCATCGAGTTGCCAATTACTTTTGAGCTTGATGCGCCATTGATTACCAACTGCTTTTGGTATTCATGTCACTTGCAGCACTGCTAGCGTCTCCCCCTCTTTTTGTCTATATCCTTCTGTCGCTCTGCCTAGACTGCCTCTCCACAATAATCACTATAATTGGGCTTTGCTTTGACAAAGCCAACTAGCCCACAAAAAATACGTGATATGCATTTTAGACGTGGCTGGCTGGCAATTAATAAGCCAATTTCTTGGCACCACACTTATCAGTGGACCCCGTAAATCAGCATTATGCTGAAGACGGAAATGAAAATGAGCTCAAAATTCAATTACGGTTAGCTAGTGAGGGGGGTGGGAGAGAGTATAATTTGTGCTCGCCTTCTCCTGCATAAATCAAGTAGCTGCCGCACCTGTCGCCCTGGCACAATTTAGCCAAGCCAGGCATGCGTCTTATTACATTTTAAGCGGCTTTGGAGACACTAGCAGCAGCACAACTCATAACTCATTGCTTCGCTTGCCTGCACGATGTTTTGTCGCATATTTTAATTTATTTTCTAATTTATGATCAGCTTTGCTGCCTGGCGCTACCAACCACACCAAATAGTGTTTCGGGGCCAGGTTAATTGTTTGATAATGTTATCGTCCTGCGAACATAATAGCATAATTAATCGATATTAAATGAACACGGCAGCAACAGCAGAACAATAAACGCCGGAAAACCCACAAAAGGTTAAATTAAACGAAGTAATTGTTACCGACACAGACAACAGCCGAAAAGTCTCCCCTACAGCAACTTGAGATTTTTGAGGGCTGGGCATATTCGCACAATGCACAACAAACAGTTGCCCAGACACGCACCGAGCACAGCAGGTAGAGTGAGGGTGCGGCAGAGAGAGAGGAAGAAACAGGCAGAGAGGGGGAGTGCCAGCTTGTTGAGAGTTTTTGATTTTTAAGCGGAGTTGAATGGGTGGGTGGGGGGTCTGGCTGGCTGGCTGACTGGCTGACTGGCTGGCAAAGCGCACAAAGTCACACGACAGGTGGCGACGCTGACTTGAGGGTTGGACCGCAAAATGATTTAAATGCATTCTTAATGGGATGAAATTATCTGCTGGCGCTGATTTGCGGTTTGAGGCAGTAACTTCCCCCACTCCACATACACATACATTTTTCGGGTTTGATGTGCAACTGCTCACATAGTTGCTGCAGTAAATTTAGCCAAACCTAACTTATGTTAGTCTCAAAGTACATTAGATTTAATTAAAAAATAAAAGCCCGCCTATAAAACTAATTAAATTTGAGAACTTGACGACCTACCAAATCCGCTTAAAATCATAACAAAATAACAGTTTGTAGCTGCTGCCCGTTAACTGTGGGTCACATTTAGAGTCCTTATCTATGCTAAGCAGAGTTCACACATTTTCTTTGACCTCTCGCCAAGCTTAAGCTTTACTAGTAGAGCAGGGTTGGCAAGCCGTTAAAACAACTAGGGATTGACATTTTTATTCAAATAAATATAAACTGAGAACTCTAATGAAATAAATATTTTCATATACATTTTTATCATAAGCAAGCTTTAACGATTTCCCATTTTAAGCTTTGTTTATTTAAAATTAAATATTTTAAAAATCCATAATAAAGAACTAAACACGTTGACATCAGCCGCAGCTGACTGACGCCCCAATGGGCGAAGAGGCAAACAGTAGTTTTTGGTTTATAAGATATAGTGTCCGATTCGTAAGATTCGTAACAGTTTACAGTATACTAAAAATTTAGAATCTCTACAGTATACGATGCATTACACAATATGATTTAATTTTGAATAAATATTTAAGTTATAAATTTATGAATTTCGAAAATAAATAATATTTTATTAAAATTGTATTATAATTTGTTAAAATTGTATTCCAAAGTGTATAAAAAAGTATTTAATTATCTTTGAAATTTAATGGAAAATAGCAAGTAAGAGTGCATTAGACGACATGACTTAACTAGGAGATATCCTGAATCCTGGGAAGCTGATATTCCAATCATTGTCACAGCACATGTCGGTAGTATTTGAAATAAGTTCTTTTAAATTTTCGGGAGACTAGAATGAGGCATCCAAAATGCCAAATACATAAAATCTTTGTATTTATTACAGGAACAGCGGTAAAATTGAAGTCACCAGCTGTTACGGTATTCGAGCTATGCTTAAAAATAAAGTCAAACTATCGATTCTTATCGAATCATCAAGACCACGAAACTAGTAAGAAAGATCTAGTCGGGATGCCCGACGAAGAGATACCCTGATTCCAGTCCTATTTGCGTTTTTTTAATAGTGTCCATATTTTGAATCTTGCATTAAAAAATAAACAAATAAAATTCGACATTAGGACAACAACAGCGCCACATCATAATTGAAGAGAAAAATAAAAACGCTTCTCAACCTGTCAATGAACCCAAAAGCTCCCACCAACGAGCGTCGCCTCCACCAACACGGCAACTGCGCTGCTTTCACAAGAAGTTGCAAATCTGAACTAAAGTAGCAGCTGACAATTCAACTGCAATTCAATCGCAATTTCGATTATTATAATATAATAGAATACACGCAATTTGAAGAATGTCTACACGTGCATAGGAACAATGCGCGCTTCTTGCGATGTGTCTACGTAAATTGGTCAAAAGTTAATAGCTTCTGATTTATGTGATCAATTTTGATGAAACTTTTAACATATGATTTATATTTTTACATATACATATTCGACTGAAATCATTGTTTGCTTGGTAAAAATGCAAACTCCTTGCCCTGATTTCAAATGAACTTAAATTTAAAGAAATCCAAAATATATTAAAAATCGAACTTGTAAAAAGTATACATAAAATTAAATTTAATATTTGAAGCATATAGCTGATCATGTTTTTAATCGATAACAATAACACGGGAGCAGCTATCGATTATTGAAAACAAACTTGATATACGCGTGCTAAATATGGACCTACAAAAAATTTTAAGGTATGTAGCTCTTGCAGATGCAAACGGACAGACAGACAAGGTTCAATCGACTCGGCTTGTCGTCTTGATCAAGAATATTTATACCTTATGAGGGCTGCCACGCCTTCTTCCGTTACATGCTATTGCACAAAATCATTATACCCTGATTGACCATTTTCAATGGGAAAAGGACACACAAAGGAAACTAAATCGTGCTTACATTGCATAATATAAGCTTTTAATTTTTTTTAATTTCAGCTATATTTTGGCTGAACTGAAAATTAAATTGAAGTTTTTAAAAACTTGTTGTCGCTAAAACTAAAACTTAGCTTAGCATGCACTGATTTAACCTTCGCATTTGTAACTTTGGGTTCTATAGCTTGTGCACTTGAGTTGGTAGTTGCTTGGGAACCAGGTGCCCATTCAAACTTGGAATATTGATGTGGATTTGGAACTCATTTGTTTCCGTAGACTGGTAACGATGCAAGCGCTTGCTACGCGCATTCAGCTCAGCAACAGTTCCTGAAAACTGAATGGGCTCAGTTGCCAAATGTGGTTCGAGCACATAGAAATCATCTCCTGCGGGAATTAAAAAAAATTAAATGCTTTGACATGAGTCCAAAATGAAAATCAAAGCTAACCTGGCAGCACAAACACCATTCCATCACTACAAATGTAACCCACTGGCATAAACATTGTGCTGCCCAGTTGAGTGCGCTGCGAGGCAAAGTTGCAGAGCTTCTGGTAATCCTTGATAGAGAGCAGGCGACCCAGCTCATAGATTTGCGGCGGCAAAAAAAAAAGTTTTTGAGCCTGATACAAACACAACAGCTCAAGGGGTGAACGCCACTGCAAATTGTTTACATGAATATGTGTAATTGCTAGATATGAATAAATGCTGAGCTTACGAGACACTCCATGACTTCTATGGGCTCTGCGAGCAGAGTTGGCTGGGTGTGCAGAAAGACCATGTAAAAAACGGTTTCATAGCTAAAAACTAAGATTTACGAAATTGGAAATTTTAGTTTCTTGAGTGATTTACCGTTTTTTAACAAACGCTGGAGTCGCCCAGGCTGACCATTCGTGCAGCGCCCATAAATCGGGCACCACTTTCAATTGTCGACATAGCTCCAAGAAATCTCTGGGGCTTCTGTGCACGCGAGCTTGCCAGGTCTTCAGAAAATCATGCTCAAGCTGTGCTGCCTGAGCCACTTCAACCGTTTGAGTCAATTGAGCTTGATTGCGGCACAGCAGTATGCCCACTTCCTCAAAACACTCACGCAAAGCCGCCAAGCGCAGCGTTATCTCCCTAATCAAGCACAAAGATTAGATAGAATTTGCATAAGCATTGCACCTTGTACTTACCGCGCCCAAATTTTGGAACGTTTAAAGAAGCGATCATAGCAGCCTGTACCTTGTGCAGCTAATATGGCTGGCCTTTCTTCGCTGACTAGTATTAGATCTCGCAGCGAAGCGTGGGTCACACCAAACTCCTCAAAATATTGAAGCCACGCAACGCTCTCATCCGCGTCCGTTTCCAGCAATCCGCCAGGAAAAACAGTTTGATTGGCAGCTATAGACGTCGCTTCGGTGCGCTTCAACATGAGCACCTAGGAAGTGTCAATATTAAATATATAAACCATTGCCATTTTTCTATAGGTTTACAACTCACTTTAAAATCCTCGCCAGCCACTGCGGCGGGTGCAACTATAATAAGGCTCGTCGAGGCACGCCACCTAGTGTTCGTTTTTATTGTGCTTGCCTGCATGGTTTTTGCTTGATATTTAATAATTATTTGGTTCTCTTTCTTTCATTAGTTCTTAGCAGAACAACCTGTTGTTAATTGCTGATTGGAATTAACTCATTGCGCTGTAGACAACAATATCGATAGCAGTACTAAGCGAATACTGTGCTATCGAGTACTAATAGCTCAAAAAGTAAAGGTACTTCACGTAAATTAATTGCGTAGGTTGCTTTAAGTTCTCTAGCTGTTTCGAAAATTAGCAAATATTGATATTGCTTAAAAGATATTCTTAATGCATCCATAACAATTCTTGTCAACTAAGCGATTAAATAATATATGTATAACTTAAAAGCTTTCCCTGCAGCTATTAAGTATTTGCATTCAACGCGTTCCCAAAATAATACATACATGCATACATATGTACATATACATATGTAAAGTTATAATTTAATCAGCTTTGGACATTTAATGTATTTCTGGCTTTATTTAATGTGGTTTCGTAGAGCATTTATGATCAGTGCCAGGGTTTATATGTTTTCTCTTTACTACATAGTTAAGCATACAATTTGGTGCACAACTTTGATTTAATATACCAACAAATGTGTTTACCTTTTTTAAGACATTTTTTAAAACATATATATAAATCTTATCATATAATTTTCCATTAGAACTAAATGTTTTTACAGCTTGCCTAAGCCAGTGTGGGTGTAAGGGTGTGTGTGTAGTTTTTTCGGTGTGTAAATTCAAACTAGATTGCCAAATCGAACGCCACCTGTCGTCTTTTTTGTTAATCGTCGTTAATCAACAAAAGTTTTCCGTGCTTCCATCCACCTTCCCGTTCCCCCATCTAGTTGTCTTTCTTACCGCCAGCGTCAATATTCTCATCCTCATCGTTGCTATCGTTATCATAGTTCGTCGGCTGCTCACCATTACGCAGCAATTTACCAACAAAGTCGTATTTCTCCTTGAATTGCATTTCCCAATCACGCACTGAGTCCATTTCCATAGTGCTAAGGTCGCTCAGATCATCGTATTCATCTTTATCGTTAGCTACCACACTGAAAGTGGCCAAATTTCGTGATGCGTCGCGTCCGGCAAATGTAGCATATGGTCCCCCAGGGCCATAGAAACGTTTACCCTTTGTGACGTCATAAACGTTACCATTGACCGCAACCAAAACACGGCCATCCGGTTGATTGCCATCATAATCACGCAGCTCCTTAATAGTAAAATCACGACGTAATTTGGGCAACTCCGGCTCAGCCGGTTTCTGTGCCGAATCCCGGGAGCCCGGACCCTCGCATCGATCACGAACTATTTTATAAACCAGAAAACAAATGATGGAGAGCAATGCCAGATTCATAGGACTGTAGAAGATTTCCCGAAATGCGGCCGCCAGAAATGACGTATCGGCTGTTGCATCAGCCTCGATCGTATTTTGTTGCTGTTGTTGGGTTTCCATCTTGCAAGTTTGCTTCTTGTCACTCCGTCAACTTTGTACTGAACTTTGCTCACGTTTCCGCTTTACTTGCGGCGGTGCGTATGTGTGGATGAGATGTAAAACGAAGTTCGGACACCACTAATACAAGCGAACAACTCTTGCACTTATTATTATACACAATATATGTTCTGTTTCTAGAACAAATATCTTCTTTTTTCACCAAGTCAGTGCCTGTTCCCTAAACAGCTGTAAAACGTAGTGTTGTCAGCTGACAATACAGGAGTAATCGGTTATCGGCACTAGAGATGCACGCTATCGGTAACTTGTTGCTCCTGAATGTAACGGATGCCAACATCAATTTATCATTATTGGCATTCAAATTCGTGCTGACGCTTCGAAAGAACCCGATTAAACAGAAGTCCAAATAATAAGCACTTATTATGTGCCCACAGCACAAAAAACTTACTAGGTAGATAGTTCAAGATGCACACAAACACGTGCCACCGCATCTGCCGAAACAGCTTGCATATTTAAGGGCAAGCTGCATCAATCAAAAGGCACTCGCATTTGTAACTTGTAAGCCACGGCAATTATGAAGCTTCTATTAACAATCATTTGGTTGGGCTGCATCTGTACAGGCATTGCACAGAATATTGAGCAACTGCTAGCAGAAAATACAAAAGAGTTAAATGAAACCAAGGCACTGCTAAGTCATATTGATGCTACCAACGAAAATATCAAAAATAGTATCGAGCAACAACGCGGCTGGCTGGATGCGATCAAAAATGTAGATGGTTTGCTAGGCAAACTTAACGATTTTCTCGATGCACAAACTGTGGTTGTTCATGAGGCATTGAGTAATATCACAATTAGGTCTGGTATACATACGGACCGTGTGTCCAAAGAACTGGGAAGCTTAGCCCGATTGCAGATCTCAACGAAACAACAAATCAGCGCGCTGGAACAAAAGCTAGATGGGTATCAGAAACATGTGATCCAGAATGCACGCAGCATCGACAACAACATATTAGATCTAACCAAATTAATAACACGAGCTGTTCTGCCCCAGTTGAATGGACTGCAGTGTTCCTTTGACAGCCTAGAAACATCCCAAATAAACATCGAAGTGGAACTAAAGAGCCTGGCACGCATCAAGGATATTAGCGAGGATTCTAATCTCAAGTTGGTTACATTGGCTAATCAGCTGTTTAACTTGAATCGCACACAGGATTCACGGTTTGGAATGCTCATGCATGCTCTGTCTCAACTGAAGCCTCTAAAGACATGGCAAATTGAAAGTGCCTTAAGAGAGTTGATTGTCTCCCAGAAACGTATCGAGCTGGACCTGGAGGCATGCGATCAGCGTCCTGTATCTCATTATGCCAAACAATCTAGCTCTTCTTATGTCACCTATGAGAATGAGTCGCCAAATTCAGCGGACACTCTTGCTGCGCAGGTCTGGACCCATAGTGAACCCAATCAGCAAAGTACGTCATGTCCATTACAATCTATAAAATATAAATCTTACTTTACTATCTACCGTCTAGGTTCTTACTATACCAGCGTTAATTCGCCTAAGCCAATGACTGGTAATCCAAAAAATCGCAACTACAGTTCTTATGTAGTCTCACCTGCCAAGCACATCAGTTCCAGCTCCAGTTCAGTTTCCTGGCAGCAACCTCTGCCTTGGGAAACTATGCCTGCCTACCAATCCGCTCCAGCTCCTGTGTCCAAGCTCAAGCCCGACCCCTTGGCCTGGTCCACTGAGTCACACAAGCCCTATCTGCCCGCTCCTAAGCCTCATCAATCTGGTCCCGTAAGCAGGAGACCAGCTCCGAATCCACAACCATGTGTCCAGAATCAATATTCGCAGAATCCACAGCGCTCTTCCGCTAGTTATGGACCACCAGCACCGCCGGCTCAATCTTATAACACGCAAGCACAAAAACAAGGCCAAACATCGCTACATGAACATTATTCACTCTGGCACGGCAGCAACTCCCCATCGGAAGGCTACTAAAAAAGTCAACGTCAAAGTTTGTGAAATTTGCAATGATTTTTACGACTAACGAATTATATAGATTTTATATACTGCAATTGATATTCACATATATAGCCAATGTTCGAATATGTTCAAATATTTTTAGACAATTTTTAATAATCGCAATAAATTATATAAATTATAAATAAATATGTTTTTTTACGCTAAAAATAGCTAAAATTCTTTTTGGGGTGTTCGTTTATAAAAACTTTATGTAAATACAAATTACAAACAAATAAACTTTAATAACTGTATAATATATTAATATAAAAATTTACAAATTTATTTTTTATCTTAGATCATATACAAAAATAAACATATGTCACACAAATAAAAGCGAAGAAAAATATTTGAAATTTTTAAATTATGGTTCATTAAAGCTAGGTTATATTTGTATATAGCCTTTAATAAATCGATAATGACGTGGATGTTGATTATGTATGCTTCTGAAGAAAATTTCCGACTACAAACTTATCGTGTGTGTGTCTTGAAATTCTCCATTGATCCACTTCAATTATATATGCTTCTTGGTGGTATGGCAAATTGGGAAAAAGATATATCTTCCACAGTTTTGTTGACAGAACCCCAAAATCAACAGTTGCTGTCGATCACCAAAATTTGTATATCATGGAAAATGTTGAACATAAATCAATGCTGGACTCCTCCACAGATATGGTCAGACAATCGGGACGTGACCAATAAAAAATATATATAGTTATACATTTAGCAGTTTTTTGACCTGTTTACGTTTATGAACGCGTTCAATTTTGACACAGGCATAATAAAATCATGCAGTACACATTCCCATATACGTCTTCAAGACGTCGGATTTTTGACAATTTAAATTTCGTAAGCATTTACCCAAAATATTTAGAAATATTTAAGATTTTAGTGAATGAACTAATTTTAGAGTACTTTGATTGGCTTACGGAGCAGCTGCATGCAACCGGAAATTCTAAAGGTCGGCACGTCTTGCGCACCCTCACTAAAAAATGTATATCAAATGGGATTTACGTAGAAGCAATCAAAGTAGCGTTTTAAGACGTGACCCAACTAATATTTTTGAAACTATTTTGCAGTCGAAAAGTCATTGAACTATTTATTTTTGATATATTCATGTAAGATAGCTCCAAAGAGTGTCAGCTGATTGGGGATGCTGAGATTTGAAGCCTAGATAAATATTAATATAAAAAGGATATATATGATGAATGTTCCTTAAGAAAAGCAACCACTTCTAACTTTTATCAAATGGAATACGCCAGAAACGTAAGCTGTCGCTGATTAGGTCAAAGTGCAACTGGCACGTGCCATTCGGTTACAGCAAAGACTATTTAAGCCATGACCCACGCCAACAACAGGCAGTTCAAGGTGAAACAAACCAACGGAGAAACATGAAATTTCAACTTGTTTTGCTTATTGTATACCTGGTTAGCAGCTGCAGAGCTCAGGAGCAGCCAGAAGAGCAGGTGAGATCCTTAAACAAATCAATAACCAAATCACAGTTTTCCAATGTCAACCCTTCCAGGAACAGGAAGTAGCAGCAGCGGCTTCTATCCAACATGATGGTCGCCGACCAGATTCAGGCAACGGCGCCATACGTCGCATTTTGGACGAGAATTCCAAGGTTCTACGACAGTTGGATAACAAAGCCCAAAGTATAGGAAACTCGCAGAAGGGCATTGAGAATAAGTTGAGGCTTTTGGGCCAAGATGTCGCCGGCATCGGTCGCCTAGAAGATGGCCTCAAGAAACTCGAGCTGACCACTGCTGCCAATTTCCATCGAACAGCCAACGGAATTAAGAACCTGACTGCTAGCATTCGTGCTGCCGAGAATAAAACGGATCGGGCTATCTTGAATCTTACACGCGGCCAGCTTGATATCAAGCAGTTGATTGTCAAGGTGGATGCCAATCAAAATAAGCATGAGCGTAGCCTCGATCAGGCAGCCAAATCGTTGAATCTACGTCTCGCAGGTTTGGACAATTTACTCAAGCAATCCGTGCTCAAGGAAATAGTGGCCCTTGTCCAAGTGGCCAAGAAGCTTGAGCAGTCCCAACGACATATTGAGAACAAGGTCGGCCACTTAGATGAGCTGACGGCGCTGTCTGGCATAACGACCAACAAAGTCCAGCAATTGGAGCACGGGTTGCGCTCCATAAACAGTACGCAGCAGCGCCAATTAGCTGCAATTGGACAGACGGTGCAACAGGTGGGAGCCAGTACCTGGCAAATCGACAATAAGTTGGGCGTGCTACTCAGCACCCAGAAGAACATTGAACGTGCCCTGGTCGAATGCAAGAAGTGTTTCCCACCCCACAAGCAGCCACATGACAATTGGCAACAACCTGGTTATATATCCTACGAGTAGGTTAAAATATTGCTCTATAATTTTTCTGCTCTACAATCAGTTCTTTTCCCCCTTCTGTACATAGAAGTCATAAGGATGCTGAGAAGCCGCATTCAAAGGAATATGAAAGAAACTATGACCATGCCGATGACGTCTCCTATCTGTACCAACTCTGGTATGGCAAGGACGATAAATAGATGAAAATGTTGATCAAAATGTTGTTATGACTTGCTTCATATGTTGAGCAATCTATATATAAGAAGAGTTTCGCCTCTAGGTAAATGGTATAGCCCTTATGTTATATATAGTTTCTTCAATATATCGAAGGTTTCAGAGTCATCTATAGATATGTACTGAGCAAAGTCTTACGATATACAAATGTTTTAACATCAATCTCAATTCTTCTAGTAATCATAATTAAAACATTGATATGCTCCTATTAAAGAGGACGGCGAGGCATTTAACATTTTAAATTCCAGAAATTTAAAGAAAGCAGAATTGCAAGTTCATAAAATCTTTGTTTATTTAAAAGAACAAAAATTAACTTCTTTGAAGTTTAAACTTAACAAGTATTACTTTCGCTTTATACTAACAAATGCACCTAATTTAGCCTGTGTTGTCTTTATAATGGACGAACACTTGCAACAAGAGTTTTTACACACATGTTTGACTTACAAATTGTTAATAAAGTTATTTGTTGTTATATCTATTTGTTTCAAATAATCCCATTTAAAGCTGTCAATACTACAGATTTTTGGGATCTAGAGGATTAACATGTCCATCGGTTGGCTTAAAATTTATGATCAGCTGCGATTCATGCTGATTCTTATGCTCGGAACGATGCAATTTCTCTTTGGCTAACGCTCGAAATTCTGCCGTTGAAATCCCTGTCTCGATTTTTTCGCTACTCGCATCTGGATTTGAGGGATACAAATCATCGCCGGGTAATAGATGCACGAAGCCATCTGTGCATTTGTAAATTACAGGATGTAGCAGCACAGAGCCCTTGGATGAACGCTGCTGAGCAAACAAACGCAGTTGCTCTAACTTTTGGAAGTTGAGACAACGCGAAAGTTCGTAATATTGTGGCGGTGGTAGCCAGACTTGTTTCTTCAGCGCAGCTTCCAGGTAGTCCAAAGGAGCACGCCACTGTTAAAGCCATCATAAATATATAAGTACCGATACAAACTATTATCTTTACAAATTGATAATTTAAAAAGAATAATTATTCAACAATTGTTCAACAAACAATAAGAATTGCCAATAAATAATAATAAAAAAACTACAACTAAATACTAAAACTAGTATAATCGAACGACAAGAATGTCTGGACTAGTCGGGAGTGCCTGAATAGCAGATACACTGCAGCTTGAGCGAACTAAGTTTTCAAACACTCCAGCTCTCTCTGCATACAAAAAATACACGCCCATATAAAGAGTAGTTGAGACTCTAGTTGAGATTAAGTAAAACTAAGAAAAGCACAGCCCAGTTTTCTGTTGAAAAAGTTTTGTTCGAAATGCCCCATCTATATTTCTCTTGTGATATTAATTCTAAGCGTATACAAACCTCATAGTCCTTCACTTCATTGGATTCCATCAGTACCTGTGGCCGAGATGCGAGTGCAGCTAAAAAGAACACGGTTTCGAAACGTTTTTGGAATGTAGAGGGCGTGCGCCAGGCAGACCACTCGTGCAACGACCACAGGTCGGGCACCACATCCAACTCTTCGCAGAGCGTTAAAAACTCGCTGGCATCGTTGTGGACAATATGTTGCCAATGTTTCCGATCGAATTGTTCATGGAATTGTGCATAGCCATCGATGCTGGTCAGAGTTTTGCGATCACGGCACAGCAAAATGCCCATCTCTTCGAAAGTCTCCCGTAAAGCAGTCAAACGTAGGGAAACAGCACTAAAACAAATAATAAAGGATAAAGCAAACAATTGAAAATTACTACAATTTTCTACTTTACGCATTGAGAGTTTCATCAGAGCCCTTCGTATTCAGCGGTGCTTGGCACAGCTCATTCAATTTATCACGGCTTACGTCATAGCGGTTAAAGAGTCTTAGCCAAGTTGGTGAACTGTCCACAGTTTCACAAACGCCGCCAGGAAAGACAGAAGAGTCGGGCATAAAGGTCGACTTAGAGTTACGCCTAAAAAGTAGTGCCTGCAAGAATTACATTTAATTATTAAACCGCGATATATATAACGCAAAATATACAAACATTATAATCAAAGCCAGCTCGTGCAACTTCAGTATCCTTCGATAAGAGTATTAGACTAGCCGAGTGGCGAATTTTTGCCGATATTTGTTTCGACATAGTTTAGATAATACAAACGATAACAAGTGCATTTCAAGCAGAGGCCTATCGATCTGGCTGATGATGTGGGTGGCACAGCACACAACTATCGCTAACGATAGTTTGTTAACATACGTCTTTATGAAGGTTTCAATTGAAGTCAACAAGCTCAGTCGATCTGTTTGAACAAATTTATTTATATATCGATAATATGGTCAATTTATTTGGCCAGCTGTTGAACTTTCGCTGGTACAAAGGTTAAAAGGAAAATATTTTGATTGATTTTGCTT
Source organism: Drosophila eohydei (assembly GCA_035045825.1). NCBI lineage: Eukaryota > Metazoa > Arthropoda > Insecta > Diptera > Drosophilidae > Drosophila > Drosophila eohydei. The sequence continues at coordinate 6,271,862 of JAWNOT010000045.1, forward strand.
TTAATGCTGCCGAAGCCAAGTTCTCCACCGCTAGTATGACTATCTCTAATGAACAGCAGTATAGGCCCTCAGCTAGTCTAATACTGGCAAGCAAGCAGGTGTCCCATGCAAAGGATCAGTTCGATTATAACGTAAGAGTAAAGAATAGCTTAGATCATGTTCACATAAAACGGTGCTGCTTATTATTGACAGCTACTGCTAATAAAACGCACAGAGCGCACAGCTTATGCACTTAATCACTGTGTCTTTCCTGGTGGCGTGTTTGATGCCCAAGCAGATGAATCAGATGATTGGCTGGTGTACTTTCAAGAATATGGTGTTACGCAGGAGCAGCTAAATCAATTGCACAGCCGGCAAACGACGGGAAGACCGGAGGTCATGACCCAAGGCCTACAGTTCTCGCGTGATATCTCACTTCGACTAACAGCGCTCCGAGAAACCTTTGAGGAAGTAGGTCTTCTATTGTGCCGCAAGAATCTCAAGGATTTGAAAGGTGGACAACCAGCACAGATTCTGGATCAACCGTACGATCGTAACTATTGGCAGAAGCGGGTGCACAATGATGCAAAACAGTTTCTTGAGCTATGTCGACATTTGGCTGTTATGCCCGATCTCTGGGCCCTTAACGAATGGTCCATTTGGCGTACACCAGCATCAGCTTCGAGTCGCAAATACGATACGGTCTACTACTTTACTGCTTTGGAGAGCAGCAAAGTGAATTTGTTACTCGAACCAAATGAGGTAGATGCGGCTTATTGGCTACAGCCTGTCGACTGCTGGCTTCAATCTCGAGAGGGCATTATTTGGTTGCCATATATACTGCTCTACGAAACGGCGCGTCTGTTAAACATCCAAAGTTGGCAGCAATTGCTACAATTTGCATATACTCGTAGCGCACTAGGATCTACCCTGCTTCAACCTATATATTATCGCACTAATGACTGCCTCTTTGGCGTGCTCCCAGGCGATGAGCTATACTTGTCCGACCCAAACAAATGCAATGAATCCATCATATTGCCGTCTTCCATTAGTGAACTAAATGCTGTAACCAAGCGTTGCAACCGTTATATGATTTATGGCTTTCAGCATGTGGACTTTGCCTGCAATGTGTTGCCACTTGACGGACATTTTCCGTTGCAAGCACGTGTCAATACTCGACTAGCCAAGTTATGAAAAACACAGTTGAATATTTAAACATGTATTTCGATTTAATTAAATTAAGGTACCACTGTTCAGGTCTGCTTGTATATTGCGACATGCATGACACATATCATCTCTTTTGTTCAAACGCTCTACGACGCGTTTCTCCAGTACGTCACTACTATTCTCCAGCTGTAATGCCACGCCAATTTCGGAGACAGCCCGCGAATATTCGATTGCGAGCAAGGTGTCAGAGATATCAGTATCGAGTAGTGATTGGCACAACACACAGTATGAAGCCGGAATTCCTTGAGCATTATGCTTAGCAGCAATTTTATCCCCGGTTCGAAAAACGGTTGACACCGTGGATGCATAATTTAATTGAAGATTGTTCACGAAATCCCTGGTCAAACTTTGCAAGCTATCACCAGTCAAATGATTAGTATCATTCAAACGAAATTCTTTAAGATCCTGTGAATGGACGTAGAATTGCACTTCCTGTTCGGTCAGATCCTTTATGGGACGCAACAGCTTTACATCTCCCTGCAGCCGATCATCCAACAAGGCGACATCCAACGCAAGGCTTGATCCGCGTCCCAGAGCCACAGATGTCAAAAGCTGAGTAGCCAAGCTGGGACTTATGCTAGGCTCAAATACGTATGAACATCCCAGCTGTACAGCAACACCGCCAATAAGAAATTTACGTTTCTGCTGCGCATAATCCTGACGTGAAGTCAAACTGTTAAATTCATTCAAAATCGAGTCCAACGGACGCACAGTATAATCTTTAAGCAGTTGTACGCTTTGCGGCTCCTTGTCTAGCTGAATAATATAAAACTCAAACGGATTGTAACGCCGTTGCAGCTCATTAAGCTCGTTTAGAGGAACGTTTTCTTCCTTAATGGCTGGGCAACGAGCATCAATATATAGCACGCGGACGTTGCAATGCAACCGCTTAAACGTATTCAGGGTCTGTGCAGAATGAAGCATGTCCAGTAGCACCAGAGACTCTGAGCTTCCATCAATCACCAGCAGAACTTCAGAATTGCGTGGCAGCACTTTAGCCGCGCCTATTGAAGCACGAAATTTATGCCTAACATACTTGAGAAAACATTCACAACATTCAGCCAACCGAAAGTTTAGTTTGTACAGGTTTTGAGAGTTAAGGCCGCACTTGTTGCAGCTGCCAGCATTTAAAACAATGCCAGTTGCTGAGGAACCGGACAACATTGTGTGCGTGGCACCTTCATCACCAAAATCATCTTCGCCAATGCTGCACATTACAGGTCAATTTCAACATATATCGAAATATAAGTTAAATTACACATAAAAATTAAGGCGCGTGTACGTATTAGTAATAATATATTAAACGATAGAAAAAATATCGTCGACTGCCTCCTATTCAGTGCTGCTTTTGATTTCGATATAAAAAGGTATCGCTTGAAAGTGCGATATGCAGCAGCCAAGTTGTCAAGCAAGCAACCTTGCGCCCAGCAATAAAGTGCAGTGAAAAATATAAAAATAACTATTTAAAACTGTCATTTGTTAAAAAAAGCTGTTGCATAAGTTTAATTTAGTGCATAAGGTACGTGTAAAAAGAGTTGAAATATAGAAAACCGTTGAACAAATGCATAAAATTTGAACGCACAATTTTAGCTGCTCCCATTCCATGTGTGAGTGCAAATGTAATGTGTGTGTGTGTCGCATATGTATGTATGTGTGGGGTTGTAGTACGCAAGCAAAAGTATCGGGTAGCAAAATCGAGAAACTTTCTTATTGGAACATACACAAACGAATGGCTGCCATAGTGGTGAGCGTTCAAGCCAGCTGCTGTCAGACAAAAAAGAAGAAAACTTACATCAATATTGTGTAAAGTAAAAAAAATAAAAAAATAAATAAATTATGCATAGCCTGCTTACAAGTGTGAGTGAATTTCGCTGAAGCTGCCCTTGTGGCATAACCACAATAATAATAATATTAATAATAATAATAACAGCAAGAAAATAAAACGCGTGTAATAAACTTTATAAAATTCGAAGTATTGAGAGCACTGGAATTACAACAGGCGTAAGAAAATAACATATGTTAATAACGGTATTTGTTTTTTTTTTGTATATTTGCAGCATTTTAGCTAATATTGTACCTATATATATAGATTTATATATATATACGTATAGTGTATAGTGCAGTTGGTACGAAGCACACCCTTCAGTGAGTGCGACAGAGACAACGTGAGCAGAGTGAGGCATAGGTCATATTAAAAATAAGAATATTTTGGCCCCCCAAACGACAACAAAAAGAAAGAAACAACACAGACCAACGTAGTAATCAGAACGCATACAACATTTGGGGCCATTCAATAAAATGATATTGGAAAACTCGGATAAGCTGAAAGACTGGCTGAGCGTTGTGCTCGAGCCACTGTAAGTATTCGACGCGACTATCGATTGAACTTCGATAAGAACCTTTTATTAAATTTTTTGTTTTATTATGAATTATAATTTATTTAGCTGCGATGCTGACTCCTCGGCTTTAGCGCGCTATGTTATTGCGTTGCTGAAAAAAGACAAATCGGATAAGGATCTCAAACGCATCATGATCGAACAATTGGATGTATTTCTTTCAGAGGAGACAACACGTTTTGTCGATCGTCTATTCGATGCGATTGCTAGCGAGGAATATTTGTCGATGCCCACCCCAATGCCCACATCAACAGCTAGCATTGCTGAACTGGAGTTGGAACATGATGTGGATGGTGTGGGCGATATTGAGGCTGCTGTTAATTCATCACCGCCGCCACCAACTACTGCGCCAAAAGATATTGTGATAAAAGCCGATGGCAATCAGCAGCAACTAAGCAGCGACAATAACAGCAGAGAAATTGCTACTGAAGAGTCCAGCGCTTCAATGCCAACAGATGCCAATACAACGGGTACACACAGCACCAAGATAGCCTTCGATGTAGGTATAGACAACTGCACTCAATCAATTATTATATTGGGTATCTTTTGCTTACAGCACAAAACCAAAGACTCTCACAGCCAGCAGCAACAGCTAATGCATCATCATCACAGCAGCGGTAGTGGAGGTGGCTCAGTTAACGCATCTGGCTTTGTACGCAGCGCTAGTCCGCCTCTACGCAGCAGCGGTCCAGCTGGTGCCTATGCTGCTGATAAGGAGAATCAGCCTCGTGATAGTCGCCGGCGACGCGCCTCCTTGCGTTCCCGTTCTCGCTCCCGTTCTCGTTCCAATGAACGTTCGTTTAGGCGATCGCGTTCGCGAGATCGTCGCATCAGTGAGAGGGAGAAGAGCCAGCGACAGTTTCGCAATAAGTCGCCGCCGGGTGGTGCTAGTGAGCAACGACACAGGCGCAACAACAATAACAGCGCCAACAGCACCAATAGTTTTGATAGACGTCGAATTGGCAACAATAATAACAGCAACAACAACAGCAACACGGATGAGCGCAATCAACGCTTTGGCAAGGGTCGCCATTCTCCACGTAGTCGTTCCATATCACCAGAATCGCGCAATGCTCGACGTGGGAACAACAGCAGCAACAACAATAACACTAATACCATGGAAGCCGCGGCCTGCTCCTCGGTTGCAGTAGTAGCCGCCGCTGTACCTATGCCATTACCCGTTTCACATCCAGTTGCTACAATGGGTCGTCAGCGTTGTCGCGACTTCGATGAGAAGGGATATTGTGTGCGCGGCGAGACCTGCCCCTGGGATCATGGAATCAATCCTGTGGTCTTTGAAGGCATTAACAATTCAGCATTGATGATGTCCATGCGCGAGTACAATCCCGATGCGCCTGAGATTTGGGCACGCGGCGGACCTGCTGGAGTGCCAGGCGTGCCTCAACCGGGCGGTGGTCAACCACAGTCATTACCTGTGCCGCCTCAGGGTGGCCAATCGAGCATTAATCCTTTTAGTGGAAATGTGCGTGCCTGTGCGCCGCATGGTGTGCCCAATCCTGCTGATTATGCGCGCCAGCCAGGTCAAGCGCCACAAGTACCTGCACCGCCGCCCATGATGCCATTCCCATTTAATCCCACAGCCGTAACGACTCCGTTGCAACGCCAACTCATACCCATACCCGTGATGGATGGTGGAGTTGGAGGGGTTGGAGGTGGTGTGGGAAGCGGTGGGAGTGGTGGGTTACCTGCCGACATGGGCAAGCGCCGTTTCGAACTGGAGGATAGTGTGGCCATAGCCGATGTGCCTAGCAAAATGCGCAAGCTACCAATAAATAGTCGCCTAGGACCTCGCGTCAATCCCAATATGCAACAGCATAATAGTTCCCTAGAGTTGCGGAAAGTGCCGCGTGGATTAAACACCATAGCGCATCTAAACAATCATTTCGCCAAGTTTGGAAAAATTGTGAATATCCAAGTGTCATACGAAGGCGATCCGGAGGCGGCAATTGTCACATTCTCCACGCATGCGGAGGCAAATGTTGCTTATCGCAGCACCGAGGCGGTACTCAATAATCGCTTTATCAAGGTCTTCTGGCACAACGACAACAACAGCAATAGCAGTAGCAATAATAATACCAATAACAGTAACATCATTAATGAGACGGGCAACCCAAATGTTAATCGCAAGAGTCAATATCATTTGCATAATGTGCCTGCAATGCCGACACCTAATGCAGACAGCGCTAAAATAACCAACACGAACAACAGCAGTCAGGTCATCCTGGGCACTACCCTGGGAGACACAACTAATGCATTGGCAGTTCCAACTATGGAACAAGGATTGGCAAGCACCGCAGCACCCGCTTCAATGCGTTTAAAGCTCAATACAAATACGACTTCGGCCAATGTATCAGCAAATGGTGGAGCAAGGGGTCTGACGCCGGCAGCCAATGCGGCAAGCATACGCAAGAAACAGGAAGAACAACAAAAGGCAATGCACCAGCTTGCAAATGGGTTGCGCAAACGTAAACAGGAGCTCCTTCAGAGTTATGTGAAGCAAATGAAAACGGCGCTGGAACTGGTGGAACGTATGGATCAACAGGATGTGCAGCGTGCGCCGACGCTGGAAACGATTAAAGTTCTGCAGGCAACGATTGACAAGCTACGAAAGGATGTACATGCTGATCAGGATCAGCTGCAGGCCCAAATCCAACAGCAGCAACAACAGCAAACGCTGCCCGTAAAGAAAACCAAAGAGCAACAGAAAAAAGAACTGCTTGATATGGAACTCGAGCTGATTGCCCAACAACAGGAGGGTAACGACACAACGGTCATACAGAAACGTCTTGAAGAGCTGCAGCGCACGCTCTCCGCATCAACTGGAGGTGGCTCCCTGTCTGGCAGTGGTGGTGCCAAGTTACCCGGTGGCGGTGCACGTAAACGTGCCACATATCCCGAGGGACCGACCCGAGTCGATCGACGACCAAAAGCCATTGTGGTCACCGGCTTTGCCGCCGAGGAAGCTGATTTTGTGCTGGGTCACTTCAAGGTGAGTACTATAAAAAACAGTGTTTACATCGAGATGGAAAAAAAACATTAGTCTCATTCATAACCGAGTGAACTATATCGTTCACTAGTTAATTTACTAATCCATATAATCATTTTTATTAGCATTTCGGCGAAATATCTAAACACGATGTGGACCGTGAGATACCTCAGCTAATACTCTCATACTCTACACGTCTGAATGCCGAGCAAGCAGTGCTCCGCGGTAAAATATTCAAAGATAAACGTCTGCAGGTAAGTTTACTAATGATATACTTTAATTATCTTTATCTTGACCAATTCCCATTTGCAGATATCGTGGGCACCAGTGGTGACTACTCCTGTTGTACCCATGGGCGCACCGGCTAATAAGTCGACAGGTGCGTTAAGTACATCAGCATCAGGCGATAAATTGGATAATCCGAAGCAATTGCATTCGTCGGTCAGCGAGAGCGAATCTCTGCTGGGCAGCGATACTTTGCCAGAGTTACGGCTCGAGGATGAGGAGGAGGATGAAGAATCTGAGGATCGTTCCTGGCGTCGTTGATTAAACGCCATGTGCTGCTCCTAATGGCTGTCTAGCAAATCAATTTGGCTCATAATCGTTGGGAAAGCATTAATTGTATTTCTATTTGTTGTTATTCTATATGCGAAAGGTGTACGTACCCATATATATATATATATATATATATATATATATATATATATATATATATATATATATATATATATATATATATATATATATATATATATATATATATATATATATATATATATATATATATATATATATATATATATATATATATATATGTGTGTGTGTGTTTATATATTTATACGCATGCAGGGTAACCATCGTTAATTGTATACAAAAAAAAAACAAAAGCAAAAGCTAATATAATGTACAATATTCTAAACTAAAAGGCAAGCTGCCAAACACCAATACACAAAACAACACACACACACACAAACACTCGACATTTGGAACTGTTAGTAGCTCTACGTTCTAACCCTAGAGCTAAATAATCTATAAACCTCTTAAATTAAATGATAAAAACGCTCTTAATATTACTAATAATTACGGAATATATAAGTTATATATGTATATGTATATTGCATTCGATCAACGAGTGCAATTAACTAAGCGTCTCTTTATAGTCCACAATTAACAAGAGCCGTTATAACAACAATATTAGAAAAGAAACACAAACAACAACTATGCGTTACAAATGCAACTCATATGCATTGATTGAACATCTTTATATAAATATATATATATAGGTACTACTTTGTATTTACATACTTTTTCCTGCTATCCTTATGTTCACTTAAAAGATAAAAAAAGAAACAAAACAAAAAATTGCAAAAAATTAGTAAACAAAAAAAATGGTAAAAGCAAATCAAAGTTAAAACAACAAAAAACATAGCAACGTGAACACAAAGTTTTAGAGAGAGTATAATAAATAAAGTAAATAGTTTCGTATTTGCTATTAATTTCACATAAAACATGAAATTGTGTTTTTTTACATTTGATAGAGAAAAAATTAACTTAAAGCTAGTCGACCTAATTCAAATGACTCAAAATGATTTATATTATATATATATTATATTATATTTATGGCTGTCTTACGAGGCATACTAAATTCCATTATAGTTCCTTAAACAAATCATTGAGCTTGACATCAAATTCGATAAGATATAATATACTCCGATTAGCGATTCTTATCGTACAGATAAGCATTTGTTTCAGTATTACAACAAGTTTGTAAGCGTATATATGAAATATATCGATAGAAAAGAATTTACTCATTGTTGCGTCCCACTATATATACACGTATATCGATTTTGTTGCTCATCTCTACTAAAAATAAGGCGGGATTTCATGGATTGTATGCTAAAACTGTTTTCAAATGCTTGTTAATGCATTAAAATGTTTACATTTGGTAAAACATGCGCGGTTCTACAGTAAGCAAACAAAGGACATGAAGTTTTTAAATGTAGCTGAAAAGAATGATGCGGCCAAAACAATTGCAGGCCTACTCTCAAATGGCACTGCGCAGCGGGTGAGCAAAAAATCAGGTTTTAATTGATTGTGTACTTATAACTTACAATGCAGCGCGAAGGCTATTCGGTGTATAATAAGGTGTACGATTTTGAGACTCAAGTACGCGGCCGTAATGCCAAAATGGTCATGACTTCCGTATCGGGACATCTGATGGAATTGGAGTTTCTTCAATCGTACCGAAATTGGCGTAATGTCGATCCACGTTCGCTTTTCGATGCACCCATACGTAAGAGCGTCAGTGAAAACTATTTGCCAATCAAGAGAACGCTGGAACGTGAGGTGCGTGGCTGTCAGGGGTTGATAATCTGGACGGATTGCGATCGCGAGGGCGAAAATATTGGCTATGAAATTATCGATGTATGTCGCGCCATCAAACCCAATTTGACAATTCATCGTGCCATTTTCTCAGAAATTACCTCAGTTGCAGTTCGTCGCGCTTTACAACAGTTGGGGGTGCCAGATAAGCGACAAAGCGAAGCTGTGGATGTGCGCACCGAGCTTGATTTGCGAACTGGCGCAGCCATAACACGTTTTCAAACAATGCGGCTCCAACGTCTATTCCCCGGCAATATTGCAGACAAGCTCATATCTTATGGCAGCTGTCAGATACCCACATTGGGGTTCGTAGCCGAACGCTACAAGGAAATTGAAGCCTTTGTCTCCGAACCCTTCTGGAAAATCAGGGGTAGCTATGCATACAACAGTTAAATCTCTAAAGGGCGATTTCAATTAAACTATCTGGCGAAGGAGTTTATTGGAACTGTCTGTTAGCGTAGATTTCCTGTATTTGTATATTTGCTAAATATCTCATTATAATCAATAATGTCTTCGCACGCATTATTCATTGCAGTCCTGCACTCCATTGAGGATCTGACAGTGGAGTTCAATTGGGCGCGCAATCGTTTGTTTGATAAAGATGCTTGCGAGAACTATTTGCTACTGTGCCTAGCCGAGCCAGAGCCGCGAGCCACTGTTGAAAGCGTTATAGTGAAGCCGAAGCATAAGTGGCGACCCACACCGTTGGATACCGTGGAAATGGAAAAGTTGGGCTCACGCAAACTGAAGCTGTCCGCCAAGGAGACGATGACCATAGCCGAAAAACTCTATAGCAAGGGTTTGATAAGCTACCCACGTACCGAGACCAATCAGTTTTCGAAGGAATTCGATTTGATCCCCCTTGTGGAGCATCAAACGGCGCACGAGGATTGGGGTGCATTTGCTCAACGTGTCCTCGAATGGGGACCAAATCCGAGAAATGGTAACAAATCCGATCAAGCGCATCCGCCTATACATCCCACCAAATTAGTCTCAAGTAAGTTAAATGCCTTTTACACAAATTTTTACCTTGTTCTAAGGAGACTTGACAAATTAATTAACTGCAAAAAACTAATTAACTAAAAAATCTAGTTAACTAAATGATCTGAGCATCTGAGGATTCGCGTAAGCTCCAAAAGTTATCCTTCCAAAGTAGCAACTTTTTGTACTTGATTATCAATGCCTGTAATAATTGAGCTTTAGAAAACGTGCAAATCGTGTTTTCCTTATTGATATACAACTAAATTAATTATGATATGAATGTTACTTACTGACTGACTAACTGACGAAAATCCTAACTGATGGACTGATTGATTGTCTGAGTCACTAGGATGGGATTTAAAAAATGTGATGAAGAATATAATATTTTTTGGCTGGTTAAATTTTACAGATCTACAGGGCAATGAGGCGCTCGTATACGAATTGGTCGTGCGACACTTTCTCGCATGCGTCAGCAAGGATGCTGTTGGCTCGGAGACAATTGTCAGCATTGATATAGCCGGGGAGAAATTTAGTGCAAACGGATTGGTCATACACGAAAGAAACTATTTGGACGTTTACGTGTATGATAAGTGGAGTGCCAAGCAGATTCACAATTATCAGCGGGGTCAGCGATTTGAACCGACGGAGATTATGCTACATGAGGGAGCGACTACAGCACCTCCGCTGCTTACAGAAGCTGATTTGATAGCGTTGATGGAGAAGCACGGAATTGGTACAGATGCAACTCATGCGGAGCACATCAATACGATCAAAGAGCGTGGCTACATAGGCGTGGTGGAAAAAGGAGCTCTAGTGCCAGGTGTAATTGGTATGGGTTTGTACGAGGGCTACGATGCCATGGAGTTAACTTTGTCAAAGCCACTGCTGCGTGCTGAATTCGAAGCTGATCTGAAACGCATTTGCCTGGGCGAAAAGGAGCCAAAGCTTGTGCTGCGCGAGCAAATTGCTAAATATAAGATAGCCTACCAGCAGATTACGGACAAGATCACAGCCATGGATGACAAAATCGCGCAAAGGATTAATGAAACTCCAACGGCAAGTACAGGAAACGAGTCAAGTGTCCTGGTGCATGAGCTGTTTCAGTGCCCAAAATGTGACCAGGCCCCCTTGGCGTTAAAGCCCAAAAAGAATCAGACAAGCTTTTTCATTGGATGCCTTAATTTTCCCGACTGTAAGAATGTAATTTGGCTGCCGGAGGAGTGCAAGGAGTTAACCGTGCTGGAGGAATGCTGCCCCTCGTGCGGCGAGGGCTATAAAATGCTCAAATTTAAGCTAAGCACTCCCTACTATCGTGGTTTGTTCAATGCACCCCATGGGTGGTATAAGAATTGCTTACGGTGTGATGAATTGTTTCGAAGAACGTTCAATATCAATCTAGACCAGGTGAAGCGCGTTGGCGGTATTGTGGCACAGGCGGGGAGCTCAGGACCCGGACCAGATGGTGGAGGAGGTGGTGGTGGAGGTTGGGGAGGAGGTGTTGGTGGAGGTTGGGGAGGTGGTGGTGGTGAAGGTAGGGGAGGAGGTGGTGGTGGAGGTAGGGGAGGAGGTGGTGGTGGAGGTAGGGGAGGAGGTGGTGGTGGAGGTAGGGGAGGAGGTGGTGGTGGAGGTAGAGGAGGAGGTGGAAGAGGTGGTGCTGACAGAGGCGAAGGCAGAGGTGGCAATCGAGACAATGGAAGTCTAGATCGTTTTTTTGACAGCGACAATGATGGCTCCGACGAACAGCTGCTGGCAGCTGCAGCTGTAGCCGAATCAGAGTCCGCAATAGCTTCTCAGCTGGATGAGGATATTGCAGCTGCATTTGCTGCTGATGATGATGCGGACTTTGAGGCTCTGCTGTCTGGAGACAACAATCATAGTAACAATAATAATAAGAGAATGAATGCTAATTTGGACAGCAGCTTAACTCAATGGATGCGCGAGGCTTACGAGGCCGAGGAGAGGCCCATTCTGTGGGGCAGACAGGCGCATGCGGCTGCCGAAGCGAAGCCAACTGTAAAGAAGGCGAGATTAAACGAAGTTTCTCCAGTTCGGTCTCCAACTGAGGTGCTTTGCAGTGGCTGCCATCAACCGGCGCGTCAGCTCACTGTGTTGCGCGATGGACCCAATAAGGGCCGGCATTACTACAAATGCCCCAAGCCTAATGAGTGCAAGTTCTTTCAGTGGGCGGACCACCATGCAACAGCAGCCGACACCACGTCCCAAATCAACAATTGGGGAAGAGAAGTGCTGGAAAGCAACAGCTCTTCCAGTTATGGTGCAGCAGCAGTTGCCTGGGAGGAAAGCAATTCACAGGATTTCTCATGGGGCACAAAGGCAGCAGCTCAGCGCAGTAACTCTCAAGATTCCAATGTTTCTAATTGGGGCTCTGGAGAAACTATGGAGCAAAACAGAAGCAACTCACTGAAAACCTTCGGATGGGGCACAGAAAGTGGTGCCCAACCAGGAACAACAGTCTCGAAAGCATCAACTTACAACAAAAACTCAAGCTGGGGTATACAGTCATCTACGCAACAAAGGACAGGTGTCCAGATAACGGATGATTGCAACAACGTCTCCAGTTGGGGTACAGCTGCTGCTAATCCAAGCAACCAGTATTGGAGTCGCAGCCACAGTAGCCAAACCACCTCCACATGGAATCGCAATAATAACAGCAACACATCTACCAGCTCCCAAAACACAGGCATCCGTTACAATTCCAGCAGCACTGTGACCGTTACTCAACGAAGCGCTACCGATAGTAACCCCAAATGCAATTGCGACAAACCCGCTAAAGATCTAATCGTACGCAAGGATGGACCCAATAAAGGACGCACTTTCTTTGCGTGCGCGAATCGAGAGAAGTCCTGCGGCTTCTTTCAATGGGGCGACACGAATGAGCAACGAGGTGAGTGCACCAATCACATCCATTCAATGAATTTATAATTGTTAAATCTTTTAAATAATCTCTTGAAGAAGCCAACTCTGCGAAATCAAATCGGACGCGTCGATGTGGCCTGTGTCGTGAAGAAGGACACACTCGACAAAAGTGTCCGCGTAAACAGGATTTCAGCTATTGAAACAACGACTTCCTAAATTAGCATTAAATTTTATTTTAAATATTTGAGCTAACAGCATATTCTATATATAACAATACATAGCGCAAAAAACACATTCTGTATATATATACGGTATAAATGTATCGGAAACTATCCATATACATATATATATATATATATTTTTTTTTTTCTATATATATATTTTAACAAGTTTTTACGCACTAAACTCATTTAAAATAAGAGATCAGGTTATAATGAATTTTGCTAAAATGTATGTAATATTCAGAAAAAGATGTAGTAGGCGCAGGACAGGACAATGAGCCGAGTTTGTATGATCGCGACGATCTCAGAATATATGTATTTACAGCTCAATTTCTTTTTTTTCGAATAATCGATAACTATTTGCATTTAATGTAAAGAACGATTGCACATGGTAATCGAGTTTAACTTATTTAAATACATCGCATACGTCTTTGCAGCTATAGTTTTTAAAGTGTGCGTTTAGTTTCATGTATATTTTACATCATTTTGTGGATACCTACACCAAATTGCACAATTAAAGTTTCCGCTGTAAATAGGCTCTAAAACGTTTTGGTTCTGAAAATTCTGAAATTGAAATCCATTAGGACAGAAGTTATTAAACAAAACGTTTGGCCAACTGGCAAAGCCAATCCGTCCACCCTCGACTATAGTTCCCTTACTTCTAATAATTTAAATTAAAAGAACAATATATATATATTGCTAAAAAATATTGTATATTATATATATATATATATATATATATATATATATATATATATATATATATATATATATATATATATATATATATATATATATATATATAATATACAATATTTTTTAGCAATTGAATACGATTTTATGGAGTCGCAATAAATATTAAAAATATTACTTTCTTTTGTATATAGAGAATAAATAGAATTTGTTTAAGGCAAATAAATAATAAATACATTTTCATGAAATATGAATTACACTGTAAACTTTTTTTTATACAAAAAAAGCATTTTAAATATACATATATATATCAAGCTTTTTCAGAAATTATTTAAAAATTATTATTTTTGGATGTGAATCATGTTTATCAATTTAGAACAAACATAAATGTGTATATCCTTGTTAAACCTGTATTTTATAAAATATCAAAAATATCTGACACAATGAATTTTTGTGTTACAAATCATAATTAAGAAAAATATATATATGTTATACATTTCCTTACTAGAGATGAAATTTATTTTAAAAATGACTGGAAGAATGTTCATATAAAGAACATTAAGAAACAAATATTAAAAATATAACAGTGAATTTGTTAAAGTAACTATTTTTTATTTTGGTTATTGTTTTATAAGTCGAATTTTTGTACAGTTCGCAATATTTCGATTTTTTTGCAATTCACAATTTTGTTTTATTTCATTTTTAAGTATAACTAAAAATCAAAAATATATTTTTTTAAATAAAAAAAAAAATTGCAGAAATACTTTTACAACTTTGTAAATACTAAACAGTTTATAGCTGTCTTCAAGTACAGTTATTGTAAGGTTATGTATACATATAGATCTTGTATATAAAATCTGTATATGGGCTTAAAAACTAACTATTCAATTCAGTAAGCGTTAACGATATCGCTTTATAGTATTTAGTTTATTTTTGTGTAATTGTTTAATACATTTGTAAGTTGGAGTTGTAATGAGGCAAAATAAAGTTATAACACATTTATGAAAAATATAAAAGTCTAAGTACATTGAGAAAATAAATAGTTACCTATACGTTAAAAACATTCAAATGTTAACTACTCACGTGGTCAATCAGATATGGAAGTAGTTAAAGTACAAAATGGACTAAAAATGCATTGTACAGTCTTAAAAACTTATGAGGACATTAAAGAAAAAAGAAACAATTTGACAAAGACCCGATAAGAAGTTTTATAAATTTAAATTTTAAATACACTTTTTAAAGTCGGAGTTTTATCTATTTATAATACTTATTATAGTACCTTTACACAAACTTGACACTTTTAGAGCTGCTTAGTTAAAGCAATTGGAACGATCTAAGAACATATATATATATATATATATATATATATATATATATATATATATATATATAATTGATAAACACAGACTTGGGATTACTTAAGTTAATGGACGAGCACTCAATCAAGTAGACTGCGTTTTGAGATGCTTGGTTAGTGGAATAATTTGGCCATGCGTAAATTGGTTACATAATGAATATGATCATGCATGTATAATAGAAACATATTTAAGTATTTTAAAGATATGTTTTAGTTCTAAGTAATCCATATTCTTTACAAATGATTTCCAATATCTTTGAGTAACTTGTATAAGTATATATGTGGGCTCTTGCTTTATTGAAGTGTTTCACTTTAAGATGGTCTGACTACTTTTTAAATAAATTTCATAACACGTATTAAATGTTAAGGGCTCATTATTTATGTATAAACTTCTTAATTTTTCTTGTTTAGCTTATTTTTGTCAAGTCCTGTTCTCTATAGGTCTATATCTTTAGTATATATGTCATAAGGTATCATATAATTTCTAGGACCTTTAACGAGAATGGATTTTGGAATGAAACGTTTAATTAACTGAATTTAAGAAGTTCGAAAACACTGAAACATGCTATTAAAGGAAAGTATCTCTAAATTGAATCCCCACACTACTGTACTAAGTTTTGTTGGAGGAATGCTGGAGTGAAATGAGAAATTAACAGCCGTTGGAGAAGTAGAACGATAACTACACCTTTAAAAACTTGGACTTTTAACGTAACCGCGTACTTTTATAACGAATTTCTCCCGTGGAATACTTGAGTGATATATACAATACACGAAAGGTAAGAAAATCTATAAGGGAATTTATATTTTAACTATTGAAATGTTCAATTGAAATACCTACAGTAAATGACGAATATGATGTTCCTAACGGCAAATTATACAACATATCTGACCTATTATTGGAACGTGGGGTGTTAGTTGCTTCAATTTTTAGATTTCGACTTCTGTCGAGAATTTGCGTCAGAAGTAAATCTCCTCCTCCTCTGGCTTGGCACGTGGCGCCTGCCCCGAACTGGCCAAAGGAGCAGTCACGCGTGCAGTTGCATTTGCATTGTTGCGGCTGCTCGTGGGTGTTTGAACCACTCGTTGTTGCTGAGCAGCTGCTGCTGCTGCCCCTCCATATCCCACGTAATGTCCTGATGCATTTGGCGTTAAATTAGCGACCGGTGTTCCGGCTGCCTGCTGTATGACGGCTGGTGAGCTGCCGGTCCGAGCGTGCTGTGGTGTGGGCGTAACCATTTGTCGTTGTTTGTCAGCCAACTTAAGTGGAAACATTTGCTGCACTCCAGCGGAAGCAGGCGAGGACACATTATTGGAGCTATTATTGAAGCTAGCTGACTTATCAACACGCGTGCCGGATGACAACGACGATAACTTCATGGGCAGTTTCTGTTTCACGAGCGCCGAGTTCGCTTTCGGTGCATTATTAGCGCTAATCAAATGCACCGGCGGGGTTTTGTAATTGGATCCGCTGCTCAACCACTTTTCCTTGCGTCTATCAATGGTGGAGGCAGTTGCTGTTGTTGGTGTCGCTGCAGTGGGCGTGTCCAGCTCATGTACGTCCTCTGGCAAAGCAACAGGTGCGAGCGCTGGCGCAAGCGTCGGCAGCGGTGTACTGGGTGATAGCAAAAGACCTTGACTGGACAACAGTTCCATTTTTCGATAGAGTTGCTCACGCTGCTGACGTATGTCCTCCTGTTCGGCTTTAATTTGTTGCTGCAGCTGCAGCTGCTGTGCCCGCATTTCGGCCAACTCGTCCATTTGCTGTTGCTTCTGGCGCAACCAAGCAGTCTTCTCCTCCTGCAATTTGTCTTGCAAATTGCGCAGCTCCTCCAATTGATCCTTGTGCGTGTAAGCAGAGCTACCGCCAGCACCTAAACCAGTTGTACCAACGGCGCTAGAGCCTCCCCCAATACTGCTGTTTCTTGGAGATTCACGATACAGCGCCAGTTGCAGTTGCAAACTCTGTATACAAGTCATCTGCTGTGAGATGATGCAGAGCAGAGTGTGCAAATGATGCGACACCTGGAGCACCGCATAATTATGCTCCTTACTATTGGCGGGCAGCGTACTAGCATGGAGCTGCAGCGGCGTTGTCGTTGCGGTTAACTCCACTGGCGTTTGGGTCTTCAGCTCACGCTTCTCTTCCAGCTCCTGTAACCGTGGCGTCAGCTTGGCATCCCGTCCCACGACCAGTTTGCCCCTTTTCTCGTCGAAGCCCGCAAAGGTTTCCGCACGCTTCGGCAATGTGGGCGAGGCATAGAGAACACTTTGCTTTTCACCCACGCTACTCACAGTGCGAGAGACGGGCAGTCCGTTTGCAGCGCTATAAATGCTCGCTGCAAGCTGGCTAATATCTTGCACAGTGTTGAGAACACGTCGCCAGAGCTCCGTGGTATCGCAGTCTGTTGCGACCAACTCCTTATAGGAGCCAAAGGCGGCAAGGAAATTGGCCGCACTACCATTCGTGTTAGCTGCATTGAGATCTTCACCAAAGGGTTGCTGTTGCTTGAGCAGATTAAACTGAAGCAACAGTTTCTCCTCCAGCAGTAGAGCCTGTTCAATATCCTTCTGGCGCATTTTCTCAATGATCTCGCGCTTGTTTACACCAATGCGTAGCTTTTCTTCAGCCGTCAATGCTTCAGCTTCGATAATATCCGTAGCAGGACAATCGAGCACTGCCTGCCTGATACCCTGGATCCAGGTTTGCTTATCCTTTGGCGTTTGCACTTTGAGCTCGTACATTTCGGGGAAATCTGGATTGGAACTGATTATATAGATTCCACGCGATTCGGTACCCGCTTTCTCGCGTATCAACAGCTTTTGCAATGGAACCACGCCCGCCTTATGCTCGGGCGTGAAAAACGTATACTTATTATGCGCCGAATTCTCGATAAGAAAGCAAAGGCAGTCCGTGAGCACCACAATCAAAACGAGCTGAGTCTTTGCTCGACCCTGCATCAACGTGGCCAAGCCATCAAATTTAAGACGTCGCCGTGACTCTACTCCCAACTCGGTCTTGCGAAAGGGCTTATTCTTATAGATAGCAAACGATTTTGCATCGATACGGGCATAAATCTCCAGCTGCCTTTCACGCAGTTCCTTCTCCGCTACGCAAGCATCCACATCAACCAGGAGAGATTTCACCAGATTCAACGCATGTTGCAGCTTATCCGTCTCAAGTTTATTATCCCGTGCGCTCTTCAACAACGGTTCAATCAGTAGCGGATATTTTGTTAAGCGCTGCGTGACAAACAATATGCACTCTGGTATTCCCTTTTTTTTGAGTAATGGATTCTGCAGACAATGCTTATACCATTCTGCAAAGCTGGGCTCCGAAAGGCATTGTTTAAACTGTTCCAAAGCACTGCGATGATTCGCACAGAATTCGCCGTAGGCCAATCGCAGACATTGGGCCTGCTCCAGCGAGAAGAACTCCAGCAAGATATCCGCAATGCTATCCACAAGCAGATGTTCGCGTTGCTTCTGCCGCAGCTGACGCAGGAAGCACGTGTGCAGCTCCGTTAGCTGCTGGAGCCGAGGAAACATGCTATGCGTATTAAGCGCCGGGAAATGCCGCTCCATACTCTCAACAAACACCTTACGCATTACAATCAACGTTTGGCAGTGATGCTTCTCGGTCATAATAAACTCGTAGATGTGTTCCTGCCGTTTGATTTGCAGTTCCTTGAGTGTTTTTAGTTGATCCTTGGGTACATTTGGAGTCCAGGAGTCGGGCTCTTGTAGGACAATGCCCAATACTGGATCGGCTCCCAAATCCTGTGCCTCAATTGGCGGTTCATTAAGAAATTGCAGCTCGGCGGCTCGTATTAATGGCTGCTGATCCTCTTGTTCCTGCATCTGATGATGCTGTTGGTAATGCTGCTGATGCAAAATCTCTGAGCCATCACAATAGTCCTGGCCTGCCGACAGTTTCTTACGTTCCAAATGCGTTTCCATATCGCTTAGCTGAACGCCACCTACTAACGACTTCGTCTTGGCCTTTGGTTTCTTTTTCCGAAAGAATAGGGAACCTCGTTTTGGACGCTTCTCTACGTGATCGTAAACCTCGATTTTAGCATGTGAACGCAACAAAGTCTGATTTTCATCCTCGCTATCTGTGAGGTGTCGCGCTATCGCTTTGATATCCTCCTTGGCAATGATTGAAGAAGTTGAGATGCTCTTCTGCAACGGTATTCGGCTAATTATCTCCGTGGCTAAGCTTCTCTTCGCCGCAATACGCTCAAAGTCGCGCGCCAGCTCCGCCTCATTCAGCGAATGAGTTGAAATGCCTGAGAATACAAATTTTGCAATATGTAAAAAAACGTATGGAAATGATAAATGAAAATCAAGTAAAATAACTTAAAAAAGGTAAATGCGTCTGACTCTTGGACTCCGCTACGAGGCACTGATAACGAATACTGTGAGGCTTTTGTGGAATTTCTTATCGTAATCGAAACTAAACACTAATTAGAGGTAAACGTATGGGGCATATTAACGCGTAAGAAGCGTTTAAGACGCGTAAATTTAGAAATATTGAATTTATTCAATATTAAATGAAATTCAAAACTCAAATTTATTTATAAAAATAAAAACATTTGAAATATCGAAAAATTGAGGATAATTGAAATTCTTCTATCTAATGCTCTGATCTGCTGCATGTATTGCCCTCAATATCAATCAAATAAATACTTTAATTATATTACTCAATTGTAAAAAAGAGAAAATAATTATTTGTAGATTTTTTCTAAAATTCAGAAAATGGTTATAATTATCAGAAAAACTCCCCTGTAATACAGACTATTAGATTATATATCTAATACACTATTTAACTCTATATTCATTATTTCAGTTGAGCTCCTTTTTTAAGGCCGCTGCGCATTCACGCAGAGCTTCTCTGTTCTACGTTATCATACTTAAAGTCGCAGTCTCCAATTTAATGGGAATCAAAGACTCGGCCTCTTCTATTAATGTTAGAAATGTTATCACTATAAAGCAGTTAGGCGACAAATTAATTCAAATTAAGCATAAACAAAGGGCGTTGGACACAGCACTAATAGACTGCTTTTGGATCCTATAATACAGTAATTATAATGTCGCATATTATTCCTATAAATGAAGAAGTTGTCAAACCTATTTGGACAATAACCTATTTGGATAACTTCCATATAAAAACATTCTATTAAGTCAGTCTTATAAATTTGTATATAGAGTCAACCATTTCATACCGCCTGTGCTATTCCTAGCTGAGCGCCTTCGTTGCTCGGTAACACGTATGGTCTCCTGTTCCTCGCTGTCTAGACTGGACAGGCTGACGCTCTTGTTAGTACAATCACCCGTCGCTGTGGTATCATCAACCGCCGTCCATGATTTCCGTCGATCTGTGTACAAGAGCAGGCATTGCTGTGGCGCTGCGGACCACATGATCCCCATGTTGTTGATGCCAACAGTGCCGTTGGCGTTTGCGGGGCCTCCCGTATTGCTGAGATCGGGCAGCGAGGCGCTAAGTATCGCCGCATTGAGCAGGCCATAGCTATTAGCCAGACCATCTTGCTGATTGTGACTTGAGGAGTTCTTCATCTGCTGCACTGTTTCGCGTATATTTTGCAACTGGCTCAATGTGTCCTCGAAGATGTTGTTGTACTTGGAGGCCGATGCAGGACTATGAGGTGTCACATTAATTGTGGGTATCATGTTGTTGTTGCTGTGGTGTAGTGTATTGTTAGTATTGTTGTTATTATTGCCGGGAAGCGCCACAGCTGGGACAGGTGCATTAATAACAGGTATACAATAATTTTGACTTTCCACTGTAACGCGAGGAGCAGAATGTGTAATTTTTGATGTTGGCGCAGCAGGCGCAGCTGACACGTCTCCAACGTCGTTGCTGTTGCTATTGCAATTGGAGTTTAGAAAATCGGTGACTACATCATTATCGCTATCATTGTCGTCGGCGTTATTGCTGCTGCTGGCACCAACGGTGAGGGTAGCGGCATCGGCGTTGGCGGCAACTGCAGCATTCTGCGTATTTTCCATAATATGTGTAGCAAAGGTTTTGGTATTTTCTTTATTTAACTTTTTGGTATTTTCTTCACTGCTTTACTTATTTGGCTGTTTGTAGAAAAAGAAAGTTTAGTACGCAACACCTACGCACACTCACACACACACACACACACACACAGAAGCAGAGATTGCAGTTTTTGTCTTTTTTTGAACTATTATTGATTTTCTCACGCACACACAAACACATCGACTCACCCACCTTGTTGCGCGTTCTAATTGTTGCGCCTTTTCCAAGCAAGGACGAGCACAACTTCAATACCGTCGCTGCACCGTCCTTGTACACACAAATACAGAAAACAAAAGAAACAAGAGATAACCACAACAACAACAAAACAGCGGTGCACAGTAGGTTAGGGGAAATATTTATTCGAGCAGAAGACAATTTTATCGTTTTTGTTGCTCTTAACATTTAAAAGTAAAATAATTTAAATTTAATGAAATTTGAAAAAGTTATACACTATTTGAGACACATATTTTCGCTGGTATGGAGTTGCTTGGAACAGACTCACTCAAACGACTCACTTAACTAAACGAACCGAACTAGTGTAAAATGGCTAGCTCATTTAGCTCGTTTTTCTGCTTCTAACTTAACAGAATTTTAGACTGTTATTGATACCGGGTTATTAAAATAAAGTGTCGATGCTTTACATTTTATTTACAATTTGCCACTACAAATTATATATTTTAAAAAGCATCAACAATTGTTATAATGTAACTTTATGAAAAAAAATATATATTTATATATAATTTCTTATGATTTAAATTTAAATTGTACAGCTGTTATGGTAACTTCAACAGAAAAAATACCACACAACGAACGATAAGAATTTGAACGTTGCCCTACACTGAGCGGGCGACAATTGTAACCGAGAAGAGGCAATAGGAAGAAAGAATAATTTTTTGAGCTAGTTTATAAATTGCTAAATTTTTAGTTAAATATATACATTTACATTCAGTGCATATCATTTCGGCTTCAATCCCGCAGCCAGCCATGCAGGTGAGTCTTGCGGCGTGCAGCCAAGCCCTTAAGCCAAATGCGAACTGTCGCTAAACGAAACGTTGGCAAAAGGGACACGCAATCAAATTTTGTTTATGTTCTTTTCTCTTTTATTTTATGCTACTTAATTTTCTAGTGGTCGGTGATGTTCGCGCTGCTTGCCAGCAGCAGCATTGTCGTCATTGTAGATTGCTTTTATGTGCCCGGCGTTGCGCCCGTTGAATTTGTGCGTGGACAAAAAATCGATGTTAAAGCGGTCAAAATGACAAGCAGTCGTACGCAGCTTCCCTATCAGTATTATTCACTGCGTTTCTGTTATCCCAAAAATGGAACCCTAATCTTCAAATCAGAGAATCTGGGTGAAGTTCTGCGTGGTGATCGCATAGTGAACACACCCTACGAGGTTCAAATGGCCGAGGACGTGAATTGCAAGCTGCTCTGTAATAAAAAAGACTTACCTATGACCTGGAGCAAAGAGGATTCGGCAATGGTTGCTGAGCGCATACATCACGAGTATTTTGTGCATTTGCTAGTGGACAATTTGCCCGTGGCAACACGCATTGTCAGTGCTTCAAATCCCGCTGAAGTGACGTACGAGCATGGATATCGATTGGGACAAATAGATGGAGATAAGATGTACATTAACAACCATCTAAAGTTCATACTCTCCTATCATATGTATACCAAGGATAAATATCGTGTTGTTGGGTTTGAGGTACTAACTGGGTCAGTTAACTACAAGGAACTTAAGTTTGAGGGCGATAGCTGCAATTTTCCCGACAATCCAAGTCCCCAGCTCGTTAATCCCTCAGGCGAGACACAGCTCTACTTTACGTACTCTGTTGTTTGGAAGGAGTCTAAGGTTAGTTGGGCCTCACGCTGGGACATTTACTTGGGCATGCGCGATGTGCAAATCCATTGGTTTAGCATCATCAATTCGCTGGTCGTCGTCTTCTTCCTATCTGGTATACTCACCATGATCATGATACGTACATTGAGGCGGGATATCGCTCGTTATAATACTGATGATAATATCGAAGATACGCTTGAGGAGACCGGCTGGAAGCTAGTCCATGGCGACGTCTTTAGACCGCCCAAAAACACTCGCCTCTTCTCTGCTATCATTGGCAGCGGGATTCAAATATTTTTCATGGCCATGATTACCATCTTTTTTGCAATGCTGGGCATGCTGTCGCCCTCTTCACGTGGCGCTTTAATGACGTCCGGAATTTTTATGTACGTTTTCATGGGAACTATTGCCGGCTACTATGCAGCGCGTCTCTACAAGACGATGAAGGGACGGGAATGGAAACGGGCTGCCTTCCTAACGGCTACATTATATCCGGGTATTGTCTTTGGGTAAGTTTCTTTTATTTTTTAAATTGGAAAATGCTTATATTTATATATTGGCATGCTTTACAGCACGGGCTTCATTTTGAACTTCTTCATTTGGGACAAGTCGTCGAGCGGCGCTGTGCCTTTTACAACAATGATATCGCTGTTGTTGCTGTGGTTCGGCATATCTGTGCCGCTCGTTTATTTGGGATTTTATCTGGGCTACCGAAAGCAACCATATCAGCATCCAGTGCGAACGAATATGATACCACGCCAGGTGCCCACACAGCATTGGTATATGAATGCAGCGCTGAGGTTGGTCACTAGTTCTCCCTGATGAGAATCGTAACTAATCGTTCCCTCCTTTGTAGCACCTTAATGGCTGGCATCTTGCCATTTGGAGCCGTTTTCATCGAACTGTTCTTCGTTTTTACGGCAATTTGGCAGAATCAGTTTTATTATTTATTTGGCTTTCTGTTTTTAGTATTTTGTATTCTAGTTGTTAGCTGTGGGCAAATCTCTATTGTTATGACGTACTTTCAACTGTGTGGCGAGGTATATTCTATATTCAAATACTCGACTGTGTAATACGCTTTATTAACTTTATTTTCTTGCAGGATTATCGGTGGTGGTGGCGCAGCTTCATTGTCTCTGGTGGGTCGGCTGTGTATGTGCTCTTCTATAGCATATTTTACTTTTTTACCAAGCTGGAGATCACAGAATTTATACCCACGCTGCTTTACTTGGGATATACAGGTGAGACATTCTTGTATATATATATAATGTTGATATTTATTAATCATTTATTTTTATTTATATTAGGTTTAATGGTGCTAACATTTTGGCTCTTGACTGGCTCCATTGGCTTCTTTGCTGCCTATGTTTTCATATTAAAAATCTATGGTGCCGTGAAAATTGATTAGAACATCCATAATCGGGCACACAATGCTGTACACCAAACTATCCCTGCAATATCATTTGATCGTAATACTTAATGCCTATAATATTATATTTATATATTTTATATATATATATATATATATATATATATATATATATATATATATATATATATATATATATATATTATTTATATGAAACAGTCTACAAAGGCCATGTGTAAAATCTTGTTTAAGCTATTTAGCCCTCAACTCTCTTAACTATGTGTGCTATAAGTTTACTTTATGCTTGCTGCTGCTGCTTAAATTAACGACAAAAATACCGATTGAGAATCTTTACTAAGAGTTTACGGGCGTCGCTCAATTTTCGAGTGCATTGCGTTACGATACATTCTGGAAACGCATAATTTATATATGTATTGTAAAAAATAAAAACCTAATTGTAAGCTAAAACAAACAAGAAATCTAATAAATGTAAGCTAAGTATAGATGGCGACCAAGTGATTAATGTAAAATTATTTAATTAAGAAAGTTCCAGGGTATTGTTATTATGCACTTGAAATTAAGGAAACAATCTACATACCTGTGACTGAACTATATAAGAACATCTTTTTACAACGCCTAAGTAACAGTCATTTTCATATTCGCTTGGCTGTCAACCATATCATACTGCCATTATATATATATTATATAAAAGTCGCTCACATCTTAAGCATAACATCTTTTTAACATTTGTTACAATTTATACTGTAAGAGACCAGAAGCTTCCTGGGGTTTTATACATAAATAGATAATTGAAAATTGAAAGGAAAAGTAACAATTATTTTATTTAGTTAGCTCAAAAAATGAACGTTCAATTTCTATAAAACATATAATATATTTATATTATAGTAATATTTTATCAATTTTAATTTTTCTCGCTGATATTTTATTTTATGTTCACATAACTGCTTTATTCAGACTTTAGAGAAGTTTATATTTATTTTTTGTTGTAATGCTACACTTAAAGCTGTAGCGTCAACAACTTAGACTCACATTTAACTCATGAAAAGTATTTAAGCATTCGCTGAAAATTTCTTTAATCTATTAAAAGGCGTGTAGTGTTAGGTTAAAAACAACAGCTGCGCCAACATGTGTGCGGTTTCTGTAGTTAGCTGTCTAGGAATTTAGCTTCTGGACAGAAGTATTGAACAAGCCAAAGGGGCTGTACACATTTGTAAGGTACAAAAAAATTACAAAATGTTGAAAATAATTATAATAATGTGCCTGGGCATTATTGGCATTCAACAAGCGTTAGCAGACGTCCACTTCTTTGAGTATTACAAAGTAAGTCGAACTTCTTATATGCAGCTTCCTTAGTACCTATGTAAATAATATATATATTTATGCCGTTTTACAGCAACGTGGCTATGGTGATAAACAAAGTATCATTGGGAATGTCAGCAACGGGTTGTTCAACATTGCTCAAACTGTTTTGCCACGTTTGCCAACAAAAGATCGATTAACATAATATATATAATATAATACATAATATAATAATCGTTTATTTTTTCATCGACTATAACTATATAAATTGACATAGCACAAACTAATTTTAATTTATTTAATTTTTTATTTCATCTTTTAGTATTTTACACAGAAATGATTTTAAAACTAGGCTATAAAATTCTATAGATCGTATCGGATGGTATACACATGTACACTAACTATGTGAGCCTAATGCTAATTTAGTTTACTTTAGTTAATGCACGACTTAATATGTATTTTAATAGGTCTTTAACTTTTTGTTTAGAGACGAGATGAACCGCATTCTCAATGTGAGCATTTAATCATAGTTCTGCTTGAACAATACTACCAATATTTTGATTTTTTGATTTTTTTTTGTTTTAGGGGTCTCAATATTGTGCTAGTTATAGTTACTTAGAATATACACTTATAATCAACTGACATAGTGTTCCCCCAATTCTTCCTGATTTTACTGCTTACTTTGTGGACGATGTCGTTGAAATGATGTACGAATCGGTTTACCTCAACGGGTTCCGATTCCTTAAACGCTAGCGATTCCGTTTGGTCTTACGACTGACATTTCCCTCGATGATGATCTAAATAGATATATTTAAAGTATCATAGATATAATTAAGCTTTTATGCATTTTGGATTTCTTTGTGGTTTTTTCTTAGGCACAGCCAACTCATACGGACACTTAAATTGCTGTGGGCGTGGACATGGGTTGCAGTTTATTAAATAACATCGTCATATATACTATATATTTATGTACCTGTAGTATCTGGCTGGCCTCAAAACAGCTGCCAGGCAGCAGTATGACTGGAGAGCTGACATTGCCAGCCTCTACGCACAGCATGTTGGGAAATTCATCGTCGCCAAAGTCGCTCATCTCACGCGATCGATCGATCCAGGGATTCCAAATAACTGCATTAACCACAAGATTTGTTAAACGTTAGACATGCTGAGATATTTACTATACTACGAAGTATCACATGATTGAGGAATACTATGTTATGTCTGTTAACTTGATATAGGGTTTAGTTAATTGATGTCTTAGAATCAGCTCTAATTATGGTCTATTCAGTTTTGAGTTCGTAGTAAATAGAAATAAAGAATCAATCAATTTGGTCATATTTACTTTTGCAGAAAATAAATTTGAATAAAGTGAAAGACTTCACTGAAAATAACAGGGCATATCTTGTGGGGTGTTTAGTATATAGCAATTCAGATATATCACATGCAAATAACATTCAGAGCGGCACATTAACAGTTACTGTTGCTCAGCTTACCTGTGTCTGGGAAATTGTATTTGTGCAGCCTCATCTTACGCCCGGATACTACATTAGTTATCACATGCTCCTGTGGCGTATGCTGATAGATGCGATCCGTCCACTCGTTAACGGTAACCACCTCACGACCCTCCTGAAGGTAAAACAAGGTATAAAACTGTAAGATTCCATCATACTTGGGAAGTCACCTAAAATTTACCTGATACAGAGCGCCCTCACGGGTCTTGTCTATAAAATGGCAGCCCTGCAGTCCAGTTATCTGACAGCGTCGAACGTCTGGAACTTTTAGATAAGTGTGCAGCAGCATATTGAATGTAAAACTTAGATCTTTGCTAGGGTTATAGACGCCGATGTGAAAATGTAGCTCCTTTTCGCGCAGTATCAAGCGGTAGGTGATGCGAAATCTGTGCAGAATACAAAGATTAATTTCATTTAATTGTCTACCTTGCCAGACACCTACTGATAGTTCCATATAGAACGTGTAAACTCATTGTCCATCAGCGAAAATATTGCCTCCACATCGCCATTATGCAAACGTTCTGGGGCTCGATCCAAATGCCAGCGTGTGATTCTTGCAAAGCCATGCTGTGGACCAAAGGACCAGGGTCCAAATTGGGCTACAATTTGTATGTACATTAACATTATGTACGTTAACAAATATATGTCATATATGTGCGTATGCTTACGAAAAACAAAGGGTATGCCTCCACGTATTGCCTTTTTGCCATCGAACGATGCCAATTTGCTGAAAGTGGAAGCAATATGTATTTATTTAACATTAATAACATTTTTTATTTTTAATTTAGATTATTATTAGTATTTAAAATACGCAAAGAAAAAATTCGAATCTATGTCCTTTGGACTTTCCACTTCACTCGCGTTATACTAACCACAACAAAATAGTGCACGATTTGTATAGGAAGCCAACATTAATTCACTTGACCAACTTTGGTGGTGTTTTAGCTAATGTTGATATTTGTATGTATGTGATATGATTGTAGATATATATATATATGTGATATATCACGAGAGCTCAGACCAATATAGCATATATTCAAAATTTCTTTTGATTCAATAATGACGAAATGGTAAATACGCAAAAGCCAACTAATTCTAATTGTTAATTCTTAGTGAACAATTTATAGATTTTTATTAAAATTCAGAAACTTTAATTGCCAAAAAAAAAAAAACGTTGAAATTAAAATTTGTTTTTAGTTTAATTTGAAGAGTTGCGGCATAAAAACTCGCGCAGACATTCAGAAATTTCTGAATCTCCAGCTTGAGCTGCGGATGGACGAAAAAAGTGTCTGGCAATTGGCGTTTGGCTGGCAACTTTTTGCTCAATGATTCAGTTGGCCTTTTAGGTTTTTTGCTTGCGCTAATTTGCCGACGCATCCATCAACTGGGTCCCTTTGTCTTTGTTTGCTCCAAGAACCTGGCGAGGCAATTGTGTCATTAATATTGTTAGGTTGTCGTGCAACGTACAGCGGATCAGTCGGTTTTGACAGCGTTTTATGGAATTCAACCAAGTGGCATTTATTATGGCAGCTCTTTAAGCATTATCTACTGAGCTAGTTGCTTACTATTTTACTTTACCAAAGCTCCTACTCCCCCCTGTCGCTCTCTCTCTCTCTCTCTCTCTCTCTCTCATTCTATGTTTCCCACTTTTTATCTATCTTTCCGTTGCCAGTTGTTGCCACACGTAAAGCTCCTTTTGGCTCACACATTCGAAAAAAGTGTCCCTGGTTTTTACTGGCACCAAACTGAACTTCAACTCGGCTCGCAGCTGTTTTTCTGTGAGTTCTTCGGCGCTGTTGCTGGGTTTCCAAATGCCAATGAGCAAAACAAAAAACGAAACTGTGATAAAAAATTGAACAAAAAAGGCGACGCAATGTGTAACGAACATTCGGACAAACAAACGAAAATGTTGAGAAAAACGTGAAAGCTAAGCAAAGAAAATGTGATTGGTTAGAAAAACATGGAAATTTTGATGTCCAACTATCTATATACCCTATATACCCTGAGAATAGTTCTGCACATGTATCTAGTGCATATTTCATATGTATTTACATCAATATTCATAGGACTTTATGCAAAGTAGATCTTTAAATAAACTTCCACATGATATTACGATTATTAAGCATTTAGACTGACGTAATCTTAGTATTCCCTCTTAAAGTTTTCGAATTAAATAAATTTGCAGTGAAATATATCCATGCATTCTTAAAAGCAATTATCATTAATAAATCCCTTTTAAGCTGATTTGTGTAAGGTATTTAAGAAGAGGCAAGCCGCAGTTAAGACGGCACATTCCGACATTTTGAGCCACTGTGCAAGTCAATGCATATTGTACATGGCACATCATGTAGTCGTAGTCGGGATTTATCGATCTAGATGCCGCGCCAAAAACTCCATTCATAAAAACCAGCACATTGTTTTCCTTGTTGTTGTTGTTGTTGTTGGTTTTTGTTGTTATCGTTGGTTAGAGCAGTACAGCATACACAGCAAGAGAGCGGCCCTCAAAGCTGCCCATTCTTCACATTTTGTCTTGTGCATGTGCAGCATACGCTCTCTTCGGCAAGCTCTTGCTCGCTCTCGCTAACTGCCGTTCGCTCTTGCTGTGGCGCTCAGGCTCTCTTTTGTCGTTTTTTGTGCGTCTCTTTTTAGTTCGTTTCATGTTTTTGTTGTCGGGCATCAAGCGGAAACATTTTGCCGCCAAACGGAATGGCTAATGCTGCCCAACTCCCATACGCCTCTGTTCGTACTGCAGGGCATCCTTTGTGGCTAGCTGATGTCCAAGTGTGCGTATGCGTGTGTACATGTGTGTGCTTGTGTTGGTGTTGGTGTTGGTATGCGCTCGTCTGTTGAAAACTTTTGTCCAACACTTTTTTGGTTGCACACCGTTAGTTACCGTAGACTTGCGTAAGTTGCTTCAACTTCAAACGGTTGACTGTGCGCTTTGAGCTTAAAGTGGTCGATGCGGCGTATGCGTAATATTAAAAAAGCTTACCTAACAAACAACTGCTCCTGATTATTAACACGCCAGGACACAACAGTGGCACCTATTAAAAAATATTAAAAATATATTACCATTTTATTACCAGCAAAGGCTTTTTTGAAGCAAGTAATTTGAAATATATATTTTCATTTAAGCAATGTTTGTTTTCATTTAAGCTAAACAAAGATTTCTATTGTCTTGTGTATCTTATCATAATAATTCTTTTGCCAATATAAATGTCTTTATCTATCTTATTAACTGTATTATTATGCTAAACAGTACGTTAACACTACATTTGCATTAAAGCGGCCATTTGTATAAATCTATTTGTATAATTCAATCGTGCCGTTAAAGCCACATTTGTATTAACAGAATCCTTTCGGTGCTCAAGAATTAAAAAGAAAAATAATTACTCATATGTAAATTACAAACTGAATTTAAGCGCTGCCAACTATGACTCACACATACACACACGCACACTCGTGTAACCCACTAAACCTGCCAGCTGGACGGAACGAGAGAAAGACTTCCAGCTCCAATAGCCATTCGACTATTGGGTGGGTGCAACACAGATGCGTGTGGGTGTACATGAGTCTGTACCTCTATCTGTGTGTGAGTGTGTATGTGAGTGGGGCCTGTTTTTAGCCGTAAGCCTGCCTCCGTCTAAGCTACGTTTAACGCTGCAGAATTTGAGTTGTGGAAAAATAAATATATATATAAAGCAAGCGGAAATCAAAAGTCTAGCCTAAAGTTTAAAGTTTGACTTCACTTTAGAAAAAAAACCTGGCTGCCAGTTGGATCGCATTTTGTGGTGGCAAATATGTGGCTGGCTGCGGCTCAAAAATCGCGTCGCAAAACGCAACGTGGGCAGAGTGAACGAGACGTCGTAATTGTTGAAAGTGTGCTTCGTACATAGAAATATGTACACATGTATATATAAATATATATAAATACACATATATAACGCCTAATCGAAATGTGTTGCGAGTAGGAGACAGATATGACGATCATAGCCAAAGGGAATGAGAAAGAGAGCGAGAGAGGCAGGGCGGTAAGGAGAGGGAGAGAGAGACAGAGAGAGAGAGGCATAGATAGATCATTGGGACAATTGTGATAAGATAGTAGGATAGCCACTTGAGAGAACGACGGTGTCTATTTTGGAAAGTTAATACAAGCTATTTACAAGGTTAACTAGGTTAACAATACAGTTGTACACCGGTCGAAAAGAAATGCAGTAATTGCGATAGACATAGAGATAGAGCTCACGATTTGTAAACCCAAAGCCGAACCACTTTTCCAGCTTTAAGCTTATGTATTTATTTATTAACAAAAAAAAGACTCTAACTAGAACATTAAATTTAAATCCAGTTCAATTGAATCTGAAGCAATCCCCAGCATTTTCTCACTGTGTACTTTAGCTCTGATAACCTCTATTTGTTGCATAAATTGTTGACGCAGCTCAACTCTATAAAATGAAAGTCCATAAAACGGTTAACAAAAACAAAAAATATTGCTAATCATGCGCTAAAAATAACGCCAACGATTTTTTCAATAGCTCCGAAGCACCGAAAAAACTAAGAAATATTAATTGAGAATTTTTGTTGTATTATGTTTTGGTAAATTATGATTAATTATATGTACACACACAAACATACAGACAGACACAACCAAACTTACCATGCAAGTTGATTGTGCATGTCGTATTATTGCCACGATCCAATACAACAACACTGGTCGCTGCTACAGCAACCGCAGTCGTGGCCATTTTGTTTACGCGTAACGGTTCTTTAGGCCCGACTTCCTTTCTATTGGTTGGTAACAGCAGCGCCCTCTAGAATCGATCACAATTCAAGGATAGGGTGTATCACTTGATCTTTTTTTAAAAGGACTTTTGTATGTATATGTGTCTGATGTATTTCTGATATTTTAATTAATAAAACTGTTGAACACAAAATGCAACGCTAGTTAGAACTTGAAAATTGTTGCTGTTATTGTTATTTAATTATTTATACGTAACATTCAATATAATTGCGAGAAATGTGTTCTGCAAAATAACCCAGAGCCAAAGCTGCTCACACACACACACATACTAGCACAACACACGCAAAAGGCGGCCTCCCAAACGCTTACATTCACACACACACATGCAAAGCGCAGTTTGAGTTTTTGTCAATGAATAAATACGTAAGGAAAAAACTCGTGCAAAAAACGTTATGACTGAAAGTGTCGTAGTCCGCCCATATGTTGTTGCGCTCACAAACGCCCGATTGAAACTAAAAGCTTGAAACACACTCAGCTGATGAGGCTTGGCGCAAATTTGACAAATTAAAAATAAAAAGCTTGAATCTAACAGCTGATTATAAAGGGCTTGTGGTTTAATATCGATAGCTAAAGACTAAAACACTATCGACTACTCATTGCATCGTTGTTTTACATCACTAGCAGAATACTGCTTCTTCTTCTTTAATTCGTGAAATTTTTTTTTGGATAACAAGATAAAAAGACGATTTTTATTACGACAATCATATAAAGTCCATTAAAATGCCGAAATTTTATAAAATTGAGATCAATCGTACCGAATGGGATATTCCTGAAACGTACCAAAATCTCCAAGCTGTTGGACAGGGTGCCTACGGCCAAGTGTGCAAGGCCCTGGTGCGAGGTACCTCGACAAAAGTGGCTATTAAGAAATTAGCCCGTCCCTTTCAATCGGCAGTGCATGCGAAGCGCACATACCGTGAGTTATGTCTCCTAAAGCACATGGATCACGAAAATGTAATTGGACTGCTGGATGTATTTCATCCCGGCCAGCCAGCCGATTCGTTGGATCAATTTCAGCAGGTCTACATGGTGACACATCTTATGGACGCTGATCTAAATAACATTATACGCACGCAGAAGCTATCAGACGAGCATGTGCAATTTCTTGTCTATCAGATATTGCGTGGATTAAAGTATATTCACAGCGCTGGGGTCATTCACCGTGATTTGAAACCCTCCAATTTGGCTGTAAATGAGGATTGCGAGCTGCGTATCTTAGATTTTGGACTGGCTCGACCCGCTGAGAGTGAAATGACGGGATATGTGGCAACGCGTTGGTATCGGGCGCCAGAAATTATGCTTAACTGGATGCACTACAATCAGACAGTTGACATTTGGTCTGTGGGCTGCATAATGGCTGAGTTGTTAACGGGACGTACTCTGTTTCCAGGCACCGATCACATACACCAGCTGAATCTAATCATGGAGGTGCTCGGCACACCTAATGATGAGTTTATGAACAAGATCTCGTCGGAAAGCGCACGCACCTATATACGATCATTGCCTGTGATGCCGCGTCGCAATTTCCGTGACGTTTTTCGAGGTGCCAATCCACTGGCCATTGAATTGCTGGAAAAGATGTTGGAACTGGATGCGGAAAAGCGTATTACAGCTGAACAGGCACTTGAACATCCATATATGGAGAAATGGCATGATCCCAGTGATGAGGCCACATCAACGCTCTACGATCAAAGTTTTGAGGAAGATGAAAATACGGTAGAGAAATGGAAGGAGATGGTGTTTACCGAAGTACGACGTTTTAAGCCACCGCAGGCATTTGCCGACCTCTTGTCGCAGGCTCAATAGCAAACAAACGATATGCTATAAATTTAGTTTTTTAGTTAATCACAAGTCATCCCCAAATTGTATTCATAAAATTTGATCGTAATTGTTTCCAAAACTACTGTCGTCACAGCCTTAATATCCAGTTCAACTTTTTTGGTGTTGGTGCTTAACAATATATATGTAAATGTATGTATATATACTATATGTCTGTACAGTGAAAGCCCCTTTGAGCAACCTTGAAAAACTACAAGACCTCTTTCACTGTGTATATATATATGCCTGTATTTTGTAAATGTAAATGTATGTATATTTATGTACAAGTCTGCAAAGTGTAGTCTATAGACGATATAGCCATAAAGGAGCTACAGCAGCTCTATATAAATAAAGAGAATGCTATTGTATTTGCAACAGTTCAGTCAACAAAACCAAACGTAAAAGGACTTTTTAAACAAAAAAATTGTTATCGACTTTTCACATTATAGATCCTCTACAAAAGCTTTGCCAACTTTTATAATAGTAGATCCTCTAGATAACGCTCGAATTCATGTTCTCTTGATGGTTTTTCCTTGCTTAGATCGAGCTGCTTACTCCAAATCTGCTCGTCCACAGCTGCACTTGCATTGCTTGTGGCTTGTTGCTCTTCCTTTATCTGTTCGTCATCCTTCGGCAGCTCTTCAAAGTCATTCAGCTGATCTAGTTTGCGTCTCTTTTGCTTGCGGTTGGTTTTTAGTTCCTCTTTCGCTCTGCGACGCTGGCGTTTATGTTCTTTTTTCTTAGTTCGATAGTTAAGCTGTTCCGTATGCACAGGACAAAGACGCAACTGCAAAATTTAATCATTATTAATTAACCTCATGAAACACCTTTTGTTAAATGGCTTAAAGCATATATAATGTAAAACGTATTAAATTATCTAGATAACTTAAAGCTAATTCTCCTACCTTGACAAGTGCATTTTGAGGAGCACCTTGTTCGATATACTTAAAATTCACCTCCCAACTGCGCAGACCATCGCGTTGGTCACAGTGTCGACTGCCACATTGGAATTGGCCTAAGCCAGTGACGACTTCTTCTTCAGTGCGCCAGCGCAAAGCGATTTTATTCTCTTTGTAGCGTGTTAGATCAGCTATGCAATACTCTTTGAATAGCTTTCGATAGTAACGTAAGGCCAAACGTTGCTCCCAGCTCAGTCCGCCAATGTCGGCTTCATTCTCCTCGTCCCAGAGGAAGCGATGATTTTCACGTATGACATCAATGTCCCGCTTATGTTTGTGTGATTTACCTTCAATAGTAGTGGGCAGAACGTAATGATTAAGTATATAATTGTGACGTTCTTTGTCCGTGTATCTATCCAAATTGATAGGAAATATTGTGTTGCCACTCATTTTCCCCAAAAAAATAAACTAATCAGTGTTGCCCGCTGGTGAAAAATACGCTACTGCTGATTCCAACTATCGAAAAAAAACATCGAAAATAGTCATACATATAAATGTATATATCGATACTTTTTAATGACAACCCTCCAGACGCTCAGCCTACAATTTGAATCAGAAATAGAAAGATGCTAAAATGTTTACAAATTCTAACGGTAAAATATAACATTAATAACGATATCATGTTGCCGTTCTTTATTTTTTTGTATTTGAATTAACTCAAGTCGAAAATTTTGAAATTAAGGAGTAAAGTGTAAGGACAATTTGTAAAGAAAAAATGCGCACTGGTAAATTACATAATTTTAATTATAGATGAAAAATAATAGTGGGTTTACTCAATTTATTTAATTTAATTTAATTTATTTTATTTAATTTAAAATGTGTAATAATTATTAATTTGAATTATTAAAAAAACTAACAGAATACAAAAATAAAAATATGTAAGAAATAAAATTATTATTTTTGCATTTCTTTCAATTTGGTTGTGAAATTTCGCTGAACACACATATAGAAGTGAATAATTTTTGTGTTATTCAAAATAAAACTAAAACCAATGTGTATAAAGTAAACTTAAAGCTAATAAAGTTTTGGAGACTATAGCTTTTAAGCTGTTCGACATATAATTCAATATCTGAATTTCTATAATATTTTTAATCAAAAACGATAAAACGGAAAAAGTTATAGATTATTTGAAATAAACTTGACATATGCATTGTATAAAATAACAAATCCAAGCTACATTTTGTGATCGATACGTTCTTCCTTACGGACAGGCGGACACGGCTTAATCGACCGAGCTTGTCCATAGAATGCATAGAATGATTAGAATATCACCTATTCGTAGGGTTCAGAGTATCTCCTAGTCGTTGTTATCTATATTTTAATGATGTTAACTCCATATTCAAAAAATGTTGGGTAATTTGAATAAATGGGTTTTATTTTAGAATATAAAGTTGTAGTGTGTAAAGTTTTCTTGACAAACTGTATATAATATTCATTTGATATAGCCCAGTTCATTACTAGGCGTAAACAGGGATGTATATGCATATGTATGCACATACATATTTATGAATGCATACTTTTAAAGCGTTTATACTAGAAGTTTCTTCACTGATCTACAGATACTCGTAGAGAGAACTGTTTGAGAATTATAGTTCCGTCATATATAAGCTTGACAATCTCTGTTACCAAGTATATGTATATTTATGACTGTTGTATAGATTAATAAATGGAACTTATGATACTGATAATTCGAGACGCTTAATGGATCTTGTGGGAAATGAACTAGGAATTCAATATGAACGTACGATCTTTAAACATTTGTATACTTGAAAAAATATATAAACAGAAGTAACAATTTGTAGGAATGCATGAGTACAACGATAGTGCGGAAATGCAGTTTGATATGGAGCAGCAGTGCAGAGGCAGCTGCTTTGCCATCAATTATCAGTCATTACCAGACCTAGGATCTGGCTCGGGCATAATATATAGTCTGGAGTTTCTAAATCTAGTTACGCCCATGAGCTTTTTGAACGGCCTTAGCTTTTTCATTATACGTATTCTATTGTATGGATGCTACCTGGTTATCAATTTGATTATCGCATCGGAATATGGCGCCCTGGGCTCGATTAATTTTATATGTATATTTACCCTATATTTATTATATATTATTGCTTCTATGTCGTATTCCTATTTAATATCCGTCTGTTTTTTTTCGGGTAAGCTTGCAAATTTCTCTTTTATATACATGTACAGATAGTTTTGCTGTTTTTTAACAGTTTTTTATGCGAAAATCGGCGGATTCATCTTACTTATAATACCCTACATGTTTAGTATTGTACGAAGCTGGATATCAAATTTGGCATTTGTGTTACTTTCGACAAACGCTTTTCTGGAAGGACTCGATGTATTCCAAACCTTCTGCAATAAACGTAAGTCCAAAAGGTGTTATTATTAATATTAAAAAAAAAAACAAGTTGCTTTAAATTAAATTTATTAATCAGATATTCTTAATCTTTAAATTGTTAATTGCAATGTACAATTGTATTTGATTGACCTATTAAATATGTTACAGATCGCGATTTTAAATTCTCCGATTTGAATCGAGTTATTAAAGATGACTTCAGCAGCATCTTTACGATTTATTTAACGCTCATATGTCAGACCATTTTTTACGCATTGCTCTACAACTATTTGGTGCGCGTATTTCCCGGACAAGGCGGTCTGAAGCGTCCCTTTCTCTTCTTCCTAAATGTAAGTTGGTTATATTATTTCTAATTGTGTTTACCAATTTTTCTGTTTCTGTTGTCAGCCCGACACATATAAGAAGCGTCAGCGAAATGAATATACGACAGTACAGCGTGGCGAACATGCCATCATCATCAGTGATCTCTGCAAAAAATTCAAGACAAGTAAACGCGAAAATAACATTGCAGACCATATAAATATGACGATCAACAACAAGGAGATCACTGTTCTACTAGGACATAACGGTGCCGGAAAGACTACTATGATGAATATGATTTTGGGTATGTTTGAAATAATTCCAAGTCGAATTCTGAGGAGTTGTGGAATATAGGAATGTTTTCGAAAACAAATTGCTTGAGCTGAGACTTATATAAAATGCATGTTTTGAAATGATTTTCTATGATTAATTGAAATGACTTTTGTAACACTTATCACATGTTGTTAGGTAGGCTTACCTAATTTATAATTATAATTATATATTTTTATCACATATCAATCGATATCTGTAGAACTTTTCAATTATATATATTTCCACTATATCCAACAACCTCTGTCTATCAGATATAATATAAATTATATGAAAAAGAAAAACATCCTGAGTGTAGTTGAGGTCTTCAATTGACAATTGTCTTATCGATGGCATTAGATGTCAGATGAGATGCCAATTCAACAAATGAAATAGTAATAGGTTATCATATACTTTTGATCACATCACTTGCCTTCAACTTATTTTTGTAGGTATCGTTCCAAAGGATGCGGGTAAAATTGTTGTTTGCAGCGAACGTGATGTTTCGTCGTATCGCCATCTGATCGGCTTCTGTCCACAGCATAGCGTTTTTATGAGCTACATGACCTGCCAGCAACATTTGGAATTCTTTGCCCAACTGCGGGGAGCGACACGATTCGATGCCCGCGACTGGGCCGAATCGAAGCTGCGAAAGTTGAAACTCGCAGATAAAGCACATGAATATGGTTGCATGTTATCAGGCGGCATGAAGCGACGTTTATCGTTAGGAATTGCGATAGCTGGAAACACTAAGTAAGAAACTGTTATATACATTTCAAACTAAAGTGTTATACTATAATATTTAATCTTTAATAGTTCTTAATATTTAACTTTGTAGCCAAAATGTTATTCATTTCTCTTTTTTGTAATTATTTATTGTATAGAGGTTTACTGATAACAGAACAAAATTAAATTTTTCAGCATACTTACACTATTTACCTGTTTGCTTTTACTACTATATTCAGACCCTATTAAATTGTAACACAGTAAACTTCTGATTCTTAATATAAGTCATGAGTCCGTTACGGTAGAATCATTACATGGTTAATGTGCTATATACTTTACCATAATATATTAATCAAAACGTGCTGTTTGCTGTATATTAATTCTGACTATAACTATTCCACTTACAGAATTGTAATATTGGACGAACCATCCTCTGGTCTGCGAACCACGCCATTTCTACTATACCTAAACCCTGTTACATTTTACCACTTACAGTAATATGCTTGTTTTTAATATATTATATATATTAAAACGTGCTGTTCCCTCTTCATTAATTCTTACGCTAGGCGGTGAGCTTGGAGCTCCAGTGCAGCCCTGCTGGTTCCAACTATCGATGATAACTGGCCCGTACGATTACATATCGAAAATTATGAGGTTTGCTGTTCAGGAGTTTTTATTAAATTTTGATAAATAAAATGTTTGTGTAACGTTTATGATAAGGAAAATAACATTGAAACCATGGCACGTAGCCGATCATTGTTTATTGTGTTTTTGCGGAAAAATTTGCTCTATTTGAGGTATTACTGGACATTCTTAATCGGTACCTTTTTTTTTTGGACTGCAGTACAATGGATGTATTTGCATTGGTCAAATAGATCCACCATATATCAAGTCGACGAATATGAAAATAAGGACCATGTAAGTATACGTTTTACGATTGAATGTTCACTTCCAATAATACTACATGAAACGTTCATGTAGGTAGAACTGTTTGAGAATTATACTTCCGTCATATTTATATATGATGAGTATATCAATATGAATGACTGTTGTATAGATTAATAAATGTCTTCTACTGAAATCATTTCCTGTGCTATTAAGCAAAAATTGTAGCCTATCAAGTACAAAGGTCGTCATTATACTTGGATTGATTATGTCAGATTAAAATATTTGTTTGAATGAAGCCTTTGTTTATTTTTGTATTCTAGGACGCCCTTCTAGGCTATTTTCCTGGGAATGAATACGATTGGATATACTATGCTCCCAATACTGATAATACGAGACGCTTAATGGATCTTGTGGGAAATGAACTAGGAATTCAATATGAACGTACGATCTTTAAACATTTGTATACTTGAAAACATATATAAACAGAAGTAACAATTTGTAGGAATGCATGAGTACAACGATAGTGCGGAAATGCAGTTTGATATGGAGCAGCAGTGCAGAGGCAGCTGCTTTGCCATCAATTATCAGTCATTACCAGACCTAGGATCTGGCTCGGGCATAATATATAGTCTGTCATCGAATCGTTTACGCAGTTCCCCAAGGAAACGTTTTGTGAATGATGAAGAAATGAATCACCAAAAAAGTACGTCTGTAGCTATATGCTGTTTATAATAATTACTGACGACCCTCTTATAGATGATGATGAATATATACGTGAGGGCTTCTTCACGCTACAGCATGTGATTGATCTCCAGTATATGCGTTACCAGGAAATTGATCCAAGATATGATCTGCTGGTCAATGTTATACCTAATCTGGAGCTAGGCGCATCTGACAGCAATCGTTTGGTCAATTTCGGCACGTTATTCAGCATATTATTCAAAATGCTACTGTTAGGAACATTTCTGGTTCCCTTTGTCGAAGAGAAGCAAAATGGCATTAAGGAGTTTCTAAATCTAGTTACGCCCATGAGCTTTTTGAACGGCCTTAGCTTTTTCATTA
The DNA here is from genome assembly GCA_035045825.1 of Drosophila eohydei. Classification (NCBI taxonomy): domain Eukaryota; kingdom Metazoa; phylum Arthropoda; class Insecta; order Diptera; family Drosophilidae; genus Drosophila; species Drosophila eohydei. Next base: position 6,312,308 of record JAWNOT010000045.1, read on the forward strand.
TACGTATTCTATTGTATGGATGCTACCTGGTTATCAATTTGATTATCGCATCGGAATATGGCGCCCTGGGCTCGATTAATTTTATATGTATATTTACCCTATATTTATTATATATTATTGCTTCTATGTCCTATTCCTATTTAATATCCGTCTGTTTTTTTTCGGGTAAGCTTGCAAATTTCTTTTTTATATACATGTACAGATATTTTTGCTGTTTTTTAACAGTTTTTTATGCGAAAATCGGCGGGTTCATCTTACTTATAATACCCTACATGTTTAGTATTGTACGAAGCTGGATATCAAATTTGGCATTTGTGTTACTTTCGACAAACGCTTTTCTGGAAGGACTCGATGTATTCCAAACCTTCTGCAATAAACGTAAGTCCAAAAGGTGTTATTATTAATATTAAAAAAAAAAACAAGTTGCTTTAAATTAAATTTATTAATCAGATATTCTTAATCTTTAAATTGTTAATTGCAATGTACAATTGTATTTGATTGACCTATTAAATATGTTACAGATCGCGATTTTAAATTCTCCGATTTGAATCGAGTTATTAAAGATGACTTCAGCAGCATCTTTACGATTTATTTAACGCTCATATGTCAGACCATTTTTTACGCATTGCTCTACAACTATTTGGTGCGCGTATTTCCCGGACAAGGCGGTCTGAAGCGTCCCTTTCTCTTCTTCCTAAATGTAAGTTGGTTATATTATTTCTAATTGTGTTTACCAATTTTTCTGTTTCTGTTGTCAGCCCGACACATATAAGAAGCGTCAGCGAAATGAATATACGACAGTACAGCGTGGCGAACATGCCATCATCATCAGTGATCTCTGCAAAAAATTCAAGACAAGTAAACGCGAAAATAACATTGCAGACCATATAAATATGACGATCAACAACAAGGAGATCACTGTTCTACTAGGACATAACGGTGCCGGAAAGACTACTATGATGAATATGATTTTGGGTATGTTTGAAATAATTCCAAGTCGAACTCTGAGGAGTTGTGGAATATAGGAATGTTTTCGAAAACAAATTGCTTGAGCTGAGACTTATATAAAATGCATGTTTTGAAATGATTTTCTATGATTAATTGAAATGACTTTTGTAACACTTATCACATGTTGTTAGGTAGGCTTACCTAATTTATAATTATAATTATATATTTTTATCACATATCAATCGATATCTGTAGAACTTTTCAATTATATATATTTCCACTATATCCAACAACCTCTGTCTATCAGATATAATATAAATTATATGAAAAAGAAAAACATCCTGAGTGTAGTTGAGGTCTTCAATTGACAATTGTCTTATCGATGGCATTAGATGTCAGATGAGATGCCAATTCAACAAATGAAATAGTAATAGGTTATCATATACTTTTGATCACATCACTTGCCTTCAACTTATTTTTGTAGGTATCGTTCCAAAGGATGCGGGTAAAATTGTTGTTTGCAGCGAACGTGATGTTTCGTCGTATCGCCATCTGATCGGCTTCTGTCCACAGCATAGCGTTTTTATGAGCTACATGACCTGCCAGCAACATTTGGAATTCTTTGCCCAACTGCGGGGAGCGACACGATTCGATGCCCGCGACTGGGCCGAATCGAAGCTGCGAAAGTTGAAACTCGCAGATAAAGCACATGAATATGGTTGCATGTTATCAGGCGGCATGAAGCGACGTTTATCGTTAGGAATTGCGATAGCTGGAAACACTAAGTAAGAAACTGTTATATACATTTCAAACTAAAGTGTTATACTATAATATTTAATCTTTAATAGTTCTTAATATTTAACTTTGTAGCCAAAATGTTATTCATATCTCTTTTTTTGTAATTATTTATTGTATAGTGGTTAGAGGATAACAAAACAAAATTAAATTTTTCAGCATACTTACACTTTCTACTATATGCAGACCCTATTAAATTGTAACACAGTAAACTTCTGGTTCTTAATATAAGTCATAAGTCCGTTACGGTAGAATCATTACATGGTTAATGTGCTATATACTTCACCATAATATTTTAATCACAACGTGCCGTTTGCTTTTATAAATTCTTACTATAACTATTTCTCTTACAGAATTGTAATATTGGACGAACCATCCTCAGGTCTAGATATCGAATCACGCCGCGAACTTTGGGACATTTTGCTAGAGCTTCGCAAAGAGAAGGCAATTCTGGTGACAACACATTATATGGAAGAGGCCGAAGTGCTCGGCGATACAATTTGTATACTGGCCAACGGCAAGTTGCAAAAGACCGGATCACCGTTGGAACTAAAGCGTACATCGGGCTGCGGCTATCGGCTTAAGCTGGAAGCCCACGAGTCGAATTTTCGTGAGGAAGCAACCTTATCTGAAATACGCAAATTTATATCAACTGCTTCCGTGGAGGTTAGCATCTGCATGTTATTATATTTTTGTATATATGTATAATATTCGTTATTTACATATAGAATATCGTGAAGCCTACGGTTTATATAAACCTGCCGTATGATTTTAACTTGAAGTATCATGACATGTTACACAGTTTGGAGGGAGCTAAAGATCGTCTGGGTATTGTAACGATTTCCATTGCTGATACCTCATTAGAACGTGTGTTTTTGAAGTAAGCTCATACTGTTCGTTATAAATTCATTTAATCCTCTCATTTATTATCTTGTGCTTAGTTGTGCTGGAGAAGCTGATCAAGTTGATAAGCCCGATGGTACCCGTAATAGTCAACATCTCTTGATTCACTCATACAAACGACTAGGAAATATTCAGCCACATTTCTTACAATTGTGCTCTGCTATTTTCTACAAAAAATTTACATTTTTAACTAAAGAATGGAAATATACCGCATTTATGGTAATCTGAAAAATTCAAATTAAAAACAATTTTCGTAAAGTGGAATTGAATGTTGAAAATGATAGCCACACCAAATCAATATAATATATTATTATTTTGCATATATGTATATTAACGCAGGTAGCAAAGCGAAAGTCTTGTTAACTTCCACATTTCGAGATAGGAAACTGAGTTTTTCTATTACATAAATAATTATAAAGTAAATTGCAGTTCTGTCTTAACTTAGTAATTTTTGATTAGCAAGTATTTTTGAAATGTTTATCGTCTACACATATGGTATACGTCTACACATAGTATATTAACAATAATTCGTTTTAGGCCTATTTATGATTATTTGTTTATTCAGCGATTTTAAGGACATTATTTTGAAATCAATTTGCATATTATTTCTTCTGCAGTTAAGCTTACCTATTGTTAGTATCGTGTTTTCTATTATGCTGATGCATTACATGTCCGTGGTGAAAAATGAGGAAACTTCGCCATTGAAACTAAGCCAGCTACGGACAGGCACTATCTATATCTACAATCCATCGGGCTATGATGGACAATTCGAGCAACAATTGCGTCAATATATTCAACAGAATGGAATCAATGCTAAGACGTTAATGGTACGAAGGAACTTTACCATTATGCAGGGTAATATGTCGTAAAATATTATGTCCGTTATAAGTTTTTTTTAATTCGGTTCAATCTTTCTGCAGAGTTGAAGGAGATGCAGCGTGATAATTTGGCTGACTTTCTTGAAGATACCATTGGTGTGATTAGTATTTATGGAGCTCAAAGATCCGGTGAGAAATCGAAAATAGAAATGTATTGGGCCAGCAATCGTTATCACAGCAGCATCATTCTGCTAAATATGTTGGATACCTGCATTCTGCAGCAACTAGACGGACAGGCGAAAGCCTTTATCAGTGCTAACTATCTACCCCTTAGGCGTTTCATTAAGGATGTCAGCTCCTCTCGGCTCGAATACTTTGTAGTCATCGTTGCAGTCGCCAATGTTTTCTCCATGTTCTACTACATCATGCTGCCTTTTAGGGAGCATGCTAACGGCTTTCGTCAACTGCAACCTATGTCACGCTTCACATACTGGTGGGCCACGTTTATATTTGATATGCTATTGCATGGCATCGTCTGTCTGACGTTGTTTCTGCTTCAGCGCCTGATAATGCCAGATGAGCTGTACAAAATCGAAGATCAAAAACTAATTGCATGGAGTGTATTCTTTTACGGCTGCAGCTATTTACCCATTTTGTACGTTCTGGGTAATAACTTTGAATCCATATCAACAATTTCAACATATATTCTGTTTATGCTTATTGTTTCAGGTAAGTGATTAATATTAATATAAATATATATATGTATATATATTAAAATACTAAATCCTTTACAATATTTTTACTAAAGGATCGTTTTATTCTGAAGTTGAACACGGGCGTCCATCTTGAAAGATCGAATAAACATTGAGGGATTTTTTCTTTCAATTTTATTGGATTTTGAAATATAACGAGTCTTGTTGCAACATTTTTATCTACTACTCTATTTCACTATTTACTCTATTTTCATATTCTTTTAGAGATTGCACCTTTAATCACCTCTAGCAGCGTTCAGGCAATGAAATTCCATGAAACAAAAATTGCTTTCCTGCGCTTTTTGCCCGATTTCAATTTGAATCATCAGCTGCGCGTAATCAACGAAAACTTTTTGGCGCAACGAAAGAAATCATTAATTTCTCCGGAATCCACTGGCATATTTTTTGCGTATGCACTTACTGTGCTCTTCCTGGTAATGGGTTTCTTCACAATTGTGATAGAAAACAAATACCATCGCCGTCAACTTATCGATTTTTTCCGTGGTAAAAGTTGCAAGCTACCGGCGAAGAGTAGCCCTACTTCAGTTGTAAGTGATACAAGTCCTCAGCTGGAGATGGATTGCATGGACGATTGCATCAGTGAGGAGCAGCAAGTAAAGCAGTTACTTACAGACAATGAAAGAAACGGCAATGACAAATCCCACAATTATCCTTTGATCGTTAGCGGTCTGCGCAAGAGCTATGCAGGCAAACCGGCTGTCTGTGGTATAAGCTTCGCTGCTAAGCCCGGTGAATGCTTCGGACTATTGGGTGTTAATGGAGCAGGCAAGACAACTACTTTCGAAATGATCACAGCCAACAAGGTTTTGGATGGTGGGCATATACAGATTAAGGGTATTGATGTACGCCAGAACGAGGTGCTCTTTCGACAGCAATTTGGCTACTGTCCACAATATGATGCACTCAATCAATTTATGACTGCCGAGCAATGCCTTCGATTGATGGCACTGCTACGTGGTCTCCCTCTCAGGTCCGAGAACAGTGAAAGGACAGTGAAAAACAATGTTGAATACTGGTTGAATAAAATGAATTTGACTAAATATCGTGATGTGGCCGTGAAATGCTATTCGGGTGGCACGAAACGGAAACTTCTGGCTGCCATGGCCATGATTGGGGAGCCACCGCTGTTGCTGCTGGATGAACCGACAACGGGCGTGGATCCTATATCGCGACGATTGTTATGGGAGTGCATTAAAGACTTCCAGGCCGAAAATCGAACAGTGGTGCTTACATCACACAGGTGGGTTCGACTTAAGCAAAATTCTCTTCGCTAATAACAGGTTTTCTCTTCTGTTATCCATATGCAGCATGGATGAGTGCGAGGAGCTGTGCAATCGACTGGCCATCATGGCAAAAGGCAAATTCAAATGCCTAAATAACATTTGCGCTTTGAAGCGCTTAAGCGGCTTTACAATTAAACTGAAAATGCGAATCGACATGGACTCGGAGACAAATATCACGATTATTACGGACACACTTAAAGAACAATTCAAGCAAATGTATCTGCGTGAGAGTCATGCAGGCACATTAACATATTTTAGTTGCACAGCGGAGCAGATCCTTTGGTCAAAAGTATTTAAAATAACAGAGGAATATTTGGGGGGAAAGCTCCAAAATCTAGTGGAGTATTATTCGGTAAATGAATGTACCCTAGAAGATATATTTTTAAAATTCGAGAAACAGTCAAAATCATTAACACATTCAAGTTCGGTCTCTCATAACTATGTTTAAGTCTCAAATTTGATTATCTAAAAAAAATGTATACATAAATATATTTATATTAAAAAGATCTACTTAAAATACCACATACTTGGTATCAAAACTTATCAGTTTTACAAAGACTGTACTTATAATTTTTTTATATTAAAATTATGGGTGGGTCATATATCTATCCCAGTTGTCATATGGCTAATAGCAACAGAGTGTGCAAGTAATGTATAAATATTAATATTTTCGTATTTTCTTATATACTTATAAATTCAATACTATTAAAGTATTCGCATTGGTTTCATTTAAAAAGTTTAAGATATTTAAATATCTTTTATATTCAATAGTTGTTCAATTGAGCAATTTCATTTTGTTCACCAATTAACCAGTTGCTTGGTTAGTTCATTGCAAACGTCATATGAACAAATCTAATGAACTGAATCGCCGAACATTATAGAGTTCTTTCGGTTGTTCAAAATTGAACTGACTCAGTGAACAGATTGCAAGCTATTCGATACAATTTGTTAATTTGGAAATCGATGCCAAACAATATAGGCAAACAATAATGGCGCGTAGTAAAATTTGGAAATATTATGATAAAATAGATCTCCAGACAGCACAATGTTTGCTCTGCGAAAAGATAATAAAGACCTGTGGCAATACGTCCAATCTGATGAAACACATGAAGACCCATCCACAAATGTAGGCCGAGAATACAGAATATTTAAGTACATCTACTCAAGAGTGTTTGTTTACAGCGATGTCAATGACCATGATTCGATTGTTGTTCGAGGCATTCTCAAACGTGAGCCAAATCCTATTAAAAGCCGAGGACGAAAGCAACTTAAGTATGCATCCATTAAAATTAAATCGGAGCCAAAGCGAGAAGTCGATAATGAACAAGTTACCAACGATATGGATGTGAACATAATCGAGCTGGTGGATGCGGAAGCGACTGCAGCGGTCGACAGTGTAGCTAGTGAGGAGACGTATGCCAATTGGGCGACGGCGGCGGCAGAGACTGAATCAGCTACGGAGACCGTAAGTGCAGAGGACATTATAGAATTTGAGCCAAAGGAGGCAAACGAACAGAACGATCAACGATCAGTGTACCAAATGCAAAGCGAAGAAGCGCAGCCAGAAATGGATCATCTGATTGCTAGGTTGGTGAGACAATCAATCATATATAAATTACGGCTAACTCATTAATTACCTATTTGCAGTAACAATGTTTATCAGAACAGTTTAGCATACTTTATATGCCGCGACAAACAGCCGTTAAATATGATAAAGGGCGAGGGGTTTAAGCGTTTAGTCCAAGTACTTTGTCCCACCTTCCGTTTACCCAGCTCTGAGCAGCTGGCCGCGCACATTGGTCAAAGAGCACAAATTCAAATAGCGCAGTTGCGGCAGGTATTTGCACATGTGCAAAGCCTATCACTGAGCTGCGCCATTAACACAAAGTCCGAGCAACAATTTAGCTACCTGGAGGTGGCTGCACACTATAACGAAGGCCTGCATCGACGCTCAAAAACAATCTCTGTGCAAATGCTACCCTTGCAGTATAATGCGAGCAACATAGTGGAACGTTTGGATCGCATTTGCCAACGATTTGACATAGACAAATCGAAAATTGTTTGCATTGTGACCCGCAGTAATCGTTTGATGGAGAACGCGGTAGCCATGTTGTTGGGTAGCCAACGGCATGTGCCTTGCTTTGCCCATCTGCTGGAACAGCTGTTCGAGTTGGTCATACAGCGACACGAATTCAGTGCTCTTTGCGACAAGGTGCGTCGCTGTCAGGGCCAACAAATGGAGAAGATAGATGTGGCGGGAAGACCTTTAAGCAGCTACGAGATGCTGGAACGCTATGTGAAGCAAACGGCACAGCTGCAGAAACTATTACCACCGGATGCATTGACAGGCGCTGAATTAGATTTGGCTGCAGAACTAATAACAGTGCTGGCTCCACTGGCCAGTGCAATGCGCCAATTGTGTGGCACGAGTATCTCCACATATCCCAGTGCCAGTAATGCTTTACCTATTGCCTATACCGTGCTCAACGAATTGAAGCAGCCAGAAATCGCAGAGCAGCAGCAACATCAAATCTCCTATGATTTGCGTCTATTTGTTATCCGTTTGCTGGAGGAGCGCTTCGAGGTCATGGAAAATAATACGCAGTTGGCTCTGTCTAGTCTATTAGATCCACGTTTCCGCAATATGCCGTTCCAGAGTGCATCGTTGGTGGCCAAATATATGACACAGCTGTATGACCTGTATGAGGAGAAGGGCGGGGTCATACCTGTTGAATCGAGTCAGGAAGCGAACACTGATAACTACGATATATGGGCAGCATATAGAGCCTTTTCACATGAGAAGCACAAGCACATCAATATGAATGGTGAGAGTGAGAATATGGATGAGATATCCAGCTATTTCTGTTCGAGCATCAGCAGCCTACAAACGGAGCCACTGCTGTTGTGGAAGGATCTCGTACAGTTCCATCCATTTTTGCATAGCTTGGCTAAAAGGTATTTGCATATACCGGCATCAGCTTTACCACCGGCACGAATATTTACCGCCGGTGGAGAAGAAGCAATAGCTCAACATGAAAAATTCTTGGACGAGCAGCTGAGCAATATGGTTTTAATGGCGGATTGCACAAGGGATGAATGGCAATTGTAGTACAAGCATATATTTTTACATATGTTAGCGAATTTTTAATCATTGTAAAAAACTTTGTGTCAGTCATCTTTGTGTGACAAGTTTTATACCCTGTAATAAGTCAATATAAATTTGTATTTAATTTATTAACTCAATTTGGCACCTATGTATATTGTTCAGTATTTAATCGATTGCACGTCTGCTACATTAATCGATATATTAACAGTCTGGCTATGTTGTGCAGTACTGATGACGTTTTTTCACGAATTGTATATTTTAAAGTATATTTGATGTGAAAAATTGAAACATTAGCAATATGCAAACGCATAAAACAATCAAATAACACCACATACACACTACGGGTGCCGAGTGAAAGCTATCGTGATAACAACAATAACATACGGGGGAACACTCACCGTTGCGGCAGCGCGAAAGTTGCTGTCGCTGTCGATTCACATACAGGCACACGCACGCAGAAGGTAATTAGTTGGAGGCTGGTAATAAAAACATAACTGTAAAACGACCTTGGAGTTGCATACAATATGCAAAATAACTCCACGAAAACCAAGGAAATGTTTATTGTGCGTGCTCTAGAGAAAATCCTTGCCGATAAGGACATACGGCGCTCACATCATTCACAGCTCAAGAAATCCTGTGACACAGCCCTCGAACAGATCAAAGCGGAACTCATTAATGCGGGCCAAATTGCCGAAGGTAATGAATTACCATGTGCAGCGTTGCCATTGCCCAAAAACGATGCGGCAAGTATTATCAACGCGGAAACGTATTTCCTGCCATTCGAGCTAGCATGCAAGAGTCGCTCGCCACGAATTGTTGTTACAGCGCTGGACTGTCTGCAAAAGTTAATTGCTTATGGCCATTTGACGGGCGCTATTCAGGATTCTGCAAATCCGGGTCATTTGCTCATAGATCGCATTGTCATCACCATTTATGGGTGTTTTAATGGCCCCCAGACAGATGAAGGCGTTCAATTACAGATTATCAAAGCGCTGCTCACCGTTGTGACGTCACAGCATGTTGAAATACATGAATTTACGCTGCTGCAAGCTGTGCGCACCTGCTATGACATTTACCTATCCAGCAGGAATCTGGTCAATCAGACAACAGCACGTGCCACACTAACACAGATGTTAAATGTGATCTTTGCGCGAATGGAGAATCAAGTTTATGAAGTGCCACCAACACCATCAACGACAACGATTAATGGTAGCATAGGCAATTCGGAAGGTAATGGTGAAGATTTGACGACGACGGCTCCGACAGTTGCGGAAACAATGGATAGCGATGAAGCCATAGCCTCTGAGCTGCTTGCTGAAATATTAACAGGTGGGTGGGAGTTAATGTGTAAGTGGATCTTATGCACACTGATTTACAAATCATCGTAAGTAATCGATAAATATAGAATATGTGAATCAGTGCTGCGCTTATTGAAAACCACTTCAGCAGATAGCTATAAATACAATAGACATACAGTAGGCAAAACCATTTGTAGTGGCAGAATTATAGTTATAATTATTATTAGTTTCAAGCTACATTAAGCAGAGGTAAACATATACATCTTCAGAGCTATACATTTTCATAAAAAGAAATTCTGGCATCCGATGAGTAGTCAAGTTGTATAATATATAAATTTAGTAAATTGTATGTTAGCTATTAAATAGTTTAATAGCAGCACAACTATTTATTTGTACTTATCGATATGTTATATAAATTTGAATCAGGAATCAGTAACTAAAATGGTAATCTTCTTATGCATATATTTTTAGCTGCCTTCAATGAGGTGATGAAGGAACAGAACTCAGATTCGGAACTGGTAGAAATGGATGGATCTGTAAATGGAAACGGGTCAGTTGATTCCTCGCACTCGGATCACGATAGCGTAGAGCTGCACAGCGAGAACGATGCTATAGTCACGGCTAAATTTACGCACATTCTGCAAAAGGATGCGTTTCTCGTATTTCGGGCATTGTGTAAGCTGTCGATGAAGCCACTACCCGATGGTCAACCCGATCCTAAGTCTCATGAGCTGCGTTCCAAGGTATTGTCGTTGCATTTGCTGCTGCTTATATTGCAGAATGCTGGTCCCGTCTTCCGCTCTAACGAGATGTTCGTTATGGCTATAAAACAATATCTGTGCGTTGCCTTATCAAACAATGGGGTTAGCCTAGTGGCCGAGGTCTTCGAGTTGTCGCTCTCTATATTTGTGGCATTACTTTCAAATTTTAAGGTGCATTTAAAGCGTCAAATAGAGGTGTTTTTCAAGGAGATTTTCTTGAATATACTAGAAGCTAATTCGAGTTCTTTTGAACACAAATGGATGGTGATACAAGCTTTGACGCGCATCTGTGCTGATGCACAGTCTGTGGTGGACATCTATGTGAACTATGATTGTGATTTCTCGGCAGCGAATCTGTTTGAGCGTTTGGTCAACGATCTATCTAAGATTGCGCAAGGTCGCCAGGCCCTAGAGCTAGGCGCTAATCCCATGCAGGAGAAGTCAATGCGCAAACGCGGCCTTGAGTGCCTTGTATCTATATTGAAATGTATGGTTGAGTGGAGTAAGGATCTGTATGTCAATCCAAATATGCCAGCGCCCGCCTTACAGGTGAAGAACATACAAATACATGTTTATTATTTTTATAGTTAACTTATGTCTGATTGTAGGTGCAGTCCCTGCAGTCACCCACTTCAACCACGCAGGAGACGCAATTGAGTGACAATGTGGATGCATTATCCGCACACAATTCCAGCCTGCGTTCGACTCATGGCGGCTCAAGTCATAGCCTTAATTCGTATGGCAGTGTTAAGAATCAGGAGCTATTGGATTTGCCGGAAGCGTTAGAGGAGCGCAAGATGCGCAAAGAAGTCATGGAGACAGGCATTGAACTATTCAATCGCAAGCCACAAAAGGGCGTTCAATTTTTGCAGGAGAAACAACTGTTGGGCAATAGCTGCCAGGATATTGCACGCTGGCTGCACGATGACGATCGCCTCGATAAGACCGTAGTTGGCAATTATCTTGGCGAAAACGACGATCACTCCAAAGAGGTGATGTGTGCTTATATTGATGCTTTTGACTTTCGTCATCTCGAAGTAGTTGCAGCTCTGCGCATTTTGCTTGAAGAGTTCCGTTTGCCCGGCGAAGCGCAGAAGATTGATCGTTTAATGGAGAAGTTTGCGAGTAGATACTGCGAATGTAATCCACAAAATCAACTTTTCCAGAGCGCCGACACAGTCTATGTGCTGGCATTCAGCATTATAATGCTGACCACAGATCTTCATTCGCCTCAAGTTAAACACAAGATGACCAAGGAGCAGTACATCAAAATGAATCGGGGTATTAGTGACAGCAAAGATGATCTACCCGAGGAGTATTTGTCGTCTATCTACGATGAGATTGCCGAGCATGAGATTAAAATGAAGAATAATACAACCATGCTGATGGCACCCAAGCCTGCGGGTAAGCAGCCCTTCATAACTGAAAAGCGACGAAAACTGCTATGGAATATGGAAATGGAGGTTATCTCCCTGACAGCAACAAATTTAATGCAGTCTGTGTCGCATGTCAAATCCCCATTCACATCGGCCAAGCATCTGGAGCATGTGCGTCCCATGTTTAAAATGGCATGGACTCCGTTTCTGGCCGCCTTCTCAGTGGGACTGCAGGTCTGTGATGATCCAGAGATAGCGACCCTATGCTTGGATGGCATTCGATGTGCTATACGCATTGCGTGCATCTTTCACATGTCGTTGGAACGGGATGCCTATGTTCAGGCGCTGGCACGGTTCACCCTGCTGAATGCAAATTCGCCCATCAACGAGATGAAGGCTAAGAATATCGACACCATCAAAACGCTCATCATGGTCGCTCACACTGATGGGAATTATCTGGGCAGCAGTTGGTTAGACATTGTCAAATGCATTAGCCAGTTGGAGCTGGCACAGCTTATAGGAACCGGAGTGCGACCGCAATTTCTTTCCGGTGCACAGACTACGCTCAAGGATGCTCTTAATCCCAGTGTCAAAGAGCACATTGGTGAGACGAGTAGTCAGAGTGTGGTTGTGGCTGTGGATCGTATATTTACCGGCTCCATGCGCTTAGATGGTGATGCCATTGTGGACTTTGTCAAGGCACTTTGCCAGGTCTCTGTCGATGAGTTGCAACAGACACAACCCCGCATGTTCTCCCTACAAAAGATAGTAGAGATTAGTTACTATAATATGGAGCGTATTCGATTACAATGGTCACGTATCTGGCAGGTGCTGGGCGAGCATTTCAACACGGTTGGTTGTAATAGTAACGAGGAGATTGCATTCTTTGCTCTGGATTCACTGCGGCAGCTTTCTATGAAGTTCATGGAGAAGGGAGAATTCAGCAATTTTCGGTTTCAAAAGGATTTTCTGCGTCCCTTCGAGCACATCATGAAGAAAAACAACTCGCCGGCTATACGTGACATGGTCGTTCGTTGTATTGCTCAAATGGTCAACTCGCAGGTTAGTCAATCAGTAGATTAATCATTAAAGCAAAATATATAAATTTTCTTTTCACAGGCACACAATATACGTTCCGGCTGGAAAAACATATTTTCTATATTTCATTTAGCTGCCGGTGATCATGAGGAACAAATTGTTGAGCTGGCATTTCAAACAACAGGAAAAATTATTGGTGACCTCTATCGACGACAATTTGCCGTTATGGTTGACTCCTTTCAAGATGCCGTTAAGTGCCTATCTGAATTTGCGTGCAATGCGCGCTTCCCGGATACAAGCATGGAAGCCATACGGTTAGTGCGAAACTGTGCTCAGTGTGTGCATGATGCACCCCAACTATTCGCGGACCATGCAGGCATGGAGAATGATGCTTCTGTGGCGGAGGAAGATCGTGTTTGGGTGCGCGGTTGGTTTCCCATGCTCTTCTCTCTTTCCTGTGTGGTAAATCGATGCAAGTTGGATGTGCGTACTCGTGGTCTGACTGTTCTCTTTGAGATCGTGAAGACACATGGCGATAGCTTTAAGCCAAATTGGTGGAAGGATTTATTCAATGTCATTTTTCGCATCTTCGACAACATGAAGCTGCCGGAACATGTTACCGAAAAGTCCGAATGGATGACAACCACCTGCAATCACGCACTGTATGCAATTATCGATGTATTCACCCAATACTTCGATGTGCTTGGCCATCTGCTGCTTGAAGAGCTGTTCGCTCAGCTACATTGGTGCGTACAACAAAATAATGAGCAGCTTGCACGGTCTGGCACCAATTGTCTAGAGAATTTAGTTATCTCGAATGGGTTCAAGTTTAATGAGGTCACATGGGACAAGACGTGTCAATGCATCCTTGACATATTCAGTGCAACGCTACCCAAGGAGCTGCTTAGCTGGCGTCCCGCCAAGAGTAATGAGCAACAGCTGCATCTGCAACATCAGTTGCCTCGTCGCGCCTCTAGCACAGTACATTCCACGCCATTAGAGGCGCACAATCATTTTGAGGGCTTACACATTAAGTGTGTGGTGCAACTGGAGCTGATACAGACCATGGACAATATAGTCTTCTTTCCGGCAACTTCGCGCAAGGAGGATGCTGAAACGCTCGCACAGGCGGCCGCAGATTTGACTGGGCGACAAACGCAGCACCAGCAGCTGCAGCTGGATTGTCAACGCGAGGAACAGGGAATGTATGGTTATTTGCGAACGCGACAGCTCTTCACGCTCGCTGAATGCCTGATGCAGTCGCATCGTTTTGCCAAGCGCTTCAATGCAGATCAGGATCAGCGCAATTTATTGTGGCGTGCGGGATTTAAGGGCACTGTCAAACCCAATCTGCTGAAGCAGGAAACTGCCTCTCTAGCCTGCGTTTTACGCATATTTTTCAAAATGTATAGCGATGAGAATCGACGCAGCGACTGGCCCGGCATTGAGCAGGAGCTGGTACAAGTCAGCAAGGAGGCGCTGGCCTACTATCTCAGCCTGCAGAGCGAGGCGCATCGGGAAGCGTGGACATCTCTCCTACTACTCATCTTGACACGCTTACTTAAGATGTCCGATGCGAGGGTGAGTCAGGATAAATTAATATACAAACAATAAAGATGATTATTTAAATTTCCTTTTCTATAAATTTTCTAGTTTGCCACGCATGTGTCCAACTATTATAGCCTGCTGTGTGAGATGATGTGCTTTGACCTCAAGCCCGAACTGCGAAGTGTCCTTAGGCGTGTATTTATGCGCATCGGTCCAGTATTTAATATTATGAATGCGAATGTTAAATAGTGAAGGCGCATGCACTTAACAGAACCACGGCCCCTGCTACATTGACAATGGCCAAGTAGCCCGAGGGTGAACCTTTTAGTTATCCAATATCCCGGCATTGTTGTTATGTTATTTACTTTATTAATGCAATTTGTAATGTTTATACTTAGGTTTAAACAAAAAAGTTGTTGTTTTATATCATGTTTGCAAACACACACGCACACTTCAGTGTGTATGGCTTTAATATATGTTTGTGTATGCACTGGTTTATATGCCACATACATAAGCATATAATATGTATATGTATGTTATGTACGATATATGCGTTATGTAACCTAAAGTTTATCTTCTTTTCTGGCAAACGTTCTTGATGCATTCATTTAACTATCCTAAAAAATTATCCATTATCTAACATTATTATGTAGCATAAATAATAATAAATCTTGCTATACTTTAGCTTGTATATTGCTAGTTATAATTTAAATCAAATTATATATTTCAAATATATATATTACAGCAATAAATATCGTACATAAATTGTATGTACAATTTGATTAAGATTAGGATAAATCCAAAAACCTTATTAACTTAAAAGGGTTTAAAAAATATAGAAGCTTATTCCCTTTATTACCATAAATTTACAAAATCTTTATTATATAGATAATATCGAGGGGAATCACGAATTCGTTTGGTCAACAAAAAATTCTTATACCAATTCAGATAACATATGTAAAAAGCAAGGCGCTTTAGGCAAATATAATACAGCAGATTGCATCATCTGTCCAAATATAATAAGATATAGTGTTTGTATATTGTGAGATGTTAACTATTTATTAAATACTTGCCATTTGTGCAAATGCTATACGATAATCCCATCATTAATTGAAGTTCGAGGCAGTTAGTTGTTTTCTCAAACCCCTAAAAGATATGACAGAGTTACAGCTTTTATTATTACGTGAAAGGAACCTAGGTTATATCCTTAAAGATCGATATCATTTGAAGCAGTATTCAAGACTTCCAGGGAATTTTAAAAAATTTGCTTTTATTACGGAAAGAGGCAAATTGTTAATTTCTGAGGAATTTATTTTATTGTCCATTATTAGACTATAGGGTCTGCTAAGCTTTCTTCAGTCCGTACGATATAATTTACTTTGATACAATAGTTTATAGTTCGGGCATTGAATTCCAGTGATTTCTGTCAATTCCTATTATTATTATTTATGTTTTAGGTATACTTCGCATGCTTATTGATGTACTGGGTTCTTATGACTCTATCGCGTCATGTGCTGGGAATATATGAACTATTTTTCGAATAGTCCTTTTGCTCTTTATTTGTTATAATAAAAATATATGTTTTCAGATTAAACGGACGCGCCACACTGATGCAAGCAATAAATGAAATATACAAAATAAAACAAGCTAATAATTTATTTATGTTGTAATTTAAATGTTAGATATTTATTCAAATATCAACAGCCAGTATTTTCACATGAAACAACCGCTGCACTACAAATACCAGAAAACTGGAAGTGAAAGTTACCAAACGTAAAAGCGAAATAAATATATTGTTGCATATCCTCACGGGTCAGCTCTTGTGGACCCAAACCATAAATTTTTATTGACGAAAACTTTGAAGACTCAATCCGTGTCAGAGGAACAGAAATAGCGGCAGGCAGTAAAAAACATATTGCATACTTAGGGGCAAAACTGTAAAGTAACACTTCGCTGTTAACCAACAGCTGCAGCTCAGATAGACTTATCTCCTCAGCAACTGTTAAGTCTTAATAGCTGAAAAGTTTTACATTTCGAGTAATTTATGTACGGGTTTGCACATTACATTGCGAGACAATTTAATAAAAAAAAAAAAAAAAACAAATAAAATCATATATTTTTATCAAAAAGTCAAACACATTTCTTAACAATTTCTTTATGAATTTATCAAGCCTTTTTTAGTTAGTTTCACCAGCACTGTAAATATGCTATATTGTTATAGTTATTGTTATAAAGTATACGAAATTGTGAGTCAATGAATAACACGCAAATTACGCATGCGTGATGATAGTCCAAAGCTGATGATAGTCCAAAGTGTCAATCAATCAAGAAGTTGGAATCGGAGACTGCTCTTGAAATTTTGTTAAATCTTTAATAGTAAAAGAAAACCAATTAAATAAAATTTAATTGAAAATAATTTTAATAAAAATAACCAATGGAATGATATTTTCATGAGCATTTTATATCCATCTTTAGAGCTTTCTTAATATGCCTATTATTGTAAATATCAGATGTGAATTAAGCTCAACGTTAAGTTAGTATTTCTTTAGTGATCACGGCTGGAAAACTTAGCAATAGAAAAGAATGTGTAAACAAAACATATCAACGATTCTTATAGATACTTAGTATATGTTAGTTGGTTATTTCAATTTGCTATGAGCGATACTTTGTTTAGCTATTTTTGCTCATGTTTTTAACGGATCGCATGTTGTGTATGCGTTGCATATATTAAAATAAATATTTGTGGGAATAAATATTTTTGGGTTTATAATTATTTCGTCTCGACAGATCTCTAGAAGTTGGTACTTCGAATTCAATTGATTACTAAATCAACGCAGTTAATTAATTAATAGATTTTGATGATCAGCTTATTAAATTACTGGCAACCAAAAGCTTTGGTCACGTGCGGCATACAAATAATATTATATTATGTGTCGTGTCTTCCAAATTGAATGCTAAATGACCAAAACAGCAGAGAGCAGCGTGCAAAGGAAAGTTTTGCAGATAAGAAGGAGACTCAACAACAAATACATTTTGAATGTGTGATTTGCAAATTCGAAGGAATGTGTTAATAAATCTTGTTTATAAGTCAATTTTAATGGAAACTTAATCGGAGTATCTCACCCGATGTGCCGATTTGACGCCTCGAACGAACTTGAATCTATTGAAATCAGAAGATCTCGATAAGTGTTAATTGAAAACGAACGCTTATTTTTGAAACGCTTAATTTAATAATAAACACAAAAATAATAGAAACCACCGCAAATTGATAAGTATATAGATGGATGACTGAAAAAGATGTTACAAAATAAAGGTATATATATATTTGTATTTACACACTATAATTTTAATTGTAATTTATCTACAACAATATTAGTTAAATTTTGCACAAAGGTGCTACTTTTGCATAGCATAAGCTAAGATTAATTTTAAAATTGTATTAGCTTAAATATTCTATATATTATTTTATTGTTTGCTCAACCTTCGCCAAATGCTAGTCTATGATAACTGATAGATAACAGATTTGTGTGATAATAGCATAGTTTCTCTAAAGAGTCGCCAACAACAAAGCTCTGCTCGTGTGTACCTAGAAGTCAAATAAATATAATAAGACAGTAGTGCGGAAAACTGGCCAGACAAATAAAGCACTAGCCTGTGTTTTGTTTTCATTATCAAGCCAAGAGATTAGTTAACGAAAACAAACTGTGACCATGAAGAAGTTCAAATCGTGAATTGTGTTCTGAGCTCTTGAATTAAAAACACCTTTAGTGAACTCACCCAGAAATGTGCGTAGGAGCAGAGATCTGATTCAATTCTTAGAATAGCACAATCCCTGAAAGAACTGTTAAAATAATGATCTCTTTATTTAAACAGTTAAAAGTCATCTCTGTGGAGCTTCTCTCGACGAATGAATTTTAGCTGAGATCACTTTTAACACTGGCCTAATCGATAAATTACACAACAGTGACATTGCTATCGATCTCTCTCTCTCCCTCTTTCTTGACCTTGGGCGAGCAAGGGCTTATAGAAAGTGCCTATAGAAAAATCTGGATAGCACCTTCTCCTCGTTTCATATTCCCCATCTGTCCATTTTTTGTTCTGGTTTAATGTTGCAATATTTGTTGTGCAATTGCAATTACGGAAATGTATTTAAAGTTTGCCGCTTGGCGTGCACGTGAGTAGATAAAAAACTGTGCACAGTGCAAATATGAAAACCGTGTCTACATTTGTAATTAAAAAATTGTGCTCATACGCAGCGCGGGGTGGGCGCAAATCTAGTTGCATACTACGAGAATCATATTAGGAATTATTCTAGTTCCATATTACGAGAATCATGTTAGCAATTATTCTATTATATTTGAGCTTAAGCACAAAAATAATTGAAAATTAGTTTGCCAATTTGGTTTAACTCGCTAAACTAGCACTGAGTAACGTGTTATAATGAAATAACGTTGTGCTTGATGAAAATTGCCACAGTCACCGAAGCCCCCAAAAAATAAACATTGCAGGCAACCCCACAGCAGACTGATCCACGAGCTGTGGTTCAATTTTTGTCAAAAGAAAAAACAGTTGAGCTTAACTAATGGCTATTAGCAGGCCTATGTGTGTGAGAGTGTGTCGCCCTATCATGTTCACGCTGTGGGCTGCAAAAACTAAATAAAACAATGGCTAAAGTTCAACAATAAATTACTGCGACAATTTGTTTTGCATGTATGCGTTTGTGTATATATACAGTGGACACGCAGCATAATTTACAGTAAAATATGTAAACAGACAGTACTTTGCAAAATTGCCTACCACAACTACAGGCAATCCGCTTAACAGTAACAGAAAGTTAACAGCAATCGATCGACACGAATTTGAACTTTAAGTGCCACTTAGCAGCATTGCGTAAATGTCATCACACTGCAATTAATGTTGAGACGCGTTGCTGAGTCCGATTTTGAACTGTCAACACGCGTTTCCATCGTTCTCGGCCCTCTCTCCCCTTGCACAGCGCAGCGTAGCGTGAGCATAGCTAAACACAGTAGTCTAATTTAATTGCTCAATTGACTCGCTCTCTTTAAGCTTTCTCTCTTTCGTTAGCTCGCTCGCACGTTCGCTCATATACTGGTTAGACTGCGTTTTTTTTCTCCAGCTCTCTCTCTCTCTCTCTCCCTCTCTTTTACGCTGTTACAGTCCGATTCGAGGTGCGTGTTTTTTTTATTTTCATTTGTCTTCTTATTAGTTAGCTTCGAAGTCGGCGACGCTGCCGCGAGTCAAACAGTCTACAGTCAGCGGACAAGCTAAGCAGACGCGCTCCCCTTAGCAAACCGTAACGTTAACCGTAGCCATAACCTTAGCCCTATTTATCGGGTTATTATAAAAAGTTTCGTTGCATTCGCGACAAGAATCAAACGCGTGCCAGCGACCGCGAGTGCAAGAACAAAAGTCTTGTTTTCTTCTCTACTAGTCTATACTCTGCTAGTTACCAAAGATCAAATCTACGATGAGCCATCACTGGGGCTATACCGAAGAGAACGGTAAGCAAGTGGTATATTTTACTTTAATGTTTTCACGAGTTTTTTAAAAACTCCACTGAACGAGTTTATATATTCATGATCAGATCAAACCAGAACAGTTAAGCTCATATGTATAATATTGTGCACATAAACAATTTCTGTGCATATGCATTTGAAATTTGCTTGATTTCAAACTTATTTTAGTGACTGAATTAACTATATATATCAGATAGCTAGTAGAAAATAAGGTTTCATGCTATGTGTGCATATATGTCTATGTATACATATGCATTTGTATTTGTATTTATGAATGTATATCGAGTAAGGGTATTCGAACTTCGGGCACTTGCACACAGATCTCGTTTCTGTTGTTTGTTTTGCTAAGATTATTTGTTTACAAACGTGACGCACGCTGCGCATGCGTGAAGGGAATTATTTTTTTGGGAAAGTTTTAGTAATAACAATGAAGTACATGTTAGAGATTTCGACAGGTGCGATCTGGGTGCATTCTTATTGCTTGTGCCTGTTATGCTGTCTGTTTAATTGAGAGAACTCTGTTGATTGAATACATGTCTGTTATCTAACTGATAACAAGCACTTAAGTTATTTGCCCAAGCTATTGTTTGTTTAGTTTTTTAATTGCCGATGCATCCAGTACTCAAACTGCTTTTTCCGATCTAAAATGGATGCTAGCCAGGAGAATGATTTATTAACTATTTTTGTAATACGATTGACTCAGTATTAAGTGAATGCTCTCTGACTTCATTGATTACTCAGCTGAGAATATTTTTATTTTTGGGTTCACTCCGGTTAACACTGGCCTCAAACTTCAGTTCGTTCATTCGCCGTTAATACAATCAAGTTCAGTTTTGCTCGAGAAATAACGCTTTGCGCCTCAATTACATGCATCATCGCTTTACCACTCCATACAACGAACACACACACAAAAATACACACATCTCGCGAGACTTGGGCACGTCCATAGCCATAGGTTCGTCGGCTGCTCATAAATATGCGACAGCCATAATTAAATCGTATACGCAGCGTAGCTCAACAAATCAGCCAAAACGGGTCTGTAGAGCGGGTAGACAATATCCGACAATCGGCGCTTTGCACGGGCTGCGTCTCGTGATCACAACTGTGCGCTAGTGTGCAAATGAGAGTGATTCCCACTGAACCAGTCGCAAGCTCAGTCGTCTCGTTGAACTCAGGCGCTTTCTCAGTTCTGGTTAATGCTAAATTGTACGATACTTGTTTAAGCAAATTTGTAACAGCAGTTGTAGCAATCGATACACAGTGTACATTTATGATGAATCATTGATATTTTTTTACTATGGCCCAAAACGATAATTATCGATTTTAGACAAGTATTGAATTTCAACACAGTTGCACTGATTGGCAGGAACAATTTTAGTCTCTTATTTCTATTTCTACTATGCAAACTATTAAAAATATATAACTGTATTGCAATGTCGGATACAACTTTGTTTTATCGATTTTTAGCTATTATTGTATGCAAATTTTAATATAATATATTTTTGTAGTTTCAAAATTATTCAACCTCTAAGTTGATTCTTCTCTTTGGAGATCCACAAAATATCTATAAATTGTCTGCAGAGACTTGATTTTTTTTTTATTTTGTAGTGAGGGTATTTAATATTCAGTTCATTATTTGTTTGGCGTCAGTTTCGCCTTCTCTTTGTGTTGTGTCTTGGCTTTTGAAGGCAGTTCGTTTGCTTTTTGCCTGGCTGGTCAAGTGCATGTGCGGTTCTTAAGGACGTATTAAAAACCGGTTTCATCAAAACCCTGTCAAACGTTCTGTCTGGCATAACAAAGCCCTGCCCGTCACATGATAGTCACTTATCGTTCAATAAAAATAAAGAAAAATGTTTGCATCTACCAAAAAGTTGGAATACAATATTTTTATTTTCGGCAATTTGTTTTGATTTGTGTTAAATGTCGCTGATTGCGTTGATTGATTCGACTTGGGTAACTTTCCAATGTCTTCTTTATGACTATGCTGCGTTATCGCTGCCAGCCGATCTATATACCTATACATATATACGTATATTCTGTGCGAACATGTTTAAGTTCCACTCCAGTCTGGAGTGGTTCTTACATGAAGCAGGAGAGTGAGAGCTCTCGAGGCTTATTTACATATATTAATCATATTAATACATGCAGCAATAATATATATATATATATATATATATATATATATATATATATATATATATATATATATATATATATTTATAGATTACGCGATGTTTTCTAATCAGATCTACCTCTGGCCCTCTCAAAACTGCAGAATTGTTGTCTATACTCGATTATACTTGACTGCCAGATTAAAAGTCGCGTGTTTATATTTTGTAAATCAATCAAATTTCATTTAAGACGTGAATCGCAACAACAACAAAACCGTTAGCGTGTAGCTGTCGGGCGTAAGCGACTGTAAAATGCTCGTTCACTCGTTCACATCGACATGAGGAGACTGCTGAACTAGGTAATCTGCTTTAGAGCTGTCATTAGGAGATATCATTTTCCCGAAAAGATGAATATATATAATTCGTAATAGCTTTATAACGGTGCATAAACGAGGGAGTATACCAAATTGCGTAGTGTCTAGCTACAACAGTGACGACAAGTCTGATATACTCATGTTAGTTCTTGAAAGTAATTCATAAATTCTTCAATCATTATTTATTTGGTAGCTATCGGTTACATTTGAGGTTTTTCTTTTGTATTCCTCTTATCTTTGCTGACACTGTTCATTACGTTTTCCATGGTATTTAATCTAGTCTATATATATATATATATATATATATATATATACTTATTTCTTATCATAATGAGTCAATTGAATGAAATACTCAAATTAGTAATATCCACTAAAAATATCCCAATATTATCAAATACTTCTTTTGATTTTAATAAGGTTTTTTCTTATCAATTTATTATTGTGATTTGCACTACGAATCTGAATATAAGAAAATTAACCGGATGCTATATTCTTTTTTAGCATACAAGTCAATATAACTGCTCGATCCAAGAAGATGTATTATAATACATCACTGAAAGCAATATGAAAGTATAGAAATATTAAACAAAATTTACCAGTTGGAAACATGTTCAGGCAAAGTTGTCCCATCTATATCGTATTCTATTCTACTGTATAGTGAGGTAGCAGGTTTTTCAAAGCTCGAATAACCCAACTATATATACACATACATATCAAAACGATTTATTCCATTACAATTTTGTAATATATTCCATTGACGTCTCTAAGCCATAAGTGAATTGATGCGCAATCATGTATTACAAAACAATGGACAATAACAATAGCATATGACTATATAGTATGGCCACGCCTACTTAGGGCAAGCGAGGGGATAAAGAAATATTGCAATGAAAAATTTTTGAGAAACAGATATAGATATATTATGAAAGCTAACATCCTCAGCTCTTGAGAGCTGATCAACGCTTTCTACAGCTCAATTCTGAAGGTGTCAGAAAATAATGCTTGGCAGAATATTTGCCGTATAGATTATTATTTTTGGCTAAGGCGATAAAATTAGCTCTTGCTGTGATAAAAAATAAATCACATATACACATATATATATATATATATATATATATATATATATATATATATATATATATATATATATATATATATATCATGCGATAATTTCTATAAAAATTATATGTAAGTCTTCTAGTGCATATACAATATAAATATCATATATATATACATATATACACAATAAAAAATACACTCATAAAAAATAAAAAATTTATGGGTTGGAAAACTTTTGGTCTACAGATGAGCATTCCGAGTGCAAAGATTTGGGGCTGTACGTGACAATTCTATAAATTTTCGAATTTCAAATTTTGCATGTTATTGTTCTATAAAATTGTGTTTTGTTAAGTTGTTTTTCGTTTTTGGTTTTTCGTTTTATGGTCATTCAATAAATCTATTTCTGTTGCTCTTCGGTCACATGCAACCAAATAATTAGCACTAAAAATTCACTGAAATGGACTTTGCCCACTGGAGGGTTGAAGCCAAGTACCAGGTCTTTGAGCACTGCTGGGGCTTCACAAAAAGGCGGGACGCGAGATTATATAAGTCGCAACGTTGGCTTATTTCAGTCTGGCATTGTCTAATAAATTTACATCTATATATACATTTATAACTTTGTGATATTGATGTATATATATATACATACATATCACAAATTTATATATATACAACATCCATTTGCTATATGTCTGACTCACGCAGGAATAAACCGAATTGCGAAACGGCAATTTGTGGGGTCAGTTCATTGTATATCTCAGGGTCTAATTAGCAAGTAGTTCCTTAGCTCATAAACAAAAAACACGCAATAAACTCATGATGAACTGTCTATATACGACTGTATCTATAAGTCGAGCAGCCTACCGTGCACTTAGAAGACACGATCATGCAATTTAAATTAATAGTTACGACTTTTCTACCTGTTTTTTAATGAACAGAAACAGTTTTACTTTTCCTCAAATCATATTTATACCCTGTAATGCAAATGAGACTGGCATTATATTTGCCTTTGGCCAGTTTCAGACCTATTTAAAGGGTGTTCCATTCAAACATTTTATTAATATTAGTTTTTTAAATACGCTCAGATTTTGATAATTGCTGCTGCCAATGTCCATTACCATTAATTTTCAGATAAATTTAGACATAATTATTTTGAATTAACCTGATCTAAGCTAACATCTATAAACAGGGCATCTCTCAGTCGTCGATTCAAGTATCTGCCAGACAAAATAGTTGTTGCTTGTTTAGAAATCGAAACGAAAGTAAATAGCTGAGAAATGCTGTATAAATTCTAATGAAAACGTTACTTAATTCCTTATTGTCCGGAAAAAGTTGCACAAAACAAGTTTTTGTCCGACTGTTTAACTGATCGTTATATAAATATTGTGTGTTTGTGTGTGTGTGTGTGTGTGTGTGCGTAATACACATGTATATAGATTGAACATGCTATGCTAAATTGGGAATGTTCAACTTGCTGTTAACACAATTCAAAAATCAATGGGTTTGCAACACAATATATAATATATAATATATAATATATAATATATAATATATAATATATAATATATAATATATAATATATAATATATAATATATAATATATAATATATAATATATAATATATAATATATAATATATAATATATAATATATAATATATAATATATAATATATAATATATAATATATAATATATAATATATAATATATAATATATAATATATATATGATAATATAATTATCATTCTGTAAACGTTGGCAGCTGTTTAAAGATCGCGTGGCAAATATATTTATTTATTGATTGCAAATCTTGTTAATCTGACAAGATTTTGTGAGAAACCACTACAGATTTATTTAATCATTATTGTAGCACTTCCTTAACGGATTTTAGCGCAAGTACAAATGGTTGATATTTTTATATTCGTTTTGTTAGTCTTTTAAATGAATAAGATCATACAAAAATAGTCTACAGGGTATTCAGGCTGGAACTTTCCTGGCTTTCGCTTGCATTTACTTAACCAATGTTTATTTGGAGTAGCGTGTTCTTCAGAATTTACTGCTCATATTATTTAACAGCCGTTGCAGCAGCAGCAGCAGCAGCAGCTTTTTTCTGAAATTGCACAAGGTGCTGTAAATAAAATTGACTTAACAAATATGAGCGCATGGAAAGCGGCCAACAGAACGCAGCTGACAAAATGACAGCTTTATAAGCGTACAAAATATTTGGTTAATTTATCATTAACCGGATATTTAAGCAAAAATGGAAACATAGAAATGGATTGCAGCTAAGGCGCAGTAACAGCTGCCATAAATGGCGTGTGCATACATGCACCTATAGGACAGGTGGTGTGCGTTGCAACGCATCAGACAGGCCCGGAATGGAAATTCCAGCAATAAGCTTATCTTTGTTAGCCTTATATGTCTAAGGGAATATATAAATGAGTTGTATATGGCCATGATCAAATGAGCTCAAATCAAATAGTTGAAGGTTTGGCTGAAGGCATGCAGTGCGTATACGTGTTGTTAAAATATGAGCCAAATGCGGCATTTAAATATTTAAGTACTTTGTCAATGCGTGAAACACTTTTGATACGCAATGCTTTACAATTTTGGCTTCTAATTTCACAATTTGGTCATCGTGGGATTCCTGTTTCACCTTTCGGCATTCATTGCGTTCAAGTGACATAAATATGTCAGTTGTGTTATTGTAAGCTGAATACGCACAATTTATAAAGCCTACTAATTTATTTGTGAAATGACAGCATGGGTTCATGAGTCTTTCAGTTGACAAGGCATCATTGATTTAAACATATATGGTCAATACGGCGAGTTTGTTAGCCAAACATTCCAGGCGTATGCGTGATATCACAACTATCACATCACATCTAGCTATCATGTTTGCATAACTGATCCTCAAAACAAAGTGTATTGTCACATGGGCTAATGGAAAACTTCAAAATGGCTTTAGATTGTAAGCTACAGTTGCACTGCGGCTTTCAGGGCGAATACGTGATTTATTTGTTTGTACTTCATATATATATATATATATATATATATATATTTATACAACCTATCAATTTGGTTGTCACATGGGCAAATTACGTATCGCTTGCACTTTTGTTGCTAATTCTCAGGTTTTTCCTTACCTTCAATTACATAATTAGCGCTGTCTGCGCGTCGATAAGGAAAAATGCATTGCTACAAATACACCTGATTTATCACAACTCATTATAAATACCTTAAGACCCCGATGATGTATCATGTGGTATAGTCTAAAAGACAAGGGACTTACTAGATAAGGTGAATGCCAGATCAAGCGCACCTTAACATTTGTATTTATAAGATATCTCAGTTACCACGCCCCACTACCACAAGCCACCCCTTTTGGGGGTTTTACGGTTCACGTTGCTCAGTGCGACGTCAGTGCAAACCATATTCCAAATATCACATGACTGGCGCAGCTCTCTAGTCAGTCTCTATGCCGCAGCACGTGACGCCTCATCCCAGTCAATATTTGAGTTGTTGTTATTGTTGTTTTTGTTGCAGCACACGACAATAATTAAAAACGCAAATGCAGCACAAAAAATAACAGACTAAAATAAAGTAAATAATCTTTTATTTTGTTGTCTCAACCGATTGCTCTGCGGCTAGATAAAAATTCCTACGGACAGCAAATGTTCGCTGTCAACCAAATAGATGTAAAAAGTTTTTGTTTTTATTTTTTAGTCAAGCAATTTGTACAAGCAGCTGACAGTTAATGCTTTATAAACTTCTAGCTCTCATCTGTCAGCAGCAACGACCAAAAAATCAACTGCGAAAACGGGTTTATTGTAATGTTTCGTCGGTTTATTAACGATTTATTATTCATTTATTAATTCTAATAATTGATCTTGCTTCTAAATTACATTTTCAAAATTTCTTAATTATATTCTATTTACTAGTGGGTTTTCTTTCTATTATAATATATATATATATATATATATATATATATATATATATATATATATATATATATATATATATATATATATATACAAAATTTACTTGAATTTTAAATAGATACTCAGTTTCTTAGTTAAGAACAAAGCCAAATTAAAATATTATTTTAATTCTTGGGGCTATAGTCAAGATCGTTTTTATACATTTTCGTTCATTTCGTCTATATCGATTTAGCATTCAGTTTAAAACGTACGTGCAGGGTATTTAATTTATGAAAATCCTTTTGTTTATATTACTTTAATCTAGGCTACACGTTTTTACTATTATTGTACAAATATTTGCCAAGCTATATGACTCAAGAGCTAATCAAAACACGCTCCAGCTTTTGTTAAAATAAAAGAGAATCCTCTAAGCACCAGCCAGATGTTCAAAAGGCTGAGTCTTATAATATTTACTTGTTATTGCCTTTTATAGATACGCTTATCATTAAAGACTAGAGCTAAACATGTTTAACTGCTTATATGAAAAGAAACCATATAAACTACAAGAATGAAATATGTAGACATAATTAGATAAGTTCTCTAAGTAAATGAACTTTGACTTCAAATTCCATGCATAAACTATGCATCAAGGGATTTAAAACCTTGCACGGACCGGGGATCTATTCTAAGGTATTCACGTATTTAACACTAAAACAAAGCGATCTTAAAATAAAGCGAACTGTAAAACCATTGAACATTTTATTTTTGTAATTGTACAGCTTTTTCTTATGATTCCTAAGGACAAGGTGTGGTGTCGACCTCAGACTTAATTGATGACAATTTCTTCAGGGCTATTAAAAGTTTTCTCTCGGTCTAAGCTCCTCTACCACATTCTTAACGAAAAGCAATTTCTTTATTCCTCTTGATTACTTCTTGATATAATGACTTCTTGATATAGTAGCCCTTATAAATAGATGGCAAATGAAGCATGATTAAATGACCATGGCATGTGGAAACAATTAATCTAAATGACTTTTAGTTAAACGAGTTCATCATTAACATTGCATGCATTGTTTGCTTTGCAGGACCCGCCCACTGGGCCAAGGACTATCCGCAGGCATCGGGACATCGTCAATCGCCCGTGGACATCACCCCTTCGAGTGCCAAGAAGGGCAGTGATTTGAAGGCATCTCCCCTCAAATGGAAATATGTGCCAGAAGATACAAAGAGTCTGGTTAATCCAGGTAGGTTTTATATTCGATCAAGTAGAAAGTGAAGATCAAACTTGACTTATGTCATTTGCAGGCTACTGTTGGCGCGTGGATGTCAACGGCGCTAATTCTGAGCTAACTGGTGGTCCACTTGGCGATCAGATCTTTAAACTGGAACAGTTCCATTGTCACTGGGGCTGCACCGACTCGAAGGGATCGGAACATACGGTTGATGGTGTCTCCTATTCGGGTGAACTTCATCTCGTACACTGGAACACCACGAAATACAAGTCGTTTGGCGAAGCAGCGGCTGCACCTGACGGACTGGCCGTGTTGGGTGTCTTTCTGCAACCGGGCAATCATCACGAAGAGCTCGATAAAGTGAGCAGCCTATTGCAATTTGTTCTGCACAAGGGCGATCGCGTCACTCTGCCCCAAGGCTGTGATCCCGGTCAGCTGCTGCCCGATGTGCACACGTACTGGACATATGAGGGCTCATTGACTACGCCTCCTTGCTCCGAGTGCGTCATTTGGATTGTGTTTAAGACGCCCATTCAAGTGTCCGACGATCAATTAAATGCCATGCGCAATCTTAATGCCTACGATGTCAAGGAGGAATGTCCTTGCAATGAATTCAATGGCAAGGTCATCAACAATTTCCGACCTCCATTGCCGCTAGGTAAACGTGAGCTGCGCGAAATTGGCGGACATTGAGTCTTGGATTGAAAGGGTCTTACGGTGAAAGTCAAAATCGAAGTGAATCGATTCGTATTTTTGTGTTATACATATATAAATAAATGTGCACAGCATGCACCGCAGTAGCGAATCGGATGAGCTGCTCTGACCCACCAATCTCACCAACCTCACTACCCATACCACATATATCCCCAATCGCTGAGCAGAGCAGCAGATGCCCATTGTTAAAGTCCCGCTTTAGTTGTTACTACTCGATGTAGCAAACACTCTTACCTCTATGCGTATTTGCTTGTCTGTGTATTTGCATCTTGTATTTTATAGCTAGTACCTTGCATCTGTGCGAGTGCTTTGTACGTTTGTTTGTTAAACATTTGCTAAATGACAATTAGATTACACTTTATGGTATTACATAATAAATATATTACTTTTAGATGTTGCATAACGAAAATGAATAACTTGTTTTATTACCCGGTTTCGTAAAGCTCTCGCTCAAGCGTTCAAGTCAGTAGCATACAAAGATTAGCAAGTATTTTGCTAAAGGACTGAGTTACAGCTGATGATCTTGGGTTGGCAACACGAGGATATGTTCTAATTCTCACGTCTCTAGCACTCTACCTAATGCCGTTTATATATATTATATATATTGCATAAAACCGAATAGAAAAAATAACTGATCGTAAATAAAGAAAAAATGAAAATTAAATTGTAAAAAAGATATAGTTTTTCCACGCCTCGTCCCGATCATTTACGTTAATTTGTGAAGGAGGCCAATTGGAACCAATCAGTACTGCGGTATTTATATGTACTTGAGAATAGATTTTTCAAAATTGTAGCATAATTTTGGGTGAAGTTCATTAATCAATCATCAAGCAGCCAATTTTTATACTATAATGGATTAGACCTATTTTGATATAGATTTTTTGTATTTCATTTCATAGATAATTTAATAGTAAAAAATTCTCTAAGATCTCTAAAATGACAAACTTGTATTGTACATAAGCTTTTAGTTCTACTTTTCAAGACTTTTCAAAAATGTTTAAAGTAAAACTGAAACAAGGATGTTGCCTGTGTCCAAAGTCCTTACAAAATTCAGCCCAAACCATTTCCAACTGCCGTAGGAGGCTCTTATACCATTGAATATTGTCCCCCCACCTTCATGGTTAGATTTCTGCTCTGATTATCTTGCAATGGTGGATACATGGCTGATAACACAAGCCGCTTTGTGCAGTTGTCAACAGTTTTTTGGGCATAAAATTGTCTTTACGGGATTAGAACTGTCTCAGTGTTTTGGTTATGCCATCATCGAGTTTGAAACTCCACGAACAGTATCAAGGGAATCGGAACAACATTTTCTCAATTTTAAGTTTCCTTGAGCAAAAAGGGTAGTTGCAAAGAAGGTAAATGCCATAGAGTGATTGAGTATGAAAAGAAGTAGCTCGAATGGTCGGCCTGTCATGAGCAAGTTATTCAATGAGAGCCAGGATATGGTGACGACAGTTCTTCAAAACTAACGGTTCCGTTAGCTTTGTTGTAGGACTCTTCACAACGATGCGCTGGGCTCCAGTGGCACGTTGTTGAGGTGAATATATTCTTTTGTAAATGTTTGATTCCTAGTGAGCTCGCCAATTGCCCCTTGGTCTAGTAGGAATCCTGCAATGATTCCTGGCTTTGCTTTAATAATAAAAAATAATAATCGACGAAGATTTTGCTTGCAATGGAATTCCTCAAAATTGTATGTTGTAGTTGGCGCTGAAAAATAACTTTCAACTTAAAAAGTATTGATTTCAAATAGTCAAGTAGATCACTATTAAAGGAATCAATATATGCTTCCTCTAAACTTGACTCTATATTTCATTCATCTGGCGTAGTTTTTCAATATCCTATTCAGTTCCTATTCCAAAGGCACTCAAGTCTCTTGAAAATAGCTCGAGTTAGTTAGTTAGTTAGATTCGGAATTTGTTTATTTTAGTAAGCACAGGCTTTACTGGGTTAATCACGCTGAAGTCATCTATATGTTTAAAGCCGCCGAGCTTTTACGGCAATTCTGACTCAAATTATTTATGAAGGTCGACTAAAAACTTAAACTAAAGCTTAGAATAATTATAATATTATTTACAGATTTATTGATGATGATCATGGCGGTGATCGTGGCATTATTGTAAAGAGGGAAAAGATTACAAAGATGCTTTGCGTTTGAACACAGTTCTGGGACAGACAGAAAAGGGAAAGAAGTAGGGAAGTATTGATTGCTTATGCAAGATAAACTGAAGGAAACTTATTAGAAGCGTAATTAATAGAAGCTGCGCAGAACACTATGGAACATAGAATTTCTCCGAATTGCAGG
Source organism: Drosophila eohydei (assembly GCA_035045825.1). Classification (NCBI taxonomy): domain Eukaryota; kingdom Metazoa; phylum Arthropoda; class Insecta; order Diptera; family Drosophilidae; genus Drosophila; species Drosophila eohydei. Next base: position 6,344,205 of record JAWNOT010000045.1, read on the forward strand.
TGTAGATGTGTTATTTTGATCAATCTCAAGAAGCGGACAGTAGTAAATGAACATTCGATTTCTGGAGCTGTAGCCCCAAGCCTGTGTTCTAACTGTCGAGCTGTCAATATAACTACATATTGCAATTTGACATAAACTAAATATGACTAAATATTACAAAGTAAAGATCGTTACTAGTTTCTAGTAACTCTTTCGTTTAGTTTACTCTAGTTATTCTAGATGGCTTGCGTTCGTATGGATATTGCTCAAAGCCAATAAATGTTTCTCACTTCGTGAGCGAGTCTAAAAATTGTTATTATTCACTGGAATTTCATATAAGTTATACATAGCCTATATCGGCTAATATATTATAATCATTCTTAGTCATTTTAATGTTTATTAATAATTGCGAATAGCCTAACTGTGCGAGTATATTCTTATTCAATTTCATTTGATTTGCAGCTTTAAAGTGAGCAGTAGTCGATTTGGAGTATCAACCAAGATGTTTCGGTATATAGTTTTGGACATAGCATTGCTTCAAGTGCTGGCGCAATTTTGGTTGATTGAATGTAAGAAAATCATCCATCAGTTAACAAATAACTAAATACTAACTAAAAGAGTTTACCAATAGCAATTAACTTTAGCACCCGTGTGGAGTACAAAAATATTGATTTTGTACCCCTGGAATATCACGCACAGTTGAAACCCTTCGAGCTCATCGGTAGTAAGTTCTATTACATTGGCAATATGGAACTCAATTGGTTTCAGGCGGTGCAAGAGTGTCGCAAAAAGGGTGGCAATCTGATCAATTTGAAAACACATCAGGAGACGTTAGTTATAGGCATGCAGCTGAATGCCAGCCACGACTATTGGGTAGACATCAACCGACTGGGTCAAGAGGAATATGTTTCGATAACAACTGGATTAAGGCCCGATTATATGAATTTCCTCGCTAAGGATGTGAATGAAGTAAACGAGTACTATCATACCAGTGAACCATTAAGTTGTGTGACCTTGGTGAAGGGCTATGAAGATAGTTTTGTCATGAAGGAGACGAAGTGCATGGAAAAATCTAGATTCATTTGCCAACTATCCTCACCGCGAACAATTTCCATTGTGGTCTGGTAATATTTATATATTTATATATATATACTAATATATATATATATATATATATATATATATATATATATATATATATATATATATATATATATATATATATATATATATATATATATATATATATATATATATATATATATATATATATATATATAGTAATTTATTTATAAAAATACTATATAATAGAATTACATTTTACAAAAGTCTTCAAATGATTTCTTTATTACATCGTAATTGGTTTATATATTTATTAAATATTTTATATACATATTAAATATTTTGTAATGCAATTACACTTGAAAATATAAGTTAGCTGCCAAAATATGGGAATTATTCTCATTTATTTCCTTCCGTCTTTTTGCTAAATTCAAAATCATTCTCAGGTTGTTTGCAGAATTCGAGCAGCTCCTTAGGCTTGGTAGTCCATAACTTAAAATAGTTACTTTTCAATTGCTGCCAAGCTAATTGATAATCCTTTGCCAAGGCTTTCAGCTCAAAATAACTCAAGTTTTGAAGCTCTTCCAAGTTCAGTCCCAGCTTTTCGCGTAGTTTCGAACAGCCCGACAGCAAGTCCAAAAAATTAATGAATAATTTATATTTACTCACTGATAGCGCGGCTTGCGGTGTGTTTAGCCTCTGTTTGGTGATACCCTGACGCTTTCCATTAACTGCAATCTCAAATGGTCTATATATATATTATATATATGAAAAGCAAAATAGTTGAGTTCATTCTTACCTGAGCGAATCAGGCACCAGCGCCCATATCAGGCTGCTCGGCGCTGGCTGCCAATCCATGCGTTGCGCCAACTCAAAGGTTAAATTGTTATCTATGCGTATTAATGGTTGCTGCGGCTTATAGCGATTCAGCATGCAGTCTCTGCCCTGCCAGCGTTGGTAAATGGCACGCTCCAAGCTCTCAAGATTTGCCTCGGCACAGCAAAAGTTATAGCTGGTAAAGTAAATGGGTTTGTCGATCAGCATGTCAAGCAGCGCGCCTTGTACTCCAAGCACATTCCAACGCGACAATTTATCACTACATGACATAGACAAAGTACGTTCGCCTCTTCCTGGTTTAGTCCTCAGTTCTGCTGGTGTTTGCAACATGTCGTCGGAGAGGAGATCGGCCGGTTGGCTTATTAGTTTAGCACCCGTATATATCGGAGAGGTATTTGTTAGTGTTAACGAAGGTTCTAATTCTAAACGCGCTCGTTTCGCTGGACCCTCATTTGTGAGTTCATCGGTGACCACAATGCATGCATCTCCACACGGTGTTTGAGTGCTTAACAAATGATACTCCAGCTGCTTGTTGAGCGCAAAACAAGCGGTTTCTGTCTGCCAAGTAAAGATTGACTGGTCCACATTTGTTCGTATCATTGCCTTTAAGAGCTCGTTATGCAAATAGCGTAAAAAAGCGCGACGGACCAGAACCTCAGCATGACAATCATTGAGTATATAGCCTCTTGTACATAATTTACTAGCACCAATACATCTGGTGCTGATGGAAATTTTTAAAATGTAAAAAACTAAATTTTATGTTTACTTCAGTTCGTACCAACCCTGTTGCAAGGGCAACAACTTTGCTTGTTTGTGTATCTTTGTCGTACTGAACTATGCCGGCTAGCACTGTCCATTGTTTTTTTGTGGGCTTTCCAGTTTTTGGCAAATCACGAAATTTGTTGTAACACAATTCCGAAATTTGGTGCAACGTAGGTTGACATTCACTTTTAGATCCCATGTGAATTACTGCAATTACTAAGAAGTTCTTGTTATTCTGCGCTGTAACAAAGATATCGATAGTCGAGAGAGCACAGCTGTTTTAAGGAATATAGAATTGTCCAACACTGCACATAAATAGCCTGGCTTTGCTATCAAACTGTACATACAAATATAAACTTTGCCATTTCAAAACAATATGCCAAAAGTTGTGTCACGTAGCATTGTCTGCTCAGATACAAAAGATCAAGAGGAATATAATGAAGAGAAACCGTTAAACATATACTATTGCTTGTGTAGCAAAATGTCGCTGATTTTGGGTTCGTAAAAACCTGTGTTTGTAGTGTTTGTGTTATATTAAAGTGTTTGTGTTATATTAAAATTTATATATTTATTAAATTGATATATTAAAATATCTATTATAGATTGCACATTAGACCAGCTGCCGCTGCGAGAGGTGGACAATGCTCGTGTTATTGATGCCAATGACCATGCCAATAAATTGACATACAACCCAGCACCTAAAATGATTTACATACGACGCAAAGGGAAGGGAATTGAAAAGCAGTACCGTTATAATGTATGTATAAATAAAGAGGTCGAACGCAAACAATACAAACTGCAATTCAGAAATAGGTAGAATTCGAGTTAGATACTATTAAGAGAAGTGTCGAAGCAGCTACAATAATAAAAAGAGGTAAATGTATGTATGTTAAAAGTGTTTGTACATAAAAGCTTTTCGTTATTATAGAAAGATAAATATAAGCCCTCGAAATTTCAACAGACAACACTCGCAATCATTGATTCACTCAAGAAAGGTTACATCGGATACAGGATGTATCGTTATATACAAATATAATTGATATATAATTCAATTTCTAGTGTCGCAACTGTAATCTGCCTTTGTTCTATCGCCATAATTCCGACTCCCACGTGACATTCGTCATGAGCAATGCCTTGCTCAAAAATAAAGGAGAACAGCCATTGGCCCAGCTTCTGGCAATGGAGGCAAAAGCCAAAACCAGCACCAATAACACTACAAACAACAACAGTAGCACAGCCCACGTAGCGACCATTCCACCACCAAGCACATCAGTGGTTCCTACCAGCGCTGAGGATTCAGGAATTGTCGATGCCAATGGCAAAAAAGTTATGGTCACGCGCCATACCAAGAATATGGGCAAATTTAGCTCGGTCACCGTATCCACCATAGACGAGGAGGAGGATGAAATTGAGGCGGTAAGCCAAATAATTTATAAAAAATTATTGTATAACTTATTTAACTGATTTTCATTGTAGCGTGAAATAGCCGACAGCTATGCAAACAACGCCCGTATCATTGAGAAGCAACTTCAGCGCAAAGGTGGCAAACTCATTGACCTTGGTACCAAACCCAAGCCAGAGGAAATGCCTCCTCCGCAGAAAAAACAACGCGGGACGCTGCTGGAAAGATAATTACTACACAACAATCCTAATATTAAATATATATGATATGAACTTTATAACTATAATGCAAAGATAATAAAAGTAATATTATCCTTGGAATACTCATCTGTCGACATCTTCGGACTCGTGTCTTTGTAACCCTATATAATTGGCTGGCACATATTTATTGAACACAGTGGGAACTGCGAAGAGGAGGCTTTTTCGATCAAACACGCTCACATAGACGTGAATATTCATTTTAATATAATCTATAAGATAAATCAGCAATTACTCAGTTGTCAAACGCTGGGGCCATATATCTGTTTATACTACAAATAATTCGAAAAATTTGTCAAGCATGAAAAGGACGTAAAAATATCAATTGATTAGGTCAAGAGTAATGCACGTGACAAACGCTGGAACAATTGCAAAGAACCAATACGAAGTTATTTTTTGCTAATTAATTTAAAGTTATAATTTTAACAGAAGACATTGAGTGCCCTGGAAATAATTTATATTTGCAAATGTTATTCTTTTCTTTTATACCAAAACGAAAAAAGCGAATTTCTTATAGCAAAATGTATATAACAGCTTTTTATTGTTTCTGTTTGCTTGCATAATTCATGTAGTTTTTTTTAAGTGCAGTCCAAAGTTTTCAATTAAGCTCGGCATGGGGTTCATATAAGAGATATTGTGACAACGAAATACAGTACTTTTCAAGACTTGTGGCAGATGACATCGACAATCTTAAAAACAATGTGTTGCAATATAAGGATAATATTAATTTTATTATTAGTAGCATTGTGTAATTGCTATCCAACTGATACAACATCTGCCAGTGTGAACTGTGAATACAAATGTGTTCAATTCGAAGATTGCAAAGGCGATGTATATTTAGCTGAAAGGATGGAAACAACCGAACATGTGAAATATTGCAACGAAGCAGAGAACACAGTATGCTGTCGGGATGAGGAACCCAATCGCAATATAAGTTTTTCTGAAAAGCGTAAGTAATATTGTATATAGTACTTATTATAATAACTTGTTATCGACCAATATAACAATGTTCATATACATATACATATAAATATACATATACATATACATATACATATACATATACATATACATATACATATACATATACATATACATATACATATACATATACATATACATATACATATACATATACATATACATATACATATACATATACATATACATCGAATCTTGGTAACGTAATGTCTTTTTATATTTGTTTATTTTTTAATACTCAATAATAATTAATATTAATAAAAAAATGAAAAAATGCAGATAGGGTATCTCTTAGTCGGGCATGCCGACTAGTTATTCCTTACTTATTCAATCTAGGCACTATCGTCCCCATCGATGGTAGGCAAAATCTCGATTATGGTCGATAGAATCGTCGATAGTGCGATTCACCAAGTAAATATTCGCGTTTTATGATTGTTTGTGGCGCCGCTTGTCAAAAAATATTTGTGATTAAGTGTTTAAAATATATAAATATTATATAAATCATAAAAAGATATAAATGGACCGCTTGCTTAAAAGAGGTAATGCAGTTTTCAAATAATTATTAAGAATGCTTACAACAATTCTAGCTAATTTAAGGTAAACGTCGCAGTTCTGCAGCATGTTGCGATTGGAACAGCAGTCGATAAAAGATTTGCCAAATGCCTTAATTGCGGCAAGGAATACAAAACCAGTGGCAACACATCGAACCTGCATGATCATCTTAAACGCTTTCACCAGAATTTAGACAGAAATGCTCCTGATTTCAATGTACAAGCTGTTTTGGAGCAGATTTCGGACATTGCCATAACATGCGATTTTTGGACATCTAGTACGAACGTGAGCTTTATAACAGTAACGGGCCATTTCGTGCATGAATACGGCATCAAAACCGCATCGCTAGCAACCAAAAAACTGATAGATGTTACAAACCACTTGGCGCAAAATATTGCCGATACTTTAAAAGATATATTAGCATCTTGGCATGTCTTTGAAAAAACTGTCTGCATTGTGGCTGACAATTTCCATGCTGAAAGCATGCGATACTTTAAAAATACCAAATCTGCCATGCTTTGCCCATACAGATAATCTGATTGCAAAAAATGGCTGGATACTCGATCACAACGATGTCACAAAGGCTTTGTTTGTAAAATGTAAGACTATTGTAAAATTTTTCAAGAATAGTTCTATTGCGAACGAAAACTTGAAACTTGTCGAGGAAAATTTTGCATATACTTTGTTGCAAGAAACCCCAACAAGGAAGGTGGAACAGCTTCTACGATATAATTAAAACAATTTTATTAACGCATGAAGCCATTGCTAGTGTGCTATCGACAAAAAATGCACCACTACCATTCACTGCAGAGGAAATCAACGTATTAAAAGATATTGAGAAAATATTAGTATTATTTAAGAAGGTGTCCGAAGAAGTTTCTGGTGGCAAATACGTTACAGTGTCATTAATAATACTATCGGCATATGGACTCTATCGCCAAATTCAAAATCTTTCAACTAAGTTGGTAACTTCGGTAGGCCAATATATGAAAGATGCTATGTTGAAGTCGATAAAAATCGACTATCTACATATGAGGTATGCACGGTAACGAGGATGGCTACAATTTTGGATCCACGCTTCAAAGAAGTGTCAAGTTGAGTGTGGAAGCAAGCACGACCAGTAAGGACCCACTCTTTGTTTTTTTAACAAACGATGCGCTACTAAAAAGAGGAATGTCCAATCTGATACAATCATAATTAAAAGGCAGTATCTGGAGAGAGACATTGCCCCACAAGAAATGTACCCTCTATTATGGATCAAGGTAAAATTCATAAATCAATCTAAACAGAGTTTCCTTTATTCAAATTACTGATGTTTAAATATGTATGCATCCCCGCAACGTCTGTGGAGTCGGAAAGCGTTTTCAGTAAGGCGGGACAAAATATTTCTGATAGGCAAACAAGGCTTAAAGAACATGTGAACGTTTTGCTGTTTTTGAACAAAAATAAACATAAAAATAACAATCCTTACTAATTTTCAATGATAAGAAACAGTGTTTTTTTGTAAAAACCATCGATGGTTTGGAAATTACTATCGTCCACAATCGATGGCGCCCACCATCGATAGTTTTGCACCTCTAGTTCAAACACAGAGGGTGAAATATCGGCTGTCGAAAATTTTAGCTATATTAAATAATTAAATAGCTTTGTACTATTTTTATCAACACTACTTACAGGATATTAAACAATCGGCATAACTTCATCATGCCGAGTACTTTTTCCTCACAAGCATGGTATAAAGAAATATTTAAAGTTTGCGGACAATTGCATTAAGTAACTTGGAAGAGCAGCTCAGTTATGGGGTACGGCTAGTAATTCAAATCCGTTCACAGAAATATATGTACTTCTGGAGGTTGTCATGCCTTCTTTTGCCTGTTAAATACATTTTCACCATTATACCCTGTCCGTTCAGATGTCATAAACTACAAAACCCAGATCCTTTATAATTTTCTTCCTATCTTATCGCAATTTTTAATACCGATAAATCAATAATGTTTAAAATGTGGTTTAAGAATACAAATGTTTTATGGGATCGATTGTTTTTATATCAAAGAAAAGCCACCAAAACTTCTATATCTACTTAGGCTACGTTGTAGTTGAATGTTCGAGAGTATAGCTACTCTGTACAAAATAAAATATATGTTCGCATTTCTAGTGCTGTTATTATTATTCTTTTATATTTCAGAGTGTTTGGCATATTCAACAATAAACGGCTTTTGCCCAACAAGAATGTTAATAAATCACGCTGTGACAGCAGTTGAGAATGAATTTCCTTTTATGGCCTTAATAGAAGTGAAAAATAAAAGTACGGATTACACATTTGTCTGCGGAGGGGCACTAATAGATAAAATGTATGTACTAACGGCAGCACATTGCTTCGATAGTACAAGAAATTATCCAGAGTAGTAAGTATATTATAATTAATAAAAATCGTTTAAAACTTTGTTTTTTTTTTATATCTTAATAGTGAGATATTTGTTCGGCTGGGAGCCCATAAGAGAAATTTATCTGGCACACAATATAAGGCCATAGAAACTGTACATCCCGATTATTCAAGCGATGCTACAGCAGATCTTTCTCTTTTAAAATTGAATATGTCGGTAAATATAACAAATGAAGTAAAGCCGGCTTGCATAGCACAGAATTCTTCAAGTGCTAACGGAGAATATAAAGTTGCTGGATGGGGCTTTGTTAACAAAAATCAGCTAGCGGATAATTTGCAAACAGGATGGTTAGTTTCTGAGAATATTACAAAGTGTGCTAACCTGGATGTAGAATTAAACGAGAATAGGCACATTTGTGCAAAGCCACACCATAAGTTTGGAGATGTTTGTGAAAATGATTCTGGCGGTCCGTTATTTACTCCTTATTTAAACCTTGCTAATTGCCTTTTTGAAATATATGGTGTTGTTTCTAGCGGTGGCAATTGTAACAATAAAAATTCATACACACGTCACACCAGAGTTTCCTATTATCGTGATTGGATTGAGAACGTAGTATGGTTAAAAAACAATAATTAAGTCTCCTATTATATTTATATATATTATATATTATATATTTAAAATGTTCGATGTTATATTTTCATAATTTTGAAATATGTTTTTAATAAAATGGGTTATTTTGACAATACTTTTAGAAATTGGATTATTATGGGCATTAAAAATAGTCAAAATACACTTTAACTGACTTTCATAGCATTTAAAGTTTGCAACACAATATATACACTATCACTTATCGAATATATATGTGCAGCGTTTTTCAGCACTAATAAACGAGTATTGCAGCTAACTTAACACCGTAGTAAGCAGAATTTGCAGAGAAAATATATTGAAAAAATTCGTGTGTATAGCATGTGAAAACAAAGTTTTGTTTTTGTTCCATTCATTACGATTGCAAATAGATAACTCGACGCGTAAATTAACTAGTAAATCACAAAAAATAAAAACCAAACAAAAAGAGAAACAAACGCTAGAAAATGTTGCTGCTCGAAAAAGACGTTGCTGTTGACTAATAACAAGAGCACGCGTGTGTGTATGCGTGTGCCTGTGCATGTGTGTGTGTATATGCGCATGTGTGTGTGTGGAGTGCAGAAATGTTTTCCAGCGTTGGCAGCCATGGAATCAGCGTTGGTATTGCCTCTACCGTGCAGGACACCGATGGCTATGACTTCACAAAGGACGAGAATGCGGCCCGTTGGCGTGGCCTATTTATACAATCGCTGCGCAAGGTACTGGAACAGGTGAATCCGCGTGTAACAGCCAAAGAAGATGCTTTGCTGTATGTGGAGAACCTGTGCGTACGTCTTTTGGCCAAACTGTGCGCCAAACCCTTGCCGCATTCGGTGCAGGATGTGGAGGTTAAAGTGATCAAATCATTTCCACCGCCACTCGATCAGCGCGCCCTCAAGGAGATCAGCGAGCTAATCAATTCGAAGAAACGTAAATGTTTGCTACCCACAGAACGTGTCCATACGTTGCTCCAGAAGGATGTCCTTCAGTATAAGATCGATAGCTCAGTCTCGGCATATCTTGTCGCTGTGCTCGAGTGTATTTCCTCGGATATATTGAGAACGGCTGCTGATTATGTCTGTCGCATAGCTCACAGTGAGATTGTTAAGGAGGACATTGAAGTGGTCCTAAACGCGGATGGCATGATTCTTGATATGCTCAACAGTAGCGGCGAGGAGCTCAAATGCAATGTCCTGCCAAGTCCGTTGTCCCTACCGGCGCAACGGGCAAGTGCTACATATGAGGAGACGGTAAAGGAGCTTATCAATGATGAGAAACAATATCAAAGGGATTTGCATATGATTATACGTGTCTTTCGGGAAGAACTGGTGAAGATAGCGCGTGATCCAAAGGAACTTGAACCAATATTTTCCAACATTATGGATATATACGAAGTGACTGTGACGCTGTTAGGCTCGCTGGAGGATGTGATTGAAATGTCACAGGAGCAGAATGCGCCCTGCGTGGCTAGCTGTTTCGAAGAGCTGGCGGAGGCCGAAGAGTTCGATGTGTATAAGAAGTATGCGCACGATGTTACCTCGTCCGCATCACGAGATGCTCTCAGCAATCTGCTGGCTAAACCGGATGCTTTGTCCTTAATGTCAGCGGGTCATGGCTTTCGAGAGGCAGTCAAGTATTATTTACCCAAGTTGCTACTGGTGCCCATTTGCCATGCTTTTGTCTATTTTGATTATATCAAACATCTGATGGATCTCAGCACATCACAGGATGATATCGAGAGTTTTGCTCAAGTGCAGGGACTGCTTCATCCACTACACTGCGATCTCGAGAAGGTGATGTCCAATTTGTCGAAGGAGCGACTTTTGCCGGTCAGCGGTCGCGTGCGTCGACAGATGGCCATTGAACGCACACGTGAGCTGCAGCTCAAAGTGGAGCACTGGGATGACAAGGACGTGGGCTTAAATTGTAACGAGTTCATAAGAGGTAAGTGGTGGCAATGATTCCATATAAACTTTACTAATATCAATCATATCACGCAGAGGACGCACTCAGCAAACTCGGCTCGGGCAAACGTATCTGGAGCGAACGCAAGGTGTTTCTTTTTGATGGTTTGATGGTGCTCTGCAAAGCGAATACTAAGAAGCAAACCCCTTCGGCAGGCGCCACTGCATATGATTTTCGTTTAAAGGAGAAGTTCTTTATGCGTCGCGTCGAGATCAATGATCGGGCCGATACGGAAGAGCTAAAGCATAGCTTTGAGCTAATCACACGGATGCATCCCGCTATTGTTTTGTCAGCGAAGAGTGCACAGCATAAAAACGATTGGATGGCTGATTTGATAATGGTGAACACGAAGTCAATGTTGGATCGTATATTGGATAGCATACTTCAGGATATTGAGCGGAAACATCCGTTGCGAATGCCCAGTCCGGAGATCTACAAATTTGCTGTGCCCGACAGCGCTGAGAATATTGTGCTGGAAGAACGAGATAGTGGCGTGGTACCAATGATTAAGGGCGCTACTCTGTGCAAACTGATCGAACGGCTTACCTATCACATATATGCGGATCCCACTTTTGTGCGCACCTTCCTAACCACATATCGGTATTTTTGTTCGCCACAACAGCTGCTTACGTTGCTAATCGAACGTTTCGAAATACCTGAGCCCAGTTTGGTGTATCAAGAACAACAACAGCAGTCAAATAATATAGGCTGTAATCCAAATGCGGACATCGACAAGGATGCTGTTATGGCAGCTGCCACAGCGGTGGATAGCGATAAGATGTTAAAGAATTCGCAGCGCGAGGATTGGAAACGGTATCGTAAGGAGTTCGTGCAGCCCGTGCAATTCCGTGTGTTGAATGTACTAAGGCACTGGGTGGATCATCATTTCTACGATTTCGAAAAGGACTTAACATTGCTCGACAGATTGTTGCACTTTCTCAATGAAGTCAATAGCAAGTCCATGCGCAAATGGGTTGACTCAGTCCGTAAGATAGTCGATCGCAAGGTAAAAATATATATAGAAATAAGCTTGCATCGGTACATTAACTCAAGCCATTGCAAAATCTTAAATATAGAAAAGGGCAGATTTTAATTAGCTGTTAATTACTTAATCTTTAGGCAGTATATATTATGTATGTTCGTTTAACAGTATCTCCATCATTTAATCATATGATAAATCTTAGATATGTATACATATATAAAGTATGTTTTAACTAACCAGACTAAGATTTTTAAGTATTAGATATGCTAAATACGCAAGTAGACAGGGTATTCCTCGATTTTTCTGCCTTTACTGTTTGATTAACAAATATTTTATTTCAATGCACATTGCACTCTGTTTGTATAGAATAAACAAAGCAATAAGAAGATCGTCTATGCCTATGGTCATGATCCACCGCCCATTGAATATCATCTGAGTGTGCCTGATGATGAGATAACGTTGCTTACCCTACATCCACTGGAGGTAGCGCGCCAACTCACTTTACTGGAGTTTGAGATGTACAAGAATGTAAAGCCATCGGAACTGGTTGGCTCGCCGTGGACCAAAAAAGATAAAGAACTAAAGAGTCCCAATTTGCTGAAGATCATGAAGCATACGACAAATGTGACACGCTGGATTGAGAAGTCAATAATGGAGGCAGAGAATTACGACGAACGTCTGGCCATCATGCAACGAGCCATTGAGGTGATGATGGTCATGCTGGAGTTAAATAATTTTAATGGCATACTCTCGATTGTCGCTGCTATGGGCACAGCGGCTGTGTTTCGTTTGCGTGCCACATTCAATGGGCTACCGGAGCGTCATCGTAAGTTCCTGGATGAATGCCGGGAACTGAGCGAGGATCATTTAAAGAAATATCAGGAGCGTTTACGTTCCATTAATCCACCCTGTGTGCCATTCTTTGGCCGTTATCTCACTAATATATTGCATTTGGAGGAGGGTAATCCGGATCTGTTGACTAACACAGAGCTCATAAATTTCTCGAAGCGGCGAAAAGTGTCGGAAATAATTGGCGAGATACAACAGTATCAGAATCAGCCTTATTGCCTCAACGAGGAGCCAATCATACGCCACTTTTTCGAGCAGCTCGATCCCTTTAATGGAATGTCTGACAAGGAGATGTCCGATTATCTATACAATGAGAGCCTACGCATTGAGCCGCGCGCCTGCAAGACAGTACCTAAATTCGTAAGTCTAAAGAGTTAACAAAACTTGACCAATATTAAAATGATTTTCTTTGTAGCCTCGCAAATGGCCAAACATTCCGCTCAAATCGCCGGGCATCAAACCACGGCGGCAGAACCAAAACAACAACAGTAACAAGTTGTCCAGCAATGCGACGGCTAATGTGGATCCATCACCAACGGCGGCACCCTCAACAACTACAACGACAGCAATCAGCAACAGCAGCATTGGTGATCAGAGTCCTCAGCATAATCCTCACGCCTATTCAGATTTTGCTCTGGTCATCCTACCGGATCGTAATGGCGGGCACAGCTGGATTGGACATACGTTGCAACAACGTACCACAGACAATGGAGAGGAAGCGCCGGCTCCGCATCTACCTCGCAAACCGGCGGCGCACGTTTGGACCCACAACAATAGCTATGCGCAAACGGAAGGGTTTATTCCATTAGATCAACAGTCAACATCAGCAACAGTCAGCAATTGGACTATGTCCGAAAGTTATGTGATTTCGGATGCGGATGCGATGCCGCCATCACCTCTGCCAAAGTTGATGATTAGTCCTCGGCATGAAGCTACAGTGCCACCGCCGCCGCCGATACCACCAGCCAGCAATCGTTCACCATTCCATGGACGCGCTGCTCAAGCGCAATACAGTCCTACGCACAGCATAGCTAGCACGGTGACGCTTATTGGAGGTGGTGGTATAGGGGATGTTAGTCCACAACTGAGTGACTTTTACTACAATAGTGAACAGAGCCAGACGCAGGGACAACAGCAACCGGGTGCGGTACCCATATCGCCACATGTCAATGTGCCATCGGCAAACAGCATAGAGTATCGAGCTGTGCCACCGCCGCTGCCGCCGCGACGTAAAGAACGCACCGAAAGCTGCGCGGATATGGCACAGAAACGTCAAGCGCCTGATGCACCCACAGTGAGTTGGAAAAGTGTTCGGTTAAATTTGACTTCATAAATATTAATTATTTTTCCCCCTTTCCAGCTACCTCCACGTGATGGTGAGCTAAGTCCGCCGCCTATACCACCTCGATTAAACTATTCCATGGCAGCGGGCTATGGTCGTCAGTCCAAAGAGTTTGTAGGCAAAAGTAGTAGCTTGTTGTTGCCAAACACGAGCAGTATTATGATACGCCGTAATTCGGCAAAGCAACCATCGCTGGTGGTCAATGCGTCAGCTATCCTGAACAATAACAACAACAACAATGCAACAATAGCAGCGGGAAACGAAGAGCCACAGCAACAGCTACATCAGCAGCAACAACAACAACTGCAGCAACCACCACAGTCGATCTCGCCAGCATTAAGCTCCTCGACAACCACATCACCAATGACCCCTATGACGCCCATGTCACCGTACATTCCCTGCACTGTAGACGGCTCCAGCAGCTACCCTCCTCAACAATACCAACTGCAGCAGCACCAAACTCGCCATCGACCGCAGCCAGCGCAAGCTCAGCAGCCTGTGGCTTGTGGGCATCATTTTCAACAACAGCAACTGCAGCATCATTCGCACTCACATCCACATCCTCATCCACATACGCATCAGCATCCATCACATCACCCGAACAGACGCTCGTCCCCAAAGGAATTCTTTCCGAATGCCACGAGCCATGATGGCACACCCAAACTTCCACCAAAACCTAGTCTAAGCGCAAACTTCTACAACAATCCAGGTAAGCAGTGATATTACTATTATAATTAACTCTATGTAAACCTTAACATTCTTTTGCAGATAAAGGTACGATGTTTCTTTACCCAAGTACAAACCAAGAATAATATTTATTGCCTAGCGATGTGTGATAGGATAACAAAAAACAAAGTAGGAGAGAATACCACAGAGATAGAAAAAAGGGAAAACGTGGCATCAAGTGCATAGAAAATAGATAATATAAAAGATATAGATACAGTAAATATATATGTATGTGTATTAAATGAGATATATATAGTATGGACCGAATTAAATGCGACGATTTTTATTATTCGAAACTTAAAAAAAAACAACAAAAATTAAACATCCAAAATTGAAAGGAAAATGTATGTTATAATAAATTAAATTATAAGAAATTGTAAATATCGAGAACATTGTATTGATCGTAGCCCGTAAAAACAATAAAGTATAACACTATTGTTAGACATTCGCATTGGTGGAATTTTTTGTTGCATTTCGCATTTTAGTATAAGGTATCCAGAATCGAAAATATACACACACCTGTATACTCAGTACAATGAATTGTATGTTTCCGACGCTTGTGGTGTTGAAGCTACGCTTATAAAATGAAATAAAATCATTGATTTTTAACGATAATGAGGAAATGGGATACGTTATCAAAAGAACATGCGAATTGATTTTATGGTTTACGAGATCTCTGCGTCCATACGGATGGACAGGTCCACTCAACTCGTCGGTCTGATCAAATTAATATATATACTTCTGTCATGCCTCCCTCTGTAACATGCATTTTCAGAATTATAATCTGAATTGATATTTTTAACGGGCTCAGCGTTACATAACAAGTAATTTTTACGAGGTCAAATTTAATTTTGATAATCACAAAAAGCTAAAATAAAAGTTAACAAATTCTAACTTTCACTCCCAACTTGACGTTAAATAAGTTATAATCAACAAGTCTTTAAAGCTTTGCCAATCCTAAGCTCAAACTTGGTTTTATTTATTTTTTTTATTCTAAAAAATGTGGATGTTGCATGATGGTTTTCTTGAGGCTGCTGTTAAACGGCCTTGTCCAAAACACGAAAAAGACAAAAACTGGGCCATTAAACAGCTGACAGAGAAAAAACAGGTAAGGAAGTTCTAGCCGTGGTGTCCACAACTTGTATATATACATACATACAAAAGCATTTAAGAGTGCTCTCGTTCAGACTGTTCGACTAGGAGATACCCTCAGCCCGAAGGTGGGTTTTCAATCAATTTACGCCTTTTTAAAATATGCATTACAAACAACACACGCATGTGTGCTTAGGAGCTGCCACATGGCCATATGGGGCATACTATCAAATTTTTAGAGTGTGATAATGACATTCATATGTGTGTATTTGACAACACAAGTTTCTAATATTTGAAATACGTAGCCAACAATCCAAAATTGGCTAGATATGAACATGTCTAGAGCGACTTAGCTCGTCGTCCGAACAGTCATATATATACATGCTCATGGGGTTTGACACACCTCATAATACATGTTACATACATTTTAACAGAACCATTATACCCTAAATTCCCACTTTTAATGGACTTAGGGTATAAACAAGAAAAAACCAAAACAGGTGACCGGAACACCTGTTATTAAATGGATCACAAAATAGTTGAAAGGTACGTTGGGAGGTCGTTTATTGGTTTGAATTGTAAATAGGTAGGTAGGTAACTCGGTAAACCCCATGTCTACATCTACATTGGGTTTGGCTCATGCTAAGGGGCATAGCGAAAGAGGCCTAATTAAGGCCGATTGTGCTAATTGTTGTCAATGTTGTGTGTTGCACTTTAATCGTATAACAAGAACGACAAAAACTTTTTATTTCCTTTCGCTTTTCAGCGAACGTCGATGACGTTGGTGACGTCGCTCAAATGCTTCCTGAATTTTGGATGATTGCCCCATAACTGGTTATTCGAGCGTTTCTGAGACGTTTTGTTTTTTATATTTGTAACGAAACGGGAAGGCAGGTTTTTGTATTTGGTTTGTTCACGGCTTATACCCTAACCAACCCCAAAAAGGTAATTTAACCAGTTAACCATTGTCGTAACTAAATTAAAATACTTGAGCAGAACTATATCATACTTTATTTAAGTCTTTTTACAAACAATCTATATGAAACACATGTGTAAATATTCAAGTTTCGCTCATTGAAAAACTTGAAATCTCAAAAAAAAAAAAAACAATTTATATATAGATTTTACAGTGAATGAGATGTAGTAAGCTAAAATGCACCGAAGTTTCTTATATGAAATTATTTCAGATGCCGAACATGTTTTAACATCAATTTAAACGTTCTTTTAATGTAATATATTTATCTCTTTTTATAGATATAAACTCCGAAAATATACTGCGAAGCACAATGTACTTCATATTCTTGAGTTGTAATCTGACTAGGCTCGAAAGAGTACTCATGTTTTGACTTAAAATATTTAAAAAAAATCAACTCAATTTTTATTAACTTTTTTATTAAGAAATTCGATTGCATTGCAGGTTGAATAACCGTAGCACGGGACTGTCGCATATCAAATCGTTGATACAAAATTAAGAAATAAAACAAATATAAACAAATGGTAAACAAATACATATCTATATGTTAGACACACATGCATAATACCTACAGATCTATATATATGAATACAGATATAAATATATAATATAGATATATATACATATATATACATATATATATATATATAGTTCTTTGATTCTGTAGACAGTTGAAAATTTATTGTTTGTAATTTCGCTTTTATTTATAGAGAAATTGACAGGGCGACAGTCAAGGCCGTTGGCCAAGATCAGTTCTTAACTTTTGCCTGCAGAATAAAAATTTGTATTCGATTAATAGATTTGTATATGTTAGAAGTATTAAACATATTATATGAAGACAGCCATTGGAGATAGTTGTATTTATTAAACATATAATATATAATTAAAGGTCAATTATAAATGGTACTCATTCGACTCTTATTGCAGTCTTGACCAACATCTTGGTAGATACTGTTTATCATTCTCATTTACGCGACCTACGACAACAATTCTCTCGCCGTCTGCATCACTCTTCATAATAATATCATTTGCATATCACATTTCAGTTGCGCAATTAACGCGTTAAATTATTCTATGAATATATATACATATGTATATGTACATAAATAAGCATATATTGCATTTAAGATGAAGAGAGAACAGCCACGGCAATCGCTAAAATTACTCAATGAAATTTGCATTTAATTTGTCTTTGATTGTAGCTAATGAGAGACAAGTCTGTGTCGACAGCAGTTCTCACATAATTAGCGTCTAAATTGGTCAACTACATAATTGTATTACATGTGCCACTCAATTCGCCATACCACGGGAATACCTCGAATAGTTCATCACATAGCACATCTATAATTCCTCCAATTCAATTCGTGGCTATCATTTGCTTTTACGTTCTTCTTGGTACACTATTGTTGCTGAATGAAAAGCCCACATTTGCAACAAGTAAGAATGTCTAGCGAAATGGTTTGCGTTCATACGGACAGACAGACAGACAGATAGACAGATAGACAGACAGGCGGACGGACAGCAAGACGGACATTGCTCAAAGCCAATGCACTCATTCACTTCATGATTGAGTATAATTATTATGCAATCCTTTTAAATGCTTAGTTTAGTAATGCTTAAATTTACTCCACGATTGTGTAGAAAAAGGCAAGGTAAGATAGCAGATAACATAGATCTTATTGAACCTAGAATATTACAAATAAAGTAATATTTTTCTACTCAATTATGAAATGAAAGAATTTATTTGTTTTGGCCTTGCTGAG
Organism: Drosophila eohydei; assembly: GCA_035045825.1. NCBI lineage: Eukaryota > Metazoa > Arthropoda > Insecta > Diptera > Drosophilidae > Drosophila > Drosophila eohydei. The sequence continues at coordinate 6,362,737 of JAWNOT010000045.1, forward strand.
CGTCTCTCAGCTATTTGGCCAATATTGAAGATATAGACTTGCCATTTGGAATATATACGCCCATGGGCGCATGGCAAGCTAAAAAACTATTTATTTTTCAGAGCTAGAAAATTAAGAGTTTGACTGTTGAATTATTGTTGAATTGAAAATGTTCTGTATTTTGCCGTTTTCCATAAATTACCTTACTGAAGATTCCTTCTAAGGATTGGTCAACAATCATATGTCGAGGAAAACGGTATTATTTAGAGTTTTACAGTTAGGAACTCGAAACTCAAAACGACCACTTCTCCTATTGATTAGGCATATATATAGAATTCTCAACGGCGAATCCGAAAAAACTATATCTTCCAAAGCTTTGGAACTAGTGCTCCAGATTCAATTACTTTTGGAACATGGTTGAGTATTATGCAGTCGCTACCAGTACAACAATCTTACTTGATGTAATCCGAAATATACAGTATTATTTAAATTAAAAATTTTTAAATTCTATTCCTAAATTCATAGTATTTTTCGGAAAAACTGTACATGCTTTCTGAATATCTCCGATTTGTGTAATGAGAGCAGTAAAAGCTTTTAGAGAATTGATAGATGCAACGAAAAGTTACACAGTTAGAAAATCGAAGGATTTAAATTGGTATTGGATTATAACCATCAAATCGACATTTGTTAAAGTTAAAGTTAGCCGCGATTCAGGTAATTATCTTAAATAAGTTAGAATCGTGCCTCTCTCCGAAACTAATTATGAAATCGATGATGGAATGGGAATTGGGCTTGCAGGTGTGTGTTGTACTTTCCCGAATAATAAAGTTAATGACGAGCGTTACGAGAAAAAACCAGCTGAGAATCGAGAATCGACAATCAAGAATCGAGAACCGAGCGGGTTGAGCGATCTTATTTGTGAGCATTGTGAGCGTCGGCATTGTCTTTATGTTAGTAATGTGTGTGTGTATGTCTGTCTCGCAGGTTTTATAAAAGCAGCAAGAGGTGCAACAATTTGTTCAGTTCGGTTGTGAACTTCAGAATCATTGTCAAGAGTGTTCAGCTATATCAAGGATCAGCTATAACCCAGCAGACTGAACACAAGCACGAAGCAATTGCTTTAGCCGAACTGAAATACAATTAACATCAGCCACATAGAACGTGTTGCCAACAAAACAAAATACAAAAACAACAACAAAACAAACCAAAATGCTGGCCAGTGAAAATTTTCAAATACACCACTACAACCGCAATTCTATATATAAGCCCTACGATGAGGAATTGGCAAGCATGGCGAAGCAATTGACGACCACGGCTGATGCAGCTGGTCTCGACGCAGCGCAGGCGACAGTTGAGTACGGCAATCCAAGCAAGCAAATGTTAGGCAGCAGCTCCACGAATAGTAACAATAATAACAGTATTGTTGCCAATGGCCTGCCCAGCTTTGTGGTCAGCCATCCCTCGGCCGAATTCGAGGGCTTTATACGCGCCTGCGTCGATGAGATTATACAGCTGGCCGTCTTTCAAGGTACCAATCGCTCCTCGAAGGTTGTGGAATGGCATGAGCCTGCCGAGCTGCGTAAGCTTTTTGATTTTGAGCTGCGGGATCAGGGCGAATCGCCGGATAAGCTGCGCCACCTGCTCCGCGAGACAATACGATTCTCGGTAAAGACAGGTCACCCGTATTTCGTCAATCAGCTGTATTCGGGCGTGGATCCCTACGCGCTGGTGGGCCAGTGGCTCACCGATGCACTCAATCCAAGTGTTTATACGTATGAAGTGGCACCCGTTTTTACGCTAATGGAGGAACAGGTGCTCGGAGAGATGCGCCGCATTGTTGGCTTCCCCAACAACGGACATGGCGATGGTATCTTCTGCCCAGGTGGTTCGATAGCCAACGGTTATGCAATCAGCTGTGCTCGCTATCAATATGCGCCTGAGTCCAAGGTAAGCATCGGCTGAAGGCCAAAACCACTTTTCGGTTGCGTTTTACGGCTTGCGTTGTGTGTTTGAAGCCAAGCCAAGCGGAAGTGAAGTGCACGCGACCTAGACACTCGGCTAACATAACAGACACGTTTTACAGTACAGTAGCCTCGAAAATATTAGTCAGTGCTTGGGGCTGATTGCATTATGCTCTAGTTATTGTTGTATTTTGGATAAGCGACATTTTTTTAAGTTTTATGAAGCATTTCTATTCATTTTCTGCCTAGTTACAGGTGCTGTAATTGTAATTTAACTAGTTTTATTTTTATTCAGCTTGAAGGGTACAAATAGCCCTAGAAGACACATTGGAATGCTCGAATGTTAGTCACATCTTTAAACGGACTATATTTTGGATGAGTTTTCACTAACTTTTTTTCAACTTTAAGTGATTTTATGACGCATTAATTAACCATTTGTATCAGTCACTTATAGACAGAGACTCTACAAGACTCTAGTCTCGAATGTTTTGATGAGTTTGATGGTCCCTCTTGTTGTCTCTCTACTTGCTCGTATGAAAGCAAACCATATAGAAGTTAAGAAACTAAAATTTGGATTATATACTCAAGGGTTTTCCGATACATCCATTACGAGCGTTACTTATCTAGACTTCAAGGGACAGAGTAAGATATTGTATATATCTACAGCAACTGGAGGAACAGAAACTGAAATTTTGGCTCGTAAGATACTCTATTTTAAGAATTCAGTTCTATTTTGAGTATATTCAGGTTTGAAATTTGGAATATTAATTGTAAAAACAATACGCTTCTAAAAAATTAAAATTTTAGGTCTTAGAGCTAGAAACTGAAAATTTGATTATTGAGTTGTTGTTGACCACCTCGATCAAATAAAAAATGTACGTTCTGTTGGGGCTGGGGTATGTTATGTTTTTATATATAATAACTACCCCTACGGAGGCAAAGATAAGGGCGGTGCAAATCGGAATGGACTATATAGAGTTTAGTTTAAAACCAGTTGTATTTTTAGCACTATAATTACTAGACTACCAATTTGGGATATTTACTTGTATACAGTCCCGAAAAATATATAGTGTATATATTATGCAAATATTTATTTTCTTCCAGTTGGTTGAAAGGAAAAATAAGAAAGTGCACCTTCTATAGCCACAAAATGTAAATTCAAATCTTTAGCTCAAGATTTCAATTTTGAGCATTTCATTTGTTATTCGTGGCAAACATTGGTGTAACTGAAGTCTAGATAGATCAATAGTCATGTGTTATATTATTATTAATTCCAATTCTATAAGATAATTTCCCCACCTTATTTTTTATTTGCATTCTGTAGAGCATATTTTCGAATTCGCACCTTAACTTAATAGTCAAATGTGTTTTTTGGGGTTTCTAGAAACGAGATATCTCTTAGAGTATATATTCCAAATGTCGAGCTCAAATATAACAGAATTTGTAAAAAAGATTATATATCCAGATCTGATTTGGCACGCCACTGTTGTTCTAGATACAATTTTACCCGATTTGGCACGTCCCCAGCATATAAATTAGTCTTTAGTTGCTTAAACTAATCTCAAAAAGCAACTGACAGCTCTATATAGGAAAAATAAAAAACTGTAAAAAATTTTAAGACTCTGGCTGCAAAGGCTTACGAGACATTTTAAGTCGATTGCATTTAAACGGGAATAGCTATCGATTATATGAAAGAAGCTTGAAAGAAGCTTATAGGCGGAGCTACAACAACAATTACAACTCATGCATAAGCACAGATGGGCAGATCAACGGACTGACAGGACTAGATCAGCTCAGCTCAGTTCATTGTTCTGATCAAGAATATATACTGCACGCTTCCTTCTCCATTCTCCCACTTGCAATGGGTTCAGTTTTTAATCAAAGCTGTGCCGAAAACTAAATATTTATTTATGAAATCAAACACATTTGATATATCGTCATCTCTATTCATTTATTCCAGAAAAATGGGTTGTTTAATGCGAAGCCCTTGATAATATTCACATCCGAGGATGCCCATTATTCAGTCGAAAAGCTGGCCATGTTCATGGGCTTTGGCAGCGAGCATGTACGGAAGATAGCTACCAACGAGCTGGGCAAGATGAGTCTGAGCAATCTGGAGGAACAGATTCAGTTGTGCCTAGACAACAATTGGCAACCGTTGATGGTATCCGCGACAGCGGGCACCACAGTGCTGGGTGCTTTCGATGAATTGTTGGGCATTTCCAGCCTTTGTCAGAAGTACAACATGTGGATGCATGTGGATGCCGCCTGGGGTGGCGGAGCACTTATGTCCAAGAAGTATCGAAAGCTGCTAAATGGCATTGAACGGTAAGTTGGGAAGGAAAAATATGTGCAGTTCTTCTGCTAAAATTGAAAAACTCCTTAAATAGCGCCGATTCGGTCACCTGGAATCCACACAAGCTTTTGTCTGCCTCACAGCAGTGCTCGACTTTCCTGACACGCCACACCCAGGTTTTGAGCCAGTGCCACTCGACAAATGCCGCATATCTGTTCCAGAAGGATAAATTCTACGACACATCTTTCGATACAGGGGACAAACACATTCAGTGCGGTCGTCGTGCGGACGTCTTCAAGTTCTGGTTCATGTGGAAAGCCAAGGGCACAAGGGGCTTTGAAGCGCATGTGGAGCAGGTCTTCGAAATGTCCGAATATTTTACAAACAAGCTGCGTGAACGTCCCGGATTCGAGCTTGTGCTGGATAAGCCGGAGTGCACAAACATTACGTTCTGGTACGTGCCGCCCAGTTTGCGACAAATGGAGCGCAATCAGGAGTTCTATGATAAGCTCCACAAAGTGGCGCCCAAGATTAAGGAGGCCATGATCAAGAAAGGTTCCATGATGATCACATATCAACCGTTGCGCAAATTGCCCAACTTCTTCCGATTGGTACTGCAGAACTCGTGCCTGGATGAATCCGATATGTTATATTTCCTCAACGAGATCGAAACGCTCGGCCAAAAGTTGTAGTTGGACGATGGATGTGCTTCATTCATATTAACAACATTCTTCTTAGGCATATGTTTGTATATATGTTGGCATTATATATCTTTTAACTCACGATAATCATATTAGATTATATTTGAAATTGATTGACTACGTTAAGCTGCAGCGATAGCAAAAATACACCATGTAAAGCACTTGGATAAATAAGTTGTATTGTTATAAATCTGTATAAAAATAAAAATACATTTAAAACAAATGTGTCTATTACATGGGGGCGTATCATATAGAAAACTAAATCAAATTTTCAGGAAATTCTATTAATATGTTATTTCAAAACAGCTCAATGTTTAATCTAGTATTATTGAAAAAAGTTTCCTTTTCAAATTTTTAACAAATCCACTTAGAGGTTTGGAAGATCTTAACAGTCAGCTCAATATTCTTAACAAAAACAAAGCATATGAGGAATTTTTAGCTGCTAGTTGTTTGATCGCTGAAGCCATGGCCATTGAGTAATATCATTTCCACCCGCCTTGACAATTGCATCATGTATACTTAAGCTCTCTCCAGGCGGAATACCATAGCCGATTTGGAGGCCGTGTGGATTGGAGGGCGTCTGGCAGTCCATGGTACATTCTTTGCGCAGCACCGTGTCCACCTCCACAGAAGAAAAAAAAGCCACCGACATGGGCAGATCTTTCAAGCCAATGCGTGAGGCACAAAAGGCGCGAGTGAGCAAATTAGTCACATGCATGGCTAGTGCTGCCTTTGGGGCCAATTCATCCTTCACGAGATACCGCAACTCATCGTGAAAGCTTAAACAGAATCGAGCATGTGGACCCAAGAGCCAACGCATGCTAACAAGCATTAAATGCAAAAAGTCAACTGCTCCGCTCTGTACCACCCAATTGACACGAGTGGGCAAAAAACGTTGATCCATATCTGCTTCCCCATGAGAATCCAGAGCACGACTTAGACGACAGCTGAGGAAAGGCGTCTCGGGCTGTTCGCGCGTGGCAATTTCCTCCAGGCGATTAAACATAGCGCTCTCCGTACCACCCTGCCAACTAGGACGATGGAACATTTCATTCACTGGGCGATTGCATTGCAGAGCTAAGCGTCTGGCATCATAGCTGCTGTAACTGTTAAAGAATGAAGCACAGGGATAAGACAGGCATTTATTAAATGTATTGTGGACGTACGCTATGTCTTCCAGCTCATCACGAAACTCTTCACGTAGTCGGTATACACGCTTGCCTTTCGTTGCAGTAAACATTTTTATGGCTTTCGATTTGGCATCGGTGGCGCTTAAAGATGGATTGAATTGCTGGAGAAGCGTTTCAGCAAACTGCTGACCTGCGCCATAAATGCGCGCATAGTTAAGAACTTTTGCATGATCCCTTGAGATGCCGGCTACCTTGGCTGTTATTGAGTGCATGTCGTTGCCATTCGATTTATTACCACTGAGGGTCATCCAGCCAAGGGGCGTGGCACCGTGCTCACCATGGGCATAGGCATCGCCTAGTACAGAGGCAATCCATAACTCCTGTGAATCCACATCGGCGCCAACCAACTTATAGCCTGGTGGCGCTTGTACCATTGAACGTAACTCGGATCCAATGCGGTTGATACGCGAATTGGAGGCAGTCATCCAAGTGGATTCCATAGCTCGTCGTGTCAAAGTGCCAGCGACCACGACTTGGGGTAAAATGGCCCCGTAAAATATACGTTGTCCATAGGATTGTAGCTCGGTAGGCAGTTGCTCTGACTGTAGCCAGACCACCATTTGACCCAAAATGCGATCGCGATTGTTCCTCCAATAGGACATCATGCGAGCTATTTCAACGACACGGGTCGCAGCCTGGCACGAAGGATCCCCACTACTGAGTGCATTCTCAGAGAACTTGTTTAGAAAATCCTTCGACAGCGGATTGCCCACACGAAACGAAGAGCCGTTTTTGTGAGGCAGCTTCAAAAAGAAGCAGCAATCATCTATTACATGATTGCACCAAACACCAGAGCCTGTAAAGCAGAGAGCATATATAATGAAGGCAAATACCTTTTAAGTTTAATTTACCCTTGTATTGCTTCTCGAGTTGCTGTTGTCGCTGAGATATTTTTTTGTAGAACTGCCGCTTGCTTAGGTGTTCATCCACTTGTTTGGGCAGCTGATCCATGGCTAGATCAGCTTGCTCTCCACCAGCATATTGGCGTGCAAATTCGGGAATGGCACAACGTGCGAGCAGTTGTTGAATTGGCAAGTCACTATTGAGGTGACTCCCGGAACTGCGAAAAGGCACTAGAAACCCCCAGCCATGCTCGCGTAGGTAGTGAAGCGGATAGCTCTCCCAACAGAGGGATAATAGCTTGGCTGCTATCTGCATACCAGTGCTAATGTCACAAGCCCCAGGTGTCCAAGGCTCCTCATCCAGATCTGCTTTGTAGCTGGGGGGTGGCTTGTGGCACAACTTACGATACCATTGCGGATAACCGGGCAGAAGGGGCCTTCGCGATGGCAGTAATGCACGCTGTTCATAAAGATGCTGGAACTTGCGCTGCAATCGCAGCTGCTCAACGCTGAGTCCTTGTTCTGACAGCTGCACAGTCGGTACCTTCTTGCGCTTGGGCAGCTGCTTTAGCTTCAACGGCTGCACGCTCCAATCCTCATCCCAGAGCCACAAATTTTTGCGATACTCTTCACCGTGAAGCAACGCACAAGCTTCTTCCGCACGTCGACCTAAATGGTATTTGGCCTCAATGCTGAGATCTTCGTAGCTTAACTGCGCATCGCGAATATAGCGCTCCCAGTTGGAGTTCACGGGCAAATAGGCAGAGCCCATTTCTAGCATTCCCGCCAGCGTTACGGGATGTGGAAAACGCTCTTCATATAAAGGATAAAGTTTACAGAGAATGCGATGTGTCGCCTCTACATCGCCGGCACAGTAGTTCACTAGAGATTGAAACTGTTGTCGCACTTGCTCCAGCGTGCCTTCAACAAATATATTTCGCGGTTCCTTGGACAAGGGCTCACCACCACAATACAAACGATGCACATCCACTAAGTTATTTAGTGAGCTCTGGGCCAACCAATCCAAATCCTCCACAGTGGGTTCCTTTTTTGATTTGAGCATAGCTCGTTGATAGCTCGTGACGCCACTGACGCACATGTGCAACGACATGGTATCCACAAAGCGTGTATTCGTATCCTCTATCAGATACTGCTCACGGAGTCGAGCTCTATCATAAGAGACATTGTGACCGACTACTAAGGAGTGTTCGCTTAGGCCGAGAGGTATAAGCTCGTCGAGCGTGTAGTGTGGTCGTTCATTGCTATCCACCTCGATTGGCTCAACAAGCGGCACATTTAAGCGATGTTTTGTGAGTTTTGGACTTACCCAGCAGTACCAGCGCTTGGTGCTCACCGCGGTTGCCAGTATTGGGTCTTTGCCTACACGCACGCAAACCTCCACATCGAAAATTATCCCTCTTTCGAGTGGATGTGCAACGGGCGTCGCAGTGCCATCCACTGGATCGTAGGCCGTCCAACCGGCATAAAAAGCCCAACGCTTGGGCTTTGCAGGAAGCTCCTTGCATGCAACCAGTGCTTGGAGTAGTGTCTTATAGGGTGCAACCTGTTCTTTGGCTATAGCCAGGAAGTGCTCCTCAATGTTTTTCCCACGCAACGGCGGCAGCTTTAACTTTACATCTGGCATGGGCGATACACTGGCCACATCGATCCCATGACGCAGCAATTCCGCAGTATATGCTTTAGCGGCGAGATGTTCTGAATCGGAGTACTCTCGTTTAGTTTGTGGAAAGAGCTGTGCATGCAAATTCTTCGATATCATCTGCACTTTCACCAAGTTTTCAGCATACTCTGCATTCGTGGAATCCTTCGTCTTTGCAGGCAGCACATGTTCTGGTTTTATTTTTGTTTTGCCTATCTGCTTGCGATAGATCTTTACGCTGCTGCTGGCGTAATGTTCACGCCCAGCATTTGTAGCGTAATAACGTAGCAGTCGCATTACCATTAAACCTCTCGAAGGCACATTATTTTCAAACGAATATCATCTAACTTCAGCGCTCATTGTGATAAATTAAAATTTATCGAAATTACAATCGATCAGCCGCCACAGACATTGATAATGGAATGACATTGTAGCTTCTTCATCAAATTTTTTTTTTGTGGTCTACTATTCAAGTGATTCGTGAAATAATTTATAATGTGTGTGACGTTTTATAACTCAACAAATTGACAACTTAATTAATGCCACAATATAACTTAAAACTGATAAATATTGCAATCAGTTACTACTGAAACGCCAGTTACTTTCCTTATAGAATACTTGCGACGCAATCGATCAATCCAATGATACAACAAATTTGTAATGATCACTTCACTTCACAGCACTCTTTTGTAAAGTACAAACCAGTACTATAGGAAGGTTTAACCGTCTCTTATTGCAATCAATATTTGAAGCAATCAATCGTTGCCAATGATAAAAACAAACAATTTAAAATGCATGCGTAGCATTTGTTATTTAAATTGTAAAAATTAAAGAACAATCTATTTTTTTGTTAAAAATTAAGATATATATATATATATAAAAAGCTTGTATACAATAAACAATTGGAAAAGTAACTTTCTTTTTTTTAACATTTTGGCAAAAATACTGCGCATCCGAATTGGTACTAACATTTTGTTCTTAACAAAAATACAAATTAAATTACTGCAGTTGAAATGGAAGGGTACATTAAGAAAAACATATAAATGGGGAAAACAATGTTCCAACACAGATTTTAGGGATGTACTCAGATCTGCATGTTACGCATGCCACCATTGATGCCATCCTGTTCGACCGTCCAGATTACCAGCTGTCCATCGACTCCTGAGGTTGACACCTTTTTAGCACTTGCCTTATCACCCGAATACAACCGTATGCTGGAAATGGCGTTCTGGTGAATGGAGTCCACAACTACATCCGTATTTTCGGTGCGCATATTACAATCCATGGACTTAAAGAAATGCATGGCCGTAATGCCACCCGCTTCGCGTTTCTGCGACTTGTCCAGTTTGCCGCTTTGTACTAGTTTGTTATCCGACGTCAAACTGTAGAGCAGCGGCACACAGCTGTAGCCGGCAACAACGACTGATGTGGGGGAGACCCACTCACAGGACAGGAAAGGCAAGTAACCGGTGCGACAGCGAATTACCGTGTTCCCATTGGTGGCATCCACAATGCTCACACAGCTATCATGACCCACCCAGCACACTTTATTGCCATCGATAGAGAAGCTGACACTGTTGATCCAACCTCCACCAGAAGTTGAAGAGTTCTTGAACTCTGCCATGAGTTGACCCAAGGGCTTGCGATTACCCCAGGGCGTTGGTGTGGGTGCCTCCTCAATGTCCTTGATGAATGCGGAAAACACGCGTACCTTGTAGTCAGTGGAACCAGCCACAAGCAAAACGTTATTCGGATGCCAGTCCAGCGAGGTAACCGTCGATCTTATCGGCTTCTTAATATGCTTCGACACCCACCAATCGTTCTCTGATTCAAAGTAACAGACCGAAATGAGACGAGCTCCAGAACCGACGGCAAATTTGTTCTCTGCCGGTGACCATTTTACACAAGTAGCGGCACGATTAATCCGTAAAAGCACTAAAGTTGGCTTCCATTTCCCATCTTCCGCTTGTGACCAAACATAAGCATTACGATCTGCGGCACAACTAACGATACGATTAGTGTCCTTTGCCCAATCAATGCCCATTACGCGCAAATCGTGCTGGTTAAGCACATCGGCTAGTTTCCACCCGTGGCCATCGCGGCTATAGATATGAATCTCATGGTTGTTCGGCGACAAAGCAATTTCTGAGTAAAAAATGAGTCATAGATTAAAAGGTTTGTTTTTCTTTATATTACTCAACACTTGCGTCACTTACGGGAGCGATCCTTATTCCAGGCGTGGCACGTTATGGCAGCCGGTGTGTTGCCAAAAGTGTATTTTTCAGCCATAGTAAATCTAATTAATAAATTCTGCTAAACGGAAAATTAGTACCACACACGTAGTCGCCTTCTTTTTTATCGCCTCTTTTTGGGCGTTGTTTTCTACTTTGTGCAGATTTGTCTCTTTTCTAGTTTTAATCGCGGACTCTGGGCCGTCTACACGATTAAACTAGCTTCAAAGTAAATATTTGAATTACTTGCGTGAAATTTAAATAAAATGGAAACCCACAGATTTTCAAGCGTTTGCAAATTTGTAAGGTGCAAGAATAAAATACACTTCGTGGCCAGTGTTGAGTAACATCAACTTTGTATATATCGATTAACATCGAGTGAGTAATTCACTTACTAAATAGGCGCGACATAAGCTGGTTTGAAATCGTTACCATGCATATTGAATACCACGTTAAATCGTCCTTTATTGTTCGTAGATAACGAACTTAAAAACAAGTGAGTTGATGATTTGTAGCGTAGCTTACCTTTGTTGCGTTTTTAATAATTATACGCAATTACAAGTTACTGCTTGCGTAGTCGTGTCACGATTACAAAAAGTCGGGTACCACATGACGATGAATTATTCTTAGTTGTGGACTGGATGGTAAACTTTTCGAGGCTTATAACCACTGCACATAATCAAACAAATATATTTTTATTTTTGTGCACTAAGTAGTCTCTGCACTGGAAAGTATATCCTTGTTAAAAAGTGAAATACGTACACCACCGACTTACTTTCCTGACTTATGGTATTTTTGTAGATACCATCTAGCTTATTTAAATTTCAATTACTTCAATCAACGATTGCAAAGAATCATATAGCATCGATACTAGTTTACTAATACTCGATAATCCAGTGGTTTAATAACGACTCTTATTTATTTGGAATTTTCATTGGTAGATGTTAAGGTGAAAAATAGATACACAAAATTTAATTTTAAAATATAAAACACAAATTTTTAGTTTAGCACCTTACATATATATTATCTGTGACATATATCTATATCTCTACTCATATATATATATATATATATATATATATATATATATATATATATATATATATATATATATATATATATATATATATATATATATATATATATATATAATATAATATGAAGAAGAGCAATATATTTATTTTATTTATTTAAATAAATAAAATTCACATGCATTTTTGCTTTTGTTGCTAAATAATTACTAAATTCATTAATTCGCCTTGGAACTCTGTAAGTTTGCAGAGGCGGGCTTTTCGACTTTTACATTGCTATCGATAGAAAAGCTCACACGGTGTTAGGCGCGCAGCTGATATTAGCGTTTGCCTTTGTCGCTTTGTAGTCGTATTTCAGTTGTAGTTAAGGCATTTGCCTAGAAAAACATATAAGCTTGCGTTTAATATCTTATCGCCTAAACTTTAGAATTGAATTTATCAACATAAGCGATGTTTACGTTTTGCGTGTTAATTTCTTCGCTACTTATTACGCTGCAGCTTGGAACAGCTCTAGAATTTCAAGATTGTGGATCGAAGACGGGCAAATTCACTCAAGTCACTATCGAAGGCTGTGATACTACAAAGCCGGAATGTCTGCTACGGCGAAATACCAATGTTTCAATTTCGATAGACTTTGCATTGGCCGAAACGGCTTCAGCCGTTAAAACCGTGGTGCATGGCAAGGTTTTAGGCATTGAAATGCCCTTTCCACTCTCTAATCCCGATGCCTGTTTTAACAGCGGTCTAAGATGTCCTTTAGAAAATAACGAAGCCTACAGATATATGGCTACGCTTCCCGTACTGAAGAGCTACCCAAAAGTCTCAGTTCTTGTTAAATGGGAGCTGAAGGACCAGAACAGTGTGGATATCGTATGCGTTGAAATTCCTGCTAAGATACTATAAAACGTGAATACTTGAAAACTGTTCAACTTGCATTACTTTATTCTTATTGTAATCTAATTTAAAATAAAGAAAATGGCAAAAAAAAAATTAATTTAAATGATTTTGTTCGTTACGAGGCCGAGCTATTTCGGTTGACTGTCAATGCCATCGTTTGCTTTGTTTGCATTTTTATTGCTTTTTCCGCTATGTGTGGATTGTTTGTAATAAAAAAGGTGAAGAAACCGAGAAATATTCTGGATGGCAAATTGACAATTTATATTTGATTCTTTCTTAATTGTTTACATTCTCTAGGTAAGTACTTTTCGACTGATAGAAAATATATTGCAAATGAGTTATTGTATGAAGCTATTTTGTAAGTATGAAGTCAATTTTTTTAGGGCATGTACTAATTGAAAATTATATAGCTTACACATGTTGAATCATTTTGAAAATACAATTAATTGCTGAGCTTGTCATTAATATTATGGCGGTTAAATATGATTTAGTTTAGGTAATAAATATATAAAACAATAAAATAAAATACATTATACATTATGGCGTGGCGTATATATATCTGACTATACAGTGTTTTCTTTAAACGCTGTTCTATCTATTCAACACTTGTAACTTGGAATATATATTTTCATAACCTGCATTTATCTAAAAGATTTACAGTCAAAGGGTATATCTACTTAATTTGTAGAGTTGATAGCTGGAAAATTCGATTATTGAATCATTGTTGACCTCCTCCATTGATGTTCACTAAAAAATTAAGTTAATTTGGGAATGGGCAAATTGAAAATACCCTTTAATGTTTACCAAAGTTTTGAAGTTGGCAGCTTACGCAGTCGGTTGGGATGGCTGCTGCCATCTTACTTGTTTTTGAATTCAAATGAAAATATGTGAAGGAATTCTCAATTGAAAACATTCCTAGTCAGTGTATAATTCAGGAAACCTTATATACTAAAATGTGTGTTTGTTATTCTATATCAAGTTTTTATATATGTAGTATACCTTAAAAAAAAAGTGAAAGGTTAAATTGATTGGATTTTAAGATGCGTATCATATAAAATACAGAACCTAAGCCCATTTATCTGTATCTTTGTGGATATATACAAAAACATTATTCCAATTTTTACCATTTTTCAACGTTGTAGACGAGCACAACCGAGTGCAGAATACTCTTTGAAATTATATTTAATCCAATGGACGGACTATATACGTTAAAGGGGTCAATGTGGAATATAAATACAATACTCCAATTGAAATACTTGAACTTTAGCTTAAATACTCTGGAAGAAAAAAATAATTTATGTAATATGTGATTTTTGCTCGAATTTGGGACTTTAGTTCCATATCTATGTTACCAAATTGACAGAAGTCAAGAGTAACTATGTTTTTTTTAAGTTTTAGCTGACACGATTCCAATTGTCATATACTATATATTTATCTACAGACGGACAGCAGGTCGAACATCCACAAACCCAATGTACTCTTTTCACTTCGTGAACGAGTCAGAAAAGATATCAGAGCGACATTATCATTGCATTTTATGCGAATTCAAGCTGCAAATATTCAAATTGATCACATGGATGTATATATAGCTACAAATAGCAGGTGTCGTTGTCACAATTGCTACCTTTACCTTTTCATTGTGGCTTAATTTGTTTGCATGTACAAAACGTGCTCATTGATGGCAATATGCAATATGTGTAAAATGCCTGTGATTAATGACAAATTTAATTTTAATTAATTACAATTTGCTTTCCTTTTGCTTAATTGCACCTGTATCACCAGTATCTTCATTTAACCACCACAGCACCTGGCTTAATGACAAAAAAGTGTCATTTACAGATATAGACGTTATATATATAGGTTACTTTTCAATCTCCCGCTTGATAAGAAATTGTTCTTGTTGTGCTTCTCATTTTAAATTTAAAAAAAAGGATTTATTTACCAATTCCTAGAACCTGATATATAGAACTAAAATTATGTCCATGCTTACTACGGGCATGGCAAATCGGATCTGGCTATATGGTGATTTGGACAACATTATTGTAACGGAAAAATCATATCTTTAATAGTTTTAGAGCTGACAGCACTTAGACCGTGGATGAGTATTATGAAGTCGGCTGTGCGCGACTGCAACATTCTTGCATGTTTTTCTTAGCCTTTTATATGGTATAGTAAAGTAGTTACTTCAAGAGCTAAAAATAGAATAATATTGACGTAAATATATTTTCATTAGTATAGGCCAAATTTAACTTAGTTTTCTTCTCACAGTACATTAAAAATATTTATAAATTATTTACTAAATAAGTAATAAATGTATGCTTAACCATATGCATTTGCCCAATTTTGATATTGATATATATATATTTTATCTGAAAGCTCAACTGTTATTCCAATCCAATTGCATTGAATGTCTATATATTTTTAAAATTATCAAGTTCTAATGATGCAAACTGACTTTGATGCAATACTTAGCTTTACTCAGATGATATTAAAGTATTTATAGCACAAAGAGGAACCCCGACTTTACCGACTTAACATTTGTGCAACTAAAATATGCTCTCTTACATTTCTGTAAGTATATATATTATATAAAAAAACGTTACGACTATACGTATTCCACTTTGTGACCGAACCAAAATCGCCTTAAATAAGAATGGCGTAAATTGGTATTTAATCTGCGACATGAGAGAAATTGCTTTTCAGAAAATCGTCATTAAATGCAGAAACCCATCTTCTGGGTAGCTGCTCCTACAGTGGCTTTATTGAAATTCAATTTGATGCACATCAAGCTGAACGTATTGGTTGGCGGTTGCAGCTCCTGGCATCTGGCTCCTGGTTGCTGTCTCCTGCCTGGTTGTTTCCCGACTCATTAAATATTAATTGTAAATTTTAATTAAAATAAACCTTTCTGATTACGATAGGATGTCCGCGCAAACTATGTGCCGCTCTTCGTCCAGTATAATTGCTTACTGATTTTCAGCAAACGTGGTCACAACTACCTACGACTGCACACACATTCGTTGTGTTCGACGATTATCAATAAAAACTATTAATTTGGAAGTCAAATTTGTACATCAGAAGAAATGGAAAACAGAAAAATGCCATGCGAAGACAGTATCAGTCCGTGATGGATCCAAGACCTTAGTAAATTTACATGGTTTTACATGAGAAATTTCTTTCAACTGATTTGGACTTCACCTAGCCTTATTAGCCAAATATAGGTTTATAAACATTTCGCACATTCATCGACCAGAGACATAACTGTTAGGTACGTATAGGCTTTCTATGATCCAAAGCTTTTGTTTGTTTATACCAGGTACTCCATACACCCCATATACCCCATATACCCAATATACCCATTATATCCCATATAACCCATATACCATATATATCCCATATTTAACATATACCCCCATATACACCATACACCGAATATATACCCCATATACCCCATATATACCCCATATACCCCATATATACCATACACCCCATATACCCCATATATACCATACACCCCATATACCCCGTAAACCCCATACACCAGACACCATATACCGTATGAACACGCTTTACACATTAAACTTTTTTATTTCCATATTAATCAGATCCTCGACTTATCATCTACGTGGTTTAATTCAGTTTATTATATTGTATATTCATTTAATTAGGCCTAAATGAATTCACATTTATTATTGATTTGCTATGCTCTTTTATCGTTTCTTTGCTTTTCATTCAACAACATTCATTTTGTTATTTTTGTAGGTTTTTCTTTTTTGTTTCATTTGTTTGGACTTTTGTAAAATTCATCAAAGTGTTTTCTTTTGTTGGGGAGAGCTTATCCTAAAACATTGATGTAGATTGAGGCATTGACATTAAACGAGTTTATTAAAGACTTGACATATGAATGCACTAATGTATATATGTATATATGTATGTATACCGTTGGATTGCCATTAGACCAGTTATCAAAAAATGAAACTAAGCTACAGTAATAAAAGTACAGAATGTTGGCAGCAAAATTGGCAATGATCAAAGTAATTATAAAGCATTCTCCATTTTGGATAATTGGATTGCACAAAAAGTCTATCACAGAAGATACACAAAAACTCAACTTACCAAAAATTAGCAACAATAATTCCTAATAACAATATAAACTAATACTACAGTAGATTTGATTCATAATCCGTATTTATCTAGCGCCAAAACAGAGCAAGTCCTAACAAAACGCAGTAGCACCATCTATAGGGATTCCAGGGGGAAGCTGCAGCTGCTGTAGCAAAAATCTTCACATTGCTCCAATCACTGAGTCCGGCCAGATTCCGTGAGGCAGCGCGCAATAAATATGTCGTATTGGCCTCCAGATGGGGTATGATGAAACGATGGCCTGCAAAGTCAAAACAATTTTGTTAAGAATTTAATTGAATGATTTGATGTCGGAGTCTGTAGATGTACCTCGGATGGATACTAAGCTGTGCTTGTTATATGCATTTTGTATTTTTAAGCAAACATTTTATTCAGAAAAATTGGAAAAATTGGCCACTTTAACTATCTGATAAAATAATACAAGTTATTTTATGTCAAGGAAGCTCTAGTCGTGGTGCACAAAATTTATAAGAGTTTTTGATTTAAAAAATCAAGTTCCCCACAACATTTGGGCCCCCACTCAATAGTCGCCATTAATTGAACTCATAAACTCCCCGGCAACGCGCATTGCATCTACGTCAATTGCTCGAAGGCTACGTTTCAAACTTAAAATAAATGTAAAGGAACATGTGAAAGCTTTTGGAGCTTACGATCCCGCTACGTTCATACGGACGGACAGACCATCAGGCTGACAGACGGATAGACAGACATGTCTTAATCTAATCAGCACGTCTTTCTGATCAAGAATATATGTACTTTATATTTTACCAAAACTATTATACTCTGATTTCGAATTCTCAATTGGTTCATGATTGCTCGAGACGGGAGATATTTTAGGAGAGAGCAAGAACTTTATACAGCTATATAAGTTCTGAATATAGCTTATTCAACATATATAATGTGTGTGTATACACACTTCTTTCGCCTTTAATATTCATATTGGTACACATGATTAAATTTGAGATAATAAAGAAGTGAGACAAAATATCATAGAAGAACAATTATTTCAAAGTTTGCGAATAAAATAAGCAATATATGGATATGGCAAAGTTAATACCATATAAATATTATATAGATGTGTGTGTGATCACCTACCACGATGAAAGGAGAAATCCCTCTGCTTGGCATGGCTCCAATTGCCGGCGCTGTATTTGAAATCACTTTCACTTATGTAGGCAACACGATATCCATAGATTTGCATCTCGTCTGAGACATTGGCCATACGTGGCGTACGTAAATCCAACTCGAAGCCATCCGGATAGAGGCGCTTGAGTTGGAAACGTGTGGGTCCAATGGGTTTGGCGCCAAGGCGCAACTTAATGATCCGCTCGAGCATGCCGAGAGGATTAGCCACCTTGCACTTGTAGTCCCCGAATTGGCTGATGTTGCGTATATTCAGCTGCAGTGTTGCTCCATAGTCGGCCATGAAGATGCGATGATTGAAACCCACAATTCCTTTGCCATTGTGCAGCCACGTAAATGATGGCGGTGGTTCACCCATCGCATCGCAGCTTAGATTAACGGAGCCACCCACATAGGCATATTGCATCGGCAACGTTTCATTGTAGAACCACTGAGGCTTGTCTGAAATAATGGACGAAAGGATGTTTGAGGAGGGTTAGGTGCTATCTAAAAGACCAGACCCGCATGCATATGCATGTGCATGCAGCTAGACAGCTAGTCAGAGCAGCGAAGCCAGGCCTTTTTGTAGTTGTCTTAAAAATCCAAGCGATTGGGCTAGCAGCAGCTGCCAGCAGACAGCTCCCATGCCCCATTCAAGAGCTGATGACCCATTTTAGCATTTGCCGGTTCTTGTCCTTGTCGACGGCATTGCAGTCATCCTTGGTTTTATTGCTCAGGAAATGCAAACATGCTCGTATATGTTGCAGATTTGCAACATTTCGACTGGGATACAAATTAGTTTCGTCATCCATTGGCTGCTGTTTGCTCAGTTGTGGGTGGTCAGCGGGTGGTCAGCTTAGTCTGATGGTAGCAGGTAGCAGATAGCAGGTAGTCATTAGGACAATTTTGACGGTAATGGCAACTCAATTGCTATTGCAAAGAGGGAATTCCGGAAGAAAGGCAACTGAATGCTGCCAATTTTCTGGTTTCGTGTTAGTTTGCTTATATAGCAGGCGTTGGCCCATTGCTCATGTTATGCGAGCCACGTTTTAATTGGAGCCGTTTAGACAACTGTCAGCAGCTGTGAGTTCACTTTTATAAAAGTTCACATATTGATTGAAATATATCAACGACAAATAAGCTTAGCAAACAATTAGATTAGGTTTGAGTGCCTTCACAACTTGGAAAAACTGTCTATGCCAATAGTGTTTATATGACTCGAAAAGTGATTAGGGAAATTGAAATCAACTGAGAAGCATATCTAATACACATATCCAGAAATAAATTTATATCTATCTTTTATAATTGAAAATGAATCTGATATAATTTATAGACAATAGTGAGAGCAACTAATGCTGTACCGTGGAATAGTTCAACACAGACTCGCCAGTTCCTCAATAATAACATTAATAATAATGATAATAATAATTATAATAATAATAATAATTATAATAATAATAAAAATAATAATAATAATAATAATTATAATAAAAATAATAATAATAATAAGAAAATAATAATAATAATAAAATTAATAATTATAATAATAATAATAATAATAATAATAATAATAATAAAAATAATAATAATAATAATAATAATAAAAATAATAATAATAATAATTATAATAAAAATAATAATAATAATAATAATAAAATTAATAATTACAATAATAATAATAATAATAGTAATAATAGAATCAATGTAAATAAGGCTCATTCCACTATAATTCATAGCAATTATTAGGAAATAATAAATGATTTTCCAAGGACCCTTTAAGGAAGTCTCAATCAAACATTTTGAGCTTAGCATTTATTGTAACACTTACGCTGTATCCTCAGCAGTATCGTTATTTGATCCGAATCCGAAAAAGTAGGTGTTATTCTCATGGCTCGACATGTATATTCTCCTGCATCCGACTGGCTAACATTCTTGATGAAAAGTCCATCGGAGAGCCGTTTGTGTTTGGAGGAGTTGCCAGCTAAATAGTGCAACGAATATAAATTTAGCAGCTGTTTACCTGTTACAGTGCTGTGATATGTTACTAACTATTAATGTATTCGCCATTGTGCAGCCAGGAGACTTCTGGTACAGGTTGACCGTGCACAAAGCAATTCACCAAAGCGTCGCGTCCCTCGCGCACCGATTGCACTTGCTCCGTCTTGTCAAAGGAAATTTTTTCTTTTTGTCGATTGGGAAAAGGGAGAAAATTGTAAAAATAATATAAAAACAGGTGATTGTTTGACCCAAATGAATGAATGATTAGACAACTGGTAAGATGAATAGATAAGGTTTCAAATTGGAAAAAACTAACTTTAAAGGTGTTAAAGTTATCAATTAAGAGAACGATCAAATCATTTTCTGCTGGATTCAAATTGGACCATAGCAAAGTAAGACAGAGCGAGTTCATTTGGATATGCAGCACATAATGTTCGAGCTGTTACAATAATTTATATCGCTAGTTTTTCTGGCTGGCTGAATAACTCACAGTGTTTAAATAAAGTAATCCTTAGCACATTTATAAGGTCAATTGTAGTATAATTGGAAACAATTTTTGAACTAAGACCTGGTTAAACAATTAACACAAAACATTTAAATGAAATACCTAATTTTTAATTTTAAATCATTTTATTGGAGATGCTGAGCCTTTAATACTAATTAAAGTTTGGTTTTAAATTATCAAAATTAGAAATTAGATTTGGTTCATGGTTCTTTGTTCAAGAAAAGAGTATTTTGGCTTCTACTCGGTCCATCTTGCTGTGTGTCTTGACTTGTTTTTTATTCGAAACTTATAATATATTATGAACAGTTTCTACAGGTCGACGAATTATTATATTTTTAATATTTTGAATATTTACTCTTGAGTGCAACCTCCGACGAATTAAATATACTTTATTTAGCTGGAAGTGTGGGAGGTGCATTTCGAAAGTCCTCTTCGTATGCAGTCGCCAGCACATAAATGCCACATCCGCACTTCTTTTTAATCTAAATAAAAAATAAATAACTTACGATTGACAAGAAGCTCAAAGGATTTTCGTGGTTCTCGTGCCGCAGTCGATTCCGTCTCGCAGGTCCAGTTGCCCTTGTCGTCAAGTAAAATGTGTTCAAAGACAAGGGCCAGTTGACCTAATAGAAATCATATATGGATAAATGGATCGGTTTCTTAAGCTTCTCAAAGAACTAACCCGTCTTCCTTTCAATGTGAACGCGGCCTTTGGTATTTTCACGGGTCTGGCCCCTGGGATCACGCCACTTGGTGTCAATACTCGTATGCTGTGTTTTGCAAAATATGATGAAGGAGTCATTTACAAAATGCGTTATCGACGGCGTCGACGGCGTCAGGGTTAGCGGCGACGATAGATCACGAGGCAATACATCGATGCTGGCTGTTGAGGAATTCTCCAGCTCCACGACTCCAAAGACTGCAGCTGCTATGACAAAGAATTGCTTGAGTGTATCATATTTTCACAGCTGATGATCAGATGGAAATGTGTAAGGGAATATGAATATGACACACAACATAACCAATCTCATCAAATACAATAGCATTTAAAATATTGACACTTGTATAATTTAATTAGCTAAGCAATAATCAGAGGGCTTTCTGCTGGTAATCGGACTTCCACGCCTTCCACATGACGAAACAAGGGTAAACAGAAAGTATTCGACTCTGTCATACAATATTTGTAAGACATTCACTCCACTTCTTCTGTTTCAATCATTATATGCCCCCTCAAAAAAAGTGTATACTCTTAATCCATACATGACAATATAATTTGCCTGAAGTAAGCAAGAAGATGAAAATTAAAACTTCGTGTTTCTTAATCGCTCACTGCTCACAATTTTAGCTTTAGCCAAAGCCTAACTTATTTTGAGTAAAACTTAGACATTATGAATGGAATAGTATCCGCATATTCTCAGTACAATTATATCCATCTCATTCTACTCTCCAACTGATTATTGACTCACAGATTTACTATTAAAGGTGACATTAAAATTCATTTTAAAAAAATCAATCATTCTTGCCCATCCCCAATTGTATGCGTAAATAAGTTTCCAAGACCAGACATATGTTTGTTATATATTGCTCAAACAGTTTTCCGTTTATTTAAAAATTGTTCGTTTATTAATTTTATTAATTTTCAGCCTCTTATTATTTAGCCGTTTTGACCTACAAATTATTCAATTATTGATATCGCCTTAAATTTAATAATTGCCTTAATCCCATTTAAAAAACTAGAACTTCCAAATTTTTAAGTTTTATGAACTTTCATAGCATTTTTTATATATTTGAGCTCTTTGAATGACTTGAATTTTATTTCGACAGACTGTAATTAACAGTATATACATACAGTATAAATAGTATATAGGACATAGAGGACATACGTACAAAGATGAAAGCACGTTGAGTTGGTTTACTGTTGAAATTTCTACGAGTTCATAACTGTTTAAAATTAATTTTTTATTAACTTTTCTGCCTATAAGTTTATTAAATTAATTTGCTATATGTGGACCCTATCTGAATAAAAGACTGTGATTTTTGGATTAAGTGTTGTTAAGTTTTGTGGTAGTCAGAAAATAAACAGACAACGGGATGTATTTTAAAAAATATATTATATTAATGTATCACTTGATTCATTCATACATTCGAGCTATTAATTTAAGTGGATTTAAGCAGTACTAATTGGAGTAACTAACAAGATTCAAGCAGGTTCGCTCTAAATTATTTGACTAATTTTTATGTATTTACATTTCAGAAGAAATGTGCGGGAAACATTACGAAGTAATTTGTTTAATATATTTTAAGCGCTATATATTTGTTGAATTGTAGTAATATCAGAATATCAGATTAAAATATTTATTTCCTTTTCGAATGTCGAGGACTCGAAACTCTGAGAGAATTGAATATAATGTTATCATAATCGAAGAGGAAATTATTTAATTCCATTTTGTTAGACATTTCTTACCAATTCTTGCCAGCTGAAGCAGACAGCAAAACAATATGAATATATCCATGTTACGTATGAGATTTTATATTGTGTCCTTTGATCCTTTTTTGCGTGAGTAGCTGCGATTTAAGAGTATTTTTGCAAGGCGACGTAATCCCTTAAATGATTGCACGATATCTTTCGATTTGCGATAATTGCGTTAGTCACTTAGGTTCACCAGGATAATGACACATGACAGCGTCCCAAAGAGGCGTGGCTAGGCCAAAAACAAATTACTCATTGGTTGCCAAAAGCCGAAATAGTTAGGCTAGCAACACATTCACTTTCACTTTCGGTTTCACTTCGAGGCGAATCACGCACGGATGACATCATCTTCATCAACGCCATGAACAGCGAAGGACTCGCTTATTCTTATCTCAACACAGCACCTCTGGCACGTCAAAGACTTGGTTTCCGGCAACATGTCCTTGCCAACTACTCCACTTTTTGTATTTGTATTTGTAGTTAGTGGTTCCACCTTTTATCGCATTGGCATTGGCCACTCAAAATACGTAAAAGACTCGCACTAAATTCGGTATTAATTGTCCAAATTGTTCTTTGCGATTCGTGATCCATTTGAACCGAGGGCCAAAAACGGACTGAAACGGACCTTAAATGCTTAGCCGACAGGACCTGCTGCTCGGCTAGCAGTGCCGAGGCGACACGATGCGATGCGACGCGGATTCAGCTTCAACTTTAGCTGTAATTAGCTTACACTTGATTTCGTTCCTGTCCAGTTCAAATCAGTGCGAAATCAGAAAATGTACTGAAGGACATTTCGCCTCTTGTGGAATCCTTTATTTTCGTCACTCTGTTGACAATGTGTCGTCCAAGCCGTTACTCGCAACATTTCGTTCTGGCAACATTCAAAATGTTGCTAAACATTCGAAGTGTATGCTGGGGAATTTAACGATTCACAAATATATAAGCTTTTACGTTGGGGTAGCATAAAGCTTAAAGCTGCAATTTTAGCACACTACGTAGGACAGTGAACAAGAAACGTATTGCCTTACAAATATAACAGAATATATTTGGAATACTGTATGCAAAGTTGGAGTTCACCAAATCACATCGTATAACACCAAGTGTACAATCCTATAAAACACAAATATTAAGAATTTAAGTTATATTCAGTGTAGATGAGGCTTGCTGTCATATACTATAGATGGCGCTTGAGATTACACAGGACTTGTTACAAAACAAAATATAATAAATGATATACATACGCAGAAAAATTAGCATTGCATACATTTTGACAGTTTGAATAATAGAAATAATATTGTTGCGCAAGACTGGAATGCGGGCTGCTGTTTAAGCATTTCAATGATGAAAATGTACACTATCGACATATTTTAATAATTTTTAAAATAAATGTTAATAGCATACAAATTTATCTATCTTTTAGTAAATTTGTTTTTTTTTGCAGTATGAACATCTATTTGCTTTCATTAAATTTATTATTACGAATCATTTTAATAAGTTTGTGGTACCAGGGACATAGAAGCCTGGTAATTGTTGAACTCCCTAGTACCATCGTAGAGATGGTTGTTGTATATGGTGCTTGTTACGTTATAGTTGGTTCCAACCTTCGCTGTTTGTCACCTAGATATGCTTGCTGTGTGAAGACAGCAACCATCTCTCGACTGACATACAGTGCAGACAGCAACCATCTATAGATTGACTTACTGTATGTCAGTCGAGAGATGGCTGCTGTCTTCACTGTATGTATGTCTAGAGATGGTTGCTGTCTTCACTGTATGTATGTCTAGAGATGGTTGCTGTCTTCACTGTAGGTCATTCGAGACATGGTTGCTGTCTTCACTTATGTCTGTCTAGAGATGGTTGTTGTCTTAACTATATGTCAATCGAGAGATGGTGGCTGACTTCGCTTTTTTTACTTTTTTAAGTATGTTTATTATTAGATCTGTTGTAATAGAAGTCTTAAAATAAGTGTTCAAATCCTATTAATATACCATAACTAACAGTTAATTTTTGGACAATATTGTCTCGAATCATCCGGTCTAGTTAAGGATTTCCGCTTTATGCGATAAAGGGGGGGGTGGGGTTCCGCTTACGATGATAAGGCTATAAAACAACAACAACATGTGTTGATAAGGACGTTAGAACTAGACCAGATGATTCTAGAGCATATTGCATTCGTTTGAAAGCTACATGCCTGCAGAAGATATTGCAACTCAAATATTTGATAAGAATGGGGTATACTAAGAGATGCCTTTTACTTAAAATTCTTAACTAATAACTTATATTTATCTATATCTGTCATGGCTTCCCACTTCTCTATGCTCAATGGTTTAATGGTTGCAGTCCACTTGAAGACGTCAGGAGATGGCCATCAATAATATGTCCATGCTTGAACAGCTAGTAAAACTGTGTCTGACTGATTCATAATTAATATTTTACAAAATATTTTTGTCCGCCCAAATAGTTGGCACTCCGCTGATTCACAAAGCATTATTTGAGCTGAGTTAGTTTGTTTTAAATAGAACAACTTTTTGCGAGCTTGAAAAATGTTTATTGTCTTTTCTTATAGGGGGGGCGGGTTAGCCATAGTAAATATAAGGGGATGCATAGGCCACAGCTGGATAACCCGCTGAATAAAACAGTTGTGGACTCGGGTCGGGATTCGGTGCTGCTGCAGGTGCAGCCACAGCCAGGGAGAGCAAAGCAGCGAGCAGCAGAAACACCTAGAAATATATAAGCTAAGTTCTTTTTTTCTCCGCTCCATTAAAAATGTCCTTACCAGCTTCAGCATGTTGAAAGGTATCTTAACTATAGGCAACTGTGCGATTTCTTTGTTTGAATGCAGGTTTTTATATAGGCGACAATAATTTTGCATTCAATTCGCGTTCCTCCTTTGACGGTCGAAGACGACATCGAGGCGCAAAGCTTTACCTGAATAATTGGCATCTACCAATGCACAGAGATGACTGTAGTCTCTCAATGCTTTCAGAAGCAGACATTTCTCCACGGAACGTGTTCATTATTTAAGGAGACTTCGCTTAACATATATATATATCATACATGTATCATATATATCACAAATATGTCATACACATATACGTCATATACAGTCTATTTTCATTTGAAAGCTTAGTCTTAATCACTGTTGATATATCTGGGATAGAATAAAAAAGAAAATATAGAAGTAAAAGAGGCATAGATAGTAATAACAAGTTACACGGGCTGACTGAATATGCGCATCGCCTAATAATAATAATTGTAATAAACCAAAAAGATATTTAATCTTCTTATATGTCACTCGAATATGCAATTAGCGAATTTTGCAAATTCACTCGGTTCACTTTATTTGGGGCTCTTGAAATTTTGTCCATGACATTGGCGAAATCTCTTTCATATATGTGTGTATATAAATATAATTACTTTTTGCAATATCTCATATGAGTATAGCAATAAATATATTTACTTCTCTTCAATATTGATGGGTTAATGTTAAATTGAAGTCGTTCAGTTATTTCTCAAATGAATGTTTGTATTTCATATATTTACAACTTCGCTATTCAACAGTTCTTATAAGAGAGCACTTTTCAGATTTGGAAAATATGAAAGTCATTGTTGTACAGAGGAATTAAGGATGCGTATCCATTGTGTATGCATTCTTGACCTCCTACCTCAGTCTTTAAAGATATTAAGTAAACAAATAGTTCTCTTAATAAACCAATGCGTCTACATATATTGCTTGCGAATAATTTATCTGCATTTATTTATTATTATTTTTTGGCCAAGTGCGCAATTGATATTCAGAAGGAACAGTTTTAGCTTCTGTTGTCATTTAGAACTTTTTTTATTCAAATTACTTAATCATTTATCACTTTAATTGCTGTCAAATGTGATCAGAGCTACGCTCCAAGCCTTCTCCTAAGAAATGTCAATTAATATTCAAGATGCATTTCGAATATATGTTTGGCAAGCCACAGAATCAACACAATGTACCAATCACTTTGAAGGTCAGCCTCAGAACTCGAGTTAATTCACACATGCACCGATAAAAAGACACAAAGTACACATATATACACATATAGTACGGGCATTCCTATTGTTCCTGAAACACGAGTGCGCGATAAGAAGGCATTAGAATGCAAAGCCGCTTTGATTGCTGACAAAACTATTAACAACTCTTTAGGTATAATGTGTGCCAAATAAAAGTGAAATAAATGCGAATATGAGAATGAGCAAGAAGTGATGTCAATTGGGTTGTTTTCATAAATAAGTCATGAGAATCTGTTTCGGGTATAAATAGAGACTGCGCCCGATCAGTCAACATCAAATCTCAATCTGCAATTGTTTCAAAGACATCACACCTGTTTCTCCAACAAACTAAATCTGTCAAAATGATGAAGCTAGTGAGTCAATAGATAAAAAACACTGAAACTATCTTAAACACATCCTTTTTTTGTAGCTCGTTGTCCTTTTCGCCGCTTTGTTCGCCGTTGCCATGGCTGTGCCAGCGCCTGTTGCCCGTGCTGCTCCCGCTCCAGTTCCAGTGGCCAGCCCAGATCCAGCACCTCAGTTCTATTATGGTGCCAGTCCCTATGCCTACTCTGCTTACTCGGGCTATGCGTCCCCATACGCTTATTACGGTTAGGTGACCCCATCCCACTGATAACTGGCCTTCACCCGGATTGTTAATAATGGACATGGAAAACACACGAAATGGCAAATTTATTTAGGTTTTTAGTGATAAATGCTTACGAAAACAAAAAAAAAATTAAATAAATGTCTAAAAGAAACACACTGATAACTAATTATGTCCGAGTTTATAAAATATTACAATTGAGCTTTTCAGTGTCGTACTAAGCAGCTTATATACGTGTATCGTGAAAGCTTTCATACACCATATTTTATAATCATGTGCTAAATTGTATACAGCATTTGACGCGTAACAATCATCTGGTTCCATGGTGTAATGGTTAGCACTCAGGACTCTGAATCCTGCGATCCGAGTTCAAATCTCGGTGGAACCTGAAATAGAAACTTTTTTTAATTTTTTTAAGTAACATTTTTAAATAGAAAGCAATCAAATTTAAGAAAGCTAAAGATATATTTTCATCGTTTAGAATTCTTAGCTGTTTTTATTTTAAATGTTTGTAATAAACTATTTAATTTTATCTTCCAATGCACTGCGAATATCTTTTATGTTATTTTTCGTTGAGCAGACATGTGGTTCCATGGTGTAATGGTTAGCACTCAGGACTCTGAATCCTGCGATCCGAGTTCAAATCTCGGTGGAACCTAGGTTATAATTTTTTAATCTTTTTTTATTATTGTAATATATTATTTTTAAAGATAAATCAACTCATTCAATTTATAAATGTTTCCCTATGTTAATAATAAGTTTATAAAGAACCAAAATATTTGTGTTTGCTGCATGGTTCTTGTATCGGCAAGCAGGGCTGCCAGAGTGTTGGACATATTTTTCTGGTAACCTTGCACATCAGCTGTTCAGTAAAAATACGCAAACACAAACGCGCACACAAAAATACAAGTCTGTTGTTTTCTTTGCCATTTTTCGTTTTTGTGTTTAAAAACTTAAATATATTCCAAAACAATTAATTAAAAGCTGCTAAAATAATTAACACGTTTTTGTTTAAAATAAATAAGTTCAAAATGATTTGCTCTAGCCATACGCGTTGCTTACTGCGCTGCACCCAATGTCAATGTATAAATATTAAATATTAATCAAAGTAATTTACAAGTGCTTTGAAGGCAAAATTTACTCAAAAACATACAAGCTTTGAGTTTCATGTAATCGTGGAGTATTTGTGAATTTTTTTATTATGTTGAAAGGCTCGCTGAAAGTATTGATTGCAATAGTGTTGAGTTTAATGTTTACCATCTCATTGGTAAAGATTGTTTTATTGATTTGGTCCTCGTATCCGGACTGGCAGCATCTTTACACACGACACGAGCATCCATCCAGCTTCACAGCCGACGAATGGCTCGCATACCGCAGACTATTCAGAGATAAGGGTAAGTCCGGGACTCTGAAAGTAAATCTACTTTATTTACTGTTTGCTGAATAATAGCTTTCCATGTTTCTGTGCGATAATATTTCGATTTTTGGCGCATTTTTGAATTTATAGACGTGTGAATATATTTTTGGCCAACTCTGAACAGTTGTTTTATATGTAAATGTAATGTATAATAAAAAAAAATGTATTGTAAAATTAAAAAATATATATGAAACTAAGGTTCCACCGAGATTTGAACTCGGATCGCAGGATTCAGAGTCCTGAGTGCTAACCATTACACCATGGAACCCATATGATCTTCGACCAAAAAGTCAATAATACAAATTCATTACAATTTTGTCTTAGGCGGAAAATGAAATAAATGAGTAAACAAAAGCAACACAATTCTTTTAGTAAATATATTGTCTTTAATTGGAGTAAATAAGATTAAAAAATAAATAAAAAATTACTTTCCGGAGCAGGTTCCACCGAGATTTGAACTCGGATCGCAGGATTCAGAGTCCTGAGTGCTAACCATTACACCATGGAACCACTGTGCAGATTTCATCAGTAATTTGCTTTCTTTCAACGAGCATAAAACACTGATCATAAAAAAAAAACAAATGTTTAACAAACAGAATTAATACACTATTTATTTATTTGTATCATTTATTTATTCAGCTTTTATATGTTGCGACTTCTAAACGATCAGATGTCATCAGTAATTTTACAAAGTAAATGACATAGGTAATTAATTAAAATTTAAAAAAATGAATTCTGTTTATTAAATTCTTGTGGAGTATTTGTCATTTGCTTTCTTTGGTGGATTAAACTTATAAATAGTGTCGAGTCAATAAGCACTCAATTGGCCTTATCATTCAATTTTAAAGTCTTAAATTTATACTGATTATATATAGATATGATTAGGTAGCTGCACTCATTGTAAATGTACCATTTTACACTGCTACTCAGTTTATATTTAAGAAAGAATTTCACAATCAAAACTTGTAAAATTCGTTTTAATAAAAGTTGCCTTTTTTATCAGTGACTGTATAGAAAGTGTTTTGAATTTGTTTATTTAGGAAGTCACGTTCATTTGTCAATAAATATTATAGAAAAAGCTTGAAGGATCAAGTAAGAAGCCTGTGAACTTAGCCAGATTTTAATTCGCGGAAAATTTAAGAATTGGAACACACATTATGTGTTGAATTAAATATTGTTTATTTTATTTCAAAATATTTGGCGATTTGTGCCAAAGCATTTGAATACGCTTATCCGTAGGCTCTTTTTTACTGATGCTTGTTAGGTAAATCATAACGTTATTTTAATAAGAGTGCGAAACAAAAACAACCTGCTGGAATACGCAAGCCCAGCCTGGCACATTTTTACTCCGAAATGCAGCTCGGCTGCTCGAACGCTCGGCAGCTCCCTTTTTGGTCGCTCGGCTCATTCACAGAACGAAGTTTTCCATGTCAGAACAACATAAACAACAACTGCAACAACAAAAACAACAGCAGCAATAACAACAATAACAAGGCCAAAGGCAATAACAGTATTCGGAGAAAGTAGCCAGTCGTGTATTCGGTATAAAATCAATCGTAAATGTCCTTAAACGCACAGTTTTCGTTGCACGTCGGAGCTCGTTGGTTGTGTTCTTGCGCATCAGGACGCCGCAATTTGTGTTTTTCTCTTTTAGTAATCGAAAAAAATAAAAAATAAATAAGTAGCGCTAACAACCCACATAAACATTGATCTTACAAAATATTAATATGCTACAATGAAAAATATATATAAAAACGGCGAGTGCGGCTCATTTTAACTGTTTTATGCTGAATTTGATGTCATGCGTTTTGTGAAAACTAATATATTCCTGCCCTAACCTAATTCGCGCTCCACGTGGTATAGGGTTAAGAGGGGACACCCCTCGAAACATTAAGAATTCACGACCAATAGAATTGCGCGCCAAGTTTCTGAGTTTGCATTTATTTTTTGTTTCATTTTTCTTTATTTTTGCGCATTTCAGCCACCAACGCTTTGGCTTTGTTTAATTCAATATGTATAATTCGAGCATTTTTCAGTTACACATATCCCAGTTTTACTTATTTATATTTCTATTGGCTTGAGACAACTTCTTAATATTTGTTCTTTTTGCGGTTCGAATTATATATTGTATATTTTTAAAAATAATAACTTACTACTTTTAAACAAAAATTATTTAGCTCATACACTTTGATAGCCTGTACAGAACTACTACGATATATGTGTTAATATTTACATACACACATATATACGAGAATAATTATATGCCCAATATACATACAAAACTAAATATAGGTCATGAATCCCTCAGGTTCTTCGACGAAATTAATTGTAAACCAAGGAATTTCGCGAATGAAGTTAACAAACAATTGTTATTTATTATTTTTCGTCGAGGACTTGTTTTTTATATAATATGTAGAATATATGTATTTAATTTCAATATTTCGTTTATATTTCTGCAATGAACTTCTTCAAATAAAAAACATACATTTTGATATAGAAAAAGTTATATAAAATGAAAAAAAAATTTTTTTGTGAGACTTGAAACTCGGATATCAGGATCAAGAACCCAAATGACAATTTATCGCTAGCAAACAAAAATTTTACCCTTCGGAATATCTATTTTAGCCTAAGCCTATCATAGTTATTCATAGCAAAATGTTGGGCTATTATATCGGATATTTCTGTATTATGCTTACTAGACAGGCAGTCTTATTATACGAATATAGCCGTCAGTATTGGCCTGTCTGAAAAAGTGGGACTAAAGAGAAAAGTAGCCAATGAAATCAGCTGCTGCTGTTATTGGTGGTGTTGATGAAATAATTGTTTGGTAAACATTGACCAAGGGTCAACGCAAGCAAAAGAACAAATGTGCATTAGCTGCCTGTTGTAGCAATTTGCTGTTGCTTACGAAGAAAGGAAATTGAAAGGAAATTGCACTTGTTTTCCCAAGCAAGTTACATTGAAGTGCGCCACTTGGGAGGCAGTCTGAGGACGGGCTAAACAAATTAAAAGGATTCATAGGACCACTGTCAAACCGTTAAAGATGACTCGAGTGGCAATGAAAAGCAACAAGAACACGATAGTCGTCTAAGAGACATATGCACATAACATAACAAGAGGCCCTTTATTGCGTCGTTCTGCTCGTCTCCCCTACTCCCATGCCTGCCTGACTTGCTGCCCAACCCTAAGATGTGCTCGTAACAATGCAACTGTTTTTGTTATGTAGGCCAAGCCGCCAGCCGCCAGTCGCCGGACGCCGGACGGAAGCTGCTGCTGATGTTGTTGCCATCTCGCTCTGTCGTGCTGTTTTGCATTGCTGTTAACGGTACTGCTGCGGCTGTCGCTGGCGGCGCTCTTTGCGGTTAGTTATCATTATTGCCACGGGTTTTGTTTTTGCGTTTTCGTTTGCGTTTGTTCTTTGTTGTCGCATTTGTCAGCTCACAATCAGAATATCATAACTGTTCTTTAGTTTATCCTCTCTTTTGACTGCCTATTTTATTTTCTCTTTCGGAGACACTCAATTTCCTGTCTCTTTCTTTCTTTTCATTCATCTTCTACATTCTCTTTCATATTGCTCCTTTTGTCGCATCCTCGAATAAAAACATCCCACACAGATATTTGTGCACTTAACTAAAATTGTTTTACGTTTTGTAATAGTAAAGCATTTGAGGTAAAAAGCTTAAAATATAGAACTTTTGTAAAAAGATAATTTCTTATTGTTTATCACTCGATTGATTTTGTTTGCATAAATATAGAAAAACCGTTTTTTATCGTTCGCAAGAAAATTTGTGGCTATTATGATCCCATAAACTCGCTCAAATAGGTTAGGGTATAAGTATGTGTTTGTCTTTTAAAAAGACAGGCCAGCATTATCCTAACATCGTGTACATTGTAAGTAAAGCTGTATGTATGTACTCGTATGGTCACATCCATATATAGTCAAGCAGCAAGAAGAACGAGGGAGGGAAAGTCAAATAGACGTCGGCCACTTGGCGACCCTAAAGCAAATGAACAGCTCACTCTCATTACAAATTCCGACAGTAAACACACACACTCACACACACTTAAATCGATTCACACGGTGAACCAGACCCACGCACACACTCTCACACAGCAAGTGCTTATAACTGCAGACAAACTTTGTCAGCTCGCATTACAAGCACCGGCAGGAACAGAGTCACACACACTCACACAGATTGGCTTGGTCACATAAAAACGAAAACAAAAACAAAAACCAAAATGGCGCCATCAATGGCAATGATGATGATGTGCAGTAGGATGCGGAGTACGTGGAAGGATCTGCCGTTGCGGCTGCTACAAAATAGCTGATTCACGTCGGCATACGGCTCTAGGATATTGGACAGAGCTTATATAATTTTTACTCATTGGCTAGTGTGACAATATTACAGCTTCTCTTAAATTTAGCAGTATATTTGATTGTTCATATGCATATACAAAAAGTAGCCACCTTAACACATGCACATATCTAGACAGTTAGATAGTAGTGGATTTGAACTGAAGGCGAAAATGTCTGCAAAAATGTAAGAAAAGACTTTCGGAACAAGATATATATACATAATTTCCTATACATAACAATAAAGATAAAGAGGGGATGTTGTCCCGCCATAGAAAATAGTTACTTATATTTGAACTTGATTTCTGAAAGTAAATAAATAAATAAGGAATAACTAACGTGGTGGTTGAAAGGACAATCAAAATGTAACGTTTGAGCTACAACGAATCTTGCTGGCTGCTTGTCGTCCAAAGAGGGACTCCTTTCATTTCAATTTCTTCTCAAATAGAAACTGTCTATATAAATGAACATAACTTATATATATTGCTATGGTCTCCCACGGCGTTTAAGTAGAGCACAGAGCACAAGTATTTTTTCATGTTTTTTAAAAATTCCGTAATTAATTAGATCACTATAGCTACAATATATATATAAAGGAAATTAGAACCAATGAATGGGTATTTATTTATATACGCTGAACCCAATCAAAATGAGAAAACGGGGTATAACGGGTTTTTAGTGCTATTTTGATTTCAGTGTATGTTAAACGAGCTTTATCGGTCTGGATTTTGATCTCCCAATGCAAATTGCATAAGTCCATATATTTGGCTTTACATTGAATCCTTTTTTCCTTATCGAAGAACATAATATATATTTTTATCATAAAATTCGAAGTTCCTGCTAAATTCTCATAGCGTGCAGATAACCGGCTCCGTGACTTGTTTCAATATGTTGAAACTTTGTTATCAAACTGATATAATTAAAAAAGAAAGCTGGACATTAAATGTTCTAATTCCAAAAGCTCTTTTATAATCCATTTAAAATACAAGAAATGCAAGAAAACATTTTAATACGACGATTTTAAGAACGTCAGGTCAATAATCAATTACATAATACCATAACGTGAATAAATCTATAAAAAGCAGAACAATGTGGTCACCCGAGTCGGAGATAAATTCCATCGCAATGGCCACCACAATGCGACACTCGCAATCCTCCTCCTCAGGTGAGTGTGCGGAAAGTTTTCACTTAAAGCGAACCCCAACTAAAACTACTTTAAAGCTTCAACACTTCCATTTCCATATCCATTTTCATTCGCATTCCCATCCCATTCTCATTCGCAATCGCAATCGCATTCCCATACCAATTCCCAAGGCAATGCGGAAACACGGGTCGTGCGCGAAATGTGCTCTAGCTCGTTTTTATGCAAGTTTTCGCGTTTGACCCTGACCCCAATTGATTTGGGACGCACGACTGAAAACTACAAGTTGAGGCTCTATAACTGCAGTTTACTGTTGACTGCTGTCCACAAATGGTTTCATATCTAACTAATTTTAAGGTCGAGTAATTTCTTATATATTTATCTATCTTTATATAATTGCCTTTGAACTTATTGAACTTGCATTTGTTTAGTGACCAGTGCACGATTTAGTTAGTCACTTGGTCAAAGCCAACTCGTCTATTGAGTTGCTAAGCGGGTTATGAACCTGATAATGAGGAATAATGAGTGAGTATGTACGTCACCATATCATATAGAAATGTGTAAAATACTAATATCAATGCTTAACGGAATTTAATTATATATTATTTAGAGTTTCCACTAATAAGACCGTCGTAGGGAATTGTTTGTTCCGGAATAATGGTAGGTCAGGTTTCTAGAATTGGTGATGTCATCGCCTTGGCATTCGATGATAAGGCGTATAAAAACCAAGGGGCAAGAAAGGCAGGGAAAAAGCGCCAAGCTCGTGCTTATCAGGCACGCGCGCGCGTTCCCACGCCGCTTTTTAGTATTTGCAATAGTTTGTATCGAGTATTAATAAAAAGCTTCGAACCAACATTGGAACTTGTCGGGAACGAGCGTCGTCTCTACAAACACCGCAATATGTTGCAAACTTCAACTCAAGCAGCAGCTGATAATTCAAGCACAATTCAATTCGAATAGAAAAGAATGTAAGCATTTGATTGTATGTGTGCACACGTATAGGAAAAAAGCGTACGCTTGGCGCTGCATACCGCATGCCGCATGCCGCATGCTTTTGCAAGTTGCTAACCCTTTTGTTTAATAACTTCTGTTTTACTTAATGGATTTTGATGAAGTTTTTAGCGTATGATTTACATATTTGATTGAAGTCATGGTCAGCTTAGTAAAAAATGCCCACTCCTTTACATATTGGCCTTATTTTCAACTGAACTTGCATTTGAAGAATTTAGGGAAAATTTGAAGTCGGTATCCAATATATAACAAAAATTAAAAATTGTATAAATACACAATTTGGAGGCTCTAGCTCCTAAGCCGTACGAGATATAATTTAATTTCTATCATGTTTTTAATCGATAACAATAAAGCGGAAATAGTTATCGATTATTTGAACGATGATATGCGCGTGCTCTATATTGACCTACAAAAACATTCCAAGTCACTAGCTTTTATATATGCTGAGATCAACGCGTTCACACATACGGACAGACGGACGGACAGACAGACGGACAGGCCTGATCACGCCTGTTACATACATTTGCATCCAACCATTATACCCTGATTTTCCATTTCAATGGGATCAGCTTAGCTATATATATATATATATATATATATATATATTTTGTTTTTAGATGATTGTTGTACTGAGCACGATATATATAACACAATTGTTCAAACCATTATCTTATATGCCAAAATGTAAGGTTCACCTTGGGTTGTTAAAACAAATATATCTTCCAAATTTCAAGTCTTCAGTACTTTAACTTTTTGACATGCCCGATTTAGTATTTCCTGATTTGCGACGCGCTAGTCGGAAAGACTTACCATTTGATAAGACCGGAAAATATATTTGAAATTTCAAGTCTCTAGCTTCAATAGCGATCTTAGAACTCAGATCTACCGGGGACCGCGGTCGGGATCTCCTAGTCGGGTACTCCAGAGTAGAGATTTCTTGTTTTTGGCTAAAATTAAAAGTTTGTTTATATATATCTTTAACAATTTTATATGGCAACAGTTGCATATTTGACTAGCGAATAGGTGTATAGTAGATAATTCTAAATGAAGCGTAGTTCAGAGTACAGTAGTCTGCATTTATTATTCTCATGTATTTTTTATGCAACATTTATTTAATGTTGGTCTTCTGAGCAATAATTAAATTGAAGGCTACCTTATGTAAAGTCCTAACTGCCTTAAGATGACCATTTTGAAGAAAAATATTATACACGGCATAAATTTATTAGCGAAATACTTGAGATGGGCAAGCACCTTGTGTTGCATAATATTTTCGTGGGCTAACCTTGCGTATACGTCACTTGCAGAGGCTGCTGCCCAAGTTGCTCTTGCATTTATGGCGCAACTTCAGGTAAGTGTGGTAGGTGGCCCGGCAGCAATGTGAAGAGTGCTTCAATTTAATACACAAATTGTTTGTGTTTTTGTTTCGTCACAACAAGTTTTTAAACAGACGGTTGAAGCAGCTTTAATAAATGTATACGAATAAAACACTTAGTTGCAAAGAAAAAAATAACATTTTGTTACAGGCAAATTAAACGTACACCCACGAAGACGATGTCCTTGTCGCCTACATTTTAATTATTTTTACTTTCACAAGACAAACACATTCACAAAATGAGAAGGCGGAAAACTGTGAATATAAAAAACTTCCTTGCACCAAGTCTCATTGTTCTCATCTGCTTTCTCTGAAAAATGAAAAAATTAAAATGGCTCTTTTTAGCATTTTCATATAAGATCTTTTTGTAAATAGGAAAGGACAAAATTCAATTTCAAAGAATAATATTTGAAGAACTTACAAATACTTACTAACAATTGAAGTATTCTAATGCAAAGGTAAGAAATTAAATCAATTTGCTGTTTCCATACGAAGTAATCTTTCAGTTACAATTGTCCTCATTATTACACTCTGTCATGTAACTATTATATTTGGAGTAAAGTAGACAATAAAATAGGCAATAAAAACTATTTTGTTGTACATTGGATTTCTAACAGATCGCAAGTTAGGCCTGTGTCTACGATCATTTCTTAGCTTGTTCTGATCAGTATATATTTCTCAACACTTCGCCAATGCTTAACTCTAGCTTCAAAATAGGTTAATAAAAATGTTCTAAAATTCTGAGTTTAATATTCAAAATTGTAGAATTTGGAAGTCGATTGTTAGCAACGTAATAAGTTTAACTCATATGTCTGTCATCAGTATTTAAACAAATTTTTAATTAATAAATTGTTGATAGCAACAAATTGACTCGAATGCCATTTTCATAGTCGGCTTAGAGTTGTCTGGCAAAATTTGTAAAGTAATTAAACTAACTACAATACCACATTGCTTATATGGCTCAGATCCATTTGCCGCCCGAGGATGCTGTGGTTGGCCATGAATTGATATTGCTACATGCCTGCGTCAAGTTTAAGGGAATTGTGGACCGGTTTAGCGGCGATTCCGATATGGCACTTTTGATCTATAATATGCAAGTGTGCTGGCCATCCAATAGAGCCACAAAAAAGAGTTTGCCCTGTGCCATGCATAAATTGTGTTTAACGTATGAGATTGGTGAGTCCAGAAATAGATTTTGGTTGCTCCTCGTATTACGAACTGGAGACCAAAATCCAACTGTCAGCTACAGTTAGTAAAACTTAGAAATTCAAATGTAATTTGAGACGGACAAACCCATTGCATACCATAGCTTCATTCATTATCTACAAACACGAGCCTTTTTGAGATAAAACAAAAACTCCAAAATATAACTCTCTCTAGCTCAGAGCTCAAAAGTGCGTACAGATAAGATACTTGAGAAAACTCGTTGCGGAAATCTTAAACTCATCTTCCAAGCTTATCTGCTTATCGGCACTTGATAGACATATATATATATATACATGTATTCGTATTTACGCCTGTCGCTCGATGTGGCAAATGTTTGTTGAATATGTCTTGTTTATGCATTGTATGAATCATTGTGTCACCCTCGCAATTCCAATTAAATATTTGCTACTTTCCAATGACAACTTTAATATGATAATCATGTAGGAAACACATTGAATTTTCCATGTGTGTACGTATGTATATGTAGGCATCAACGAAAACTTTTCAGAACTAAATTTTGCCTTTCATTGTTTGCTGTTTACATTTCGCACCATTTTGAGGTTGGTTACAGAATCAGCGGAATCTAACGGAAGTGGTTCGTTTCGTACAAAAGCAGGCAAATAAATATGGGGTATCCGTAGTTCTCCGGCGGCCGAGCAGCGAGGGCAAGCAATGAAAGAAATTGCTAAGGAATAAAATTGTTTCCAAGTGTCAGGCACGCAATCGTTGCTTTTGTACGTTTGTATATTTAGTAATAGTCAATAACGTTATATTCTGAGCTTAGATTGCATGTGGATTAGCGTTATACTTTACTCGTTTGAGCCTTGAACTGGGTTGTGGTTGGCAGTCCTGAATGCCAATGGTCAGATTAGGAAAATAAAATTTCGTGTAAATACTGGACATATTTTGATGAAAAATATCAAATAGCAAACAAGAAACTCTGTACCTCAATATAGCTCATCGATTGTTTTAATGTCGATATTTTTAGAATGTTGGAGTCAGAAGTCGTATTGCCTATTATGAATATATAATAGTAAAGTGTGGTTACCTATTAATAATGATGATTGCTTGAAAATATTTAAAAAGAAAACCCAATACTTAAATGTCAACGCTACGAACAAAAAGTCTATTACCTGAAACACTGAAAGGGTGGCAAGAGAATAAAAACAAGTTAAGGCTATGAAGCACAAAAAATATTCCGAAAGTAAACAAGGGCCAACAGTTCGTGCTTGGGAAATCAACGACAACGAATGAATAAATGTGCCTATATAGTCAGGACTTCCATACATATTACACATTTTGGAGCACGCGTTGCCTTTGAGCTTAAGTTTCGTGAGCTCGTTTTGGTTCGCAGGTTGTTCACCAAAATTGAAATATAATTGATTGGCAAGGTGGTCAAAGTTTGTGGTGAATGGCAATGCCAGACTAAATAAGTAACTTGTAATTGGAGGTGCAATTAAGTTGATTTAACTTGTGTATCGAGTCCATATTGACTCGTCCTGATGACGCCGTCGATGACAATTTCGATGTCGAACGTCGATATCGCAAAAGTTTCGAGCTCCTCACAAACTTTGGCAGTTTAACTCAATTAGCCTTGACGCCAAAAGTTTATTATATTCAATTAAAATATGCCACGTGCTACTTAATATTTGATATTCGTTACCTCTTCTTGTCTTCCGCATAGGAATCTCATCGTTATCAAGCTCTGGCGATCCGGAGCATTTGCCCGAGCTGCCGCCGGGTGACGAACAGCGCTTACAACGAGCCGCTCTCCACCTGCAGCAGAAATTGATCCTGCGCGAATGGCTGCGGGAGTATCGTATGCAACATCATTACCAACGTCTGCTGGCCGTTGAGGTGGCCTCGTTAGAGGACGTGTACTGGCTGGAGGATTCGCGTGCTAGCAAGATACTCGGCAAGGATTTGCAATTGTGGTCGACTGCGCGTCAAGGCCTGCCCACATCGAAGGCACAGCTAGACGCTTTAAAGGCGCAGCTGTGGTCAACGGTGGTTAAGTCAAGTCAACATCAGGACGCCTGGACATGGGGCGGCATGCTTGTGGTCTCTGTTTCCGTTGCCGGTCTGGTCACACTCGCCGCCATGACACAACCTTCTCTGGCGCCCGAAGCGCGCCACTCACTTCTACAGTACGTAACCGGGAAGTATCTGCTGCCCGCCAACTGCAGGGTTCAGTGGGACTGGAAAGATCCGGCCCATGTCGGCGGCACCATGTGCTTCGTTGTGCGCTTCTTTCAGCGGAATGGCCAGCCGTACCCCATCTGTGATACCGATCACTTCTTCGTGGAAGTCACCGAGGGCACACGCAAAGTAGTCACAATCAGTGAGCTGGGCTCATCCACAGATCCCAATAATGCCAACATTGCCAAAGTCAAGTTCACAGTTCGCACTGCGGGACAGTACAACATTTCCGTGCTGATCGGCGCCAGTCATATAGCCGGTTCGCCTTTTGTTCGCAACTTTCTGCCCGGCGCCATCGATCCACGCAGGTCACGATTCATTCGACCAGCTAGCACACTCATCTGCTGCGCCAGTGCTCCGACTTTGATGCACATCGAACCGAGGGACGAGTTTGGGAATGCGTGTATCTTCGAGCAGTCCGACGAGGCCTTGCAGGTACAATACGTTGCACACAATCCTAGAAACAACTCAACACCTCTTAACTCCCATCCATTCCATGCCAATTTGCAGGGTTATCGTGTCGCTATTTACGACCTAAACGGCGCATCTGTCGAAAAACTGCAGCATGCCATTGCCTTTAGCTACGACAGAGTCAATTCGCGCGTTTCAGTGACTGCTCTCTTTCCAGAGCCCACATGCTTGCGTGCTAGTATCAGCTATCGAGACCAGCAACTGCCTAATGGCGACTTTGACATAATCGTGCTCAGCAGTAAGTATCAGATACATTGCATTTATATACACATAATTTTATACATATAATATGAATTACAAACACTAGCTGAGTCGACCTAGCCACTTCCGACTGACTCCGTCCGTCTATCCGTGTATTATCCGAATGAACATATTGATCTCGGCAACTGCAAAGCCTGGAGACTTGATACTTCTCTGTTAATATTCAATGCTCTCGTATTACGTAGAGAGAACTTGGGCATATTCATCATATATTTTGTTAAAATTAATATTTGGACTTTACTTTTAAATTAGAACTAGTAAGCATATAAGTAGTGCCTTCAAGTTTGTATCTGAATGCACCGATATTAGGCTTATGAATTTGGCATAGTCTTTTTTATATACACTTCTAAGAGAACTGTCGATCAATATTACGAAATAATTTTGATTGATCGAGCCATAAGTTAAACAGATCAAAGGCTAGAGTAATCAAATTTAGTTTAATCGATGATCTCTTCTAGTTGAGTACTTCATGTTAGGGCACTCTTAGTTTTATTCAAATAATTTATTTATTTGTTAATACAAGTTCTCTTTCTACTTCTGATATTCGAGGTAGCGACACAACGCTCGTTCATAAGAATATTGCGTCCCGAAAGCACAATATCTGCTACGAGGCCAAGCTGCTGAGTGTTTATGGAGCAACAAGGAGCAAACCCAGGAAAGTGATGTGCTATGTGGGGCCGAAACAGGTGAGTAGTAGTACACAGTAGGCTCACATTAATCGTGCGAAACGTTGAGGCTCAGAACTCGTTGATCTTTCAGGTGACGATCAAGGAAATGATATTGAAGTTCATACCGAAGCGCATTGCCACATTTCGATTGTGTCCGTCGACCAAGTTCCACTTTCTGCCTCAGCTGGTGACGCAGTTGCATGGGCCGGTTTTCATTATAGACGATGGCGCACAGCCACGCATCGAGCTTGCCTCGAAAGATCGCAACATAATTGCTGCGACTTTCACTCACTTCTTGCTGAAGAATATTGGCGGCTCAGAGACGTTTAAGGACAAGCAGGATTTCTTCTATCACGAGGTGCGCAAGTTTCATGCCAGCTACTATCACGAGAAAATGGCACTCAAGGTGAATCGCGAAAAGATACTCGAGAGCAGTATGAAAGCCACCAAAGGATTTTGTGTCTCGGATTGGTGCGGCAACTTCGAAGTCACTTTCCAGGGGGAGCAGGGTATTGACTGGGGTGGCCTGCGTCGCGAATGGTTCGAATTGGTTTGCAGCGCTCTGTTTGATTCAAGAAGTGGACTCTTTTGTACCTTTCACGACAAGCACCAGGCGCTGGTGCATCCAAATCCGACACGGCCGGCGCATCTAAAGCTGAAGTACTTTGAATTTGCGGGAAAAATGGTTGGCAAATGTCTCTTTGAGAGTGCTCTAGGCGGCAGCTACAGGCAGTTGGTGCGAGCACGCTTCAGTCGATCGTTTTTGGCCCAGCTCATTGGGCTAAGAGTACACTACAAGGTGAAACTCATAGTTATTTGTTTATTATTTCTTATTTGAAACGTTATTTTATTATTCGTATTTTAGTACTTCGAGCAGGATGATCCAGATTTATATTTGTCGAAAATTAAGTACATACTCGATACGGATTTGGATGGCACAGACACCCTGGAGTTGTACTTCGTGGAGGATGTATATGATACCAGCGGCCAACTAATCAAGTCCATAGAACTTATTCCAAATGGTGCCAAGACACGCGTAACCAATGCCACTAAAAATCAATATCTAGATGCTTTGGCACAGCAGCGACTTTGCAATAGTGTTAAAGATGAAGTCGACAGTTTTCTAAAGGGTCTGAATGCAATCATACCCGACAACTTGCTAAGCATTTTCGATGAAAACGAATTGGAGGTGAATGAAGCCGAATTTTTGTCATATAATTAGTTATTGAAATTCCCTATTTTAGCTACTGATGTGCGGCACTGGCGAGTATTCTATAACCGACTTTAAGTCGCATCACATAGCCAATGGAAATTCGGCGGAGTTTCGACGTGTACTCGCCTGGTTCTGGGCAGGAGTTAGCAATTTTAGCCAAACTGAAATGGCCCGTCTGTTGCAGTTCACCACTGGCTGTTCTCAGCTGCCGCCTGGCGGGTTTCAGGAGCTGAATCCACAATTTCAAATAACCGCAGCGCCCACATTTGGTAACCTGCCCACGGCACACACCTGGTACGTATCTAGAGTTTGAGTGATATATATATTTTTACAACATTGACTTACTCTCTGCTTATAGTTTTAACCAACTTTGCCTGCCGGATTACGAGAGCTACGAGCAATTTGAGAAATCTTTGCTGCTGGCCATCAGCGAGGGCAGCGAGGGCTTTGGCATGGTCTGAGTCCTTTCAAGGGAACACTTTCTTTATTTTATGTTAATAAGAAATTGAAACTAATATAGTTCCTATGCTTTGTGTCATAGATGGCTAGAATTTCTATTATTCGTGACATACGACTTTAGATTCTCATAATTTCCCATTTCCGAGTTAAATAATTGATGAAAGCAAACGAAACGTAAAGTAAAAACATAGAATAAGAAGCTGTTCTGAAACGAGTCAAAGTGAAAAATTGAATATATATCATCATCAAAAAGAATGTGATAATTGAATAATAAACTAGCGCAAGTTAATCGTAAATACTTATGTAGACATTGATATTCAAAATGTGGCAAAATGAATTGCTTGAATATTGAAATCAATACTTGTATAGATTAATTAGTTTACCGTTTTTCCGAATTGCAATTGAAATAAAATAGAGAACTAATGAAGAGGTATGAAAAGCAATGCTAATGATGCTAACATGAATGTTAAACTAAACTTTAAATGTGTTCTCCAATATCTATCGAGTAGCTAATATGTATAAGCAATATTCATATTTAAAATATACATAGATTAAGTATTTATTAAAAGTTAATAGATCACAGGATTAAATTAAATTATACATAATTAGTTATAGACTACAGTTGTAGTTCTTAGAATGATTACTTTTAGTTGCAAGTAAAGATCTCTTCTAGTGTGATTTTCTTACTCGAAATTATACGATTATACACAACTATTCTAGTAATCTAGCCAAAACAATTTTGAAACCAATTAACTCGGAAGTCAGAATATTGCAGTCGGATGCTAACGACTGCATAATACTCATTCACTGGTTAAAAACAATGGAATCATTTTTGGTAAAGGAGTCTGCAGTAATTAAATTGCAATAATTAAAGCTAGAGTTACTTAATTGGCAAACTTGGGAGCTTAGGATCCAAGTTAATTTGACTCTGCGACTCAATTATTCCAGTTCTAAAACTTCAAAAGATATCCATTTTCCGGCTGTAGGATCACTTATATTTATATAGTCAGATCCGATGTGCCATACTTGTCAGGTTCTACGTTTAAAACTGTACCCAATTTTCTACACCTTTAATGGAAGTTTTGGCAAAATTTTGACACTAAGACC
Organism: Drosophila eohydei; assembly: GCA_035045825.1. Taxonomy (NCBI): domain Eukaryota; kingdom Metazoa; phylum Arthropoda; class Insecta; order Diptera; family Drosophilidae; genus Drosophila; species Drosophila eohydei. The sequence continues at coordinate 6,407,272 of JAWNOT010000045.1, forward strand.
TACGAGTATATATTCCAAAAATTTTAAGTATATATTCAATTTCGAAATGCTGAGTGAGAAATCTGGCTGGTAACGTGGCTGACTAGATAAATTATGAAAATAGTTTAATCAACGAACTGAATTGATACAGTTATGCATGTATGTCTGCCAATCTACCTTATGCCCATATCCATAAGATCTCGTGACGTCCAAAATCATATAATATTATAATCGATATTTTGACTTGGATTTCAAGCATAAGCAAGAAAATTTAAATGCACGTGTAGATTCCAGCTTTTCGGAGTTTCGGGCTCAGGATGTCTCGCTGTCGAGCCCTCTTAGCTTAAAATATTATTTGTTTTTCATTTACTTAAGACACTGAATAGAGTATTGTGTCCGGAACTGGTTTAATATGATTATATGCATTAATGAAACGACTAAAACGACATAAACCGGTGTAGTAAGTGCGTTAAAATACTTTCATCAGCTAATTGACATTATTATAATTATCTTCGCATGTCACAATTTTTTTAATTATTGTTATAGCTTTTACACCTTGAGCCCATGCAAATAGAAATGGTTTGCATACATGCAAACTTTAATTATGTAACACGTCGAAGAAGTCTTGTTTAATTCAATGTTTCTCTAATCCTCCTAAATTTAAAGCAACTCCCTTTTGACTAAACGTTATTCTTGAATACATATCCTCAAAATTATATAAAAATTAACATATATTCTTTTGTGTGTGTCCATAACTGGGTTCCTTTTAAAGTACTTACCCCTGATGCGCAGTCTAAGCTAACAACAGACTCCTCCGACACTTTGTCTGCATATTTTGCTGGTACTAAACGAGCATTTCTCAAATTGAGGATCCGTGAGTGACAAATTAAGTGAACAGAAAGAAATTTCTAAAATGCGCCAACGCGCGTGTTTAGTATTTTGTGTGTAGATCAATTTAAACAATTATTATATATTAATTATCGGAAGACAATCAAATGCAGATACGAATGGAGAAAGTGAGTTTGTTGTCGAAGAGTTCAAGAATGCCGCCACATAATTTTCAATCGTATTTTGGCAATTGAGTATAACGATTTATCCACTGATTTTAGGCAAATATATGTCCCTAACTGATATTTGACTGCAGACAAACTGTTCCGCTCTACTCTTTTCCTCTGTAAGCCTTTTAAATTATAGATTTGTGATGGACGGAGGCTTACAATACTTGCACAAAAGTTGAAATATACAAAGCTTCCATATAACAAATTTTACCTATGCATGAATTATATATTAAAATAAATATCTTCTTAAATTCCTATGCGATGCTTGAAAGCAAAGTAAATATGAGCAAAATAATTATGAGAGATTCTTCAGCAAAAGTAAATTTAGGTGCAAGTCTTGTTTTGTTCAACTGACTACATTACAAGTAGATGAGATAATATATGGCTACACAATTTTTAAGAAATCCGTATCAAAAAAATCCACGTGTGAAAAGTGAAAAAAGACGATAGGGCAATGCCTACCTTCTACCATTTATGTGTACAATATTTAATCTGGTTTTCATTTAAGGGAGTGCAAGTACTTTTAATCCATAAAAAATAGTTAATAGTTAGTGAAATAATTTCCAGCAACAAAAGCACATTTACGATTATTAGCACAATAAAATAGTGAAACTTCATAGCTATAGCAAGTACCCACCATGTCACAGCTACAGAAAGTGCCCTGGCACACATTTAAACAAGGAAAACAAATAAAGTGCTCTGGTCGAGAGTGACCGAATTGCAGATACCCTGCACGACATGTCGACCAGTTGATTAAAACTAACCCTCTTGAGTCCTAAGCCGACCGCGAAGAAACTTGTCCATAGCTTATAGCAGAATCTCGTCGGGGTTGGACAAATTGTAGTACTCTTTGAAAGCGTATCATGTGTTTTATTTTTTCGGCCATTAGTATATGTACCGAGTCTCGAGTATGTCAAGTTTTATAAGAAGGTCGTTTGCGCCATTTAAAAACTGGTATTAAAAAGCACGGCGAGTGTCATGAGGGAAATTGTGACATGCTTGACAGGTAGAATACAAAGAAAAAATTACTTTCACGTTGACCTCTGGCACTTGGCTCTAAGCATTTGTAAAATGAAAACAATTTTTGCGGTATCATTATTACTGTTATTAATTTCATATAGAAAATCGTTGCTTAATTTTAAAATAAATAACTTAGAGCACTATTTAGATTAGGTTCCAGCTAACTAGCCGGAGCATTTGCTAGCGAGCGTGCACATCAGCGTTCGGGGACAGAAAAGCAGGCCCTTCGAGCACGTCATCTTGTGACCTTTCATCTGACCTTGGGCGGTCTTGTAGCAAACGAAGTAGCTGCTGATGGAGGTCTGGTCGGGTATCTTATCGCCCTCCCTGCAGTAATATTTGCGCTTCTTCGCCGACCCGCTGCTGCTGATGTTGCTATTACTATTGCTGATGGGTGGCAGGGTAAGAATGACTGGCGTAGGGCGCGGCGTGGTGGTTGGCTCGGGCAAGTTGACCATGAAGGTGTCTAGCAAGCTGTGCTCCATGCTAGATGGGACAGCAGATCCACTCGGTTCCGACATACTGCCATATTGTTGCAAAAGATTAGCAATACTCTGACTCTTAAGCGTGGCCTCCTGTCGCCGCTTGGCTTCGCTCAGCATCTTAAGGGCATCGATCTGCAGCCGCTTGTTCTCCTCAATCGAATAGCCATTGAGGATTGGTACAGTGCCACACTGGGCATAAGTTGCTGCGTCGCATATGCGCGTCTGCTTATTAAAGCCCGTATAGGGTGGGCAAGAGTAGGACAAGACTTTGCCATCCTTCTTACTACACACAAAGTAGCGGGTGCAGTCAGTCTGATTCGGCTGACGTACACCGGTCTGGCATGTGATCACCTCGACTTTGCCAAGCTCGGACAACGCTGACGGCGATTGTGTCATCAATGGCAATATCGACTTCTGAAACACATCCAAACTGATGAAGTTGCCGTTAAAGTTCACGAGCTGACCCAATGCAGATGGATATTTTGTTTTTCCGGACATAAGCTGAATGCTATTAGCAGAGCTCATGGCAGATGGGTACATGCTGTTGCCCAATGGTTCGTTATATACACTGCTCATACTGGCTGGTAGATTGGACATGTAGGATGGACTATAGTCAGGTCGATGCTGTTCGTTCATCGCATAGCTCTGATCCACATACGAGCTAGGTGCTAATTGATGGTTCATGCCCATTAGATCCGTTGAGTCGCCACTGCTGTAGGTCAGTGTATGAGGCCCGCTATGCATATTGTTGTAGTTGTTGTTCCCGTGCAGGTGGTTGTTGTTCACATTGCTGTTGACATACTTAACATTACTCGCTTCATCGGCTTCTACTTCCATGCTTTCGATTTTTTGGGAATTAGGTCGAATTTTCACTTGATCTGGCTCAAGATGCATCGGAAACAGATTGTGACTGTCCATGGGGCGAGGTAGATTAATACCGATGGACATTGACGTAGGATAGCTCTCCGTGTTGAACACGCGATGCGCATTATTCTCATTAAGATGCGGACTCGGCGTATAGTAAGAGGCCACAGTCGATGCTGATGGTTGCTGCTCGAAAGGACGCGGCGTTGTCTGTGCATATTCGCTGGCATACGGAGCCGCATATTGACCCGTATATTGGCTACTCATAGTGGTCACGGACATCCCGGAGTTGGAGCTGGAATCGGGGCGAGGTGTTGTCATTATAGCCATAAATTTGCTGAGATAGTTGTTGCCGTTGTTAATGCTGTCCATTTGATGATTCTTGTTGTTGTTATTGTTTGGATAGACCCCCAAGCTGTTGCCATAGGTATCAAGTACTTCCTTTTCGCCGGAGCTTGTGCTAGCCAGATGAACAGGTATAACATTATTGTGAATGATCGTGGTGCTGGGCTGCGACTGCTTTTTGTTATATCCGCTCTGCTTCTTGTGATGCATATAATGCGATCGCGGTGGTGAATGAGACTCAAAGTTCTGCATCGGGAAGTACTGCTGGAAAGGATTATTTTGAGTAGTCAGTATGACAGGCTGCAGAATTGGCTGTGCATAGAAGGCTCCATTATAGGCTGGATTCTGAATCACTTTAGGCATGTTCTGAGCGCTGATCATCTGCTTGGACAGTTCCAGCACCGTTTTTAGTGTTTCCTCCGAAACCTTGGGTTCATGGTCGCTTACGTACTCATGACTCTGAGTTTGTGCATACTTCTGGCTATGTTCATCGCTGGAACCGTATTGAGGGAGTGTAAATGTAACCGACCCCTCTGGACGATTGACTACAATCTGAGAGTTCGCATAGCCCTGCCCGTACGAGGAAAAAGGCTGGGCATTAGATAGCATCAGCTTGGTTTCTGGCTGCATGCGATGCTTGGTTAAATGCTCTTGTAAACGCGTCTTATTCACTGTTGGCTCTGGCAATGGAATAGTTGGACTGGCCGTGGTAGTAGCCGAAACCTCCATTGGCTTTGTGGGGGTCGTAGGTGTCGCGGTCTCTGTGTGGCCTCCACCCAAAGGATTTAGCATATCGTAACGATTTTTTAAATCGAAATGGGCTAGAAAAGCATTTAACTGATCTGGGCGCATTTCCATCTGTGGCTTGTCCGTCTTCTGATAGGTTTGCTGCAGTCCATCAATCAGCTGCGACAGCCGTTGCAAATGCGCTGTAAGAGTGGGATCTATTGCCGAGCTTGGCTGTCTATTTAGGGCAATTGGCTCTTTGTCCACAACAGAAGCAGAGTAAGTAATATTGACCGCTCCCTCCCGATTTTCTGGCTGCACTTGGCTATCCAAATCGACAAGTTCACCATCGCCGCTGGAATCGAATTGGTTGCTGGCGGAGCTTTCATACTCACTGCTTTCATGTGCAGGCTTGAAAGGTGGTTCACTCTGCTCTTCGCTGCTTAAGGAGGCATCCAGCACAATCTCCACGTTGTCGTCATGCAACTGTGGCGACTCCTTGAGTAAAACACCCGGCTCATCATCGCTATTAATAATAATAATGTCGGATTCTTTGCTTCCCATGCTTGACAGCTTGTTAGTTGCGTTATTTACTTCGCTAGGGGTTAGACATTCCCAATCCTCGGCGGGCAACACACAGCTGCCCACACTATGCTCATAAACGAGTCCCTCTTTACACTTGATGGGTATCCAGACGTGGGAGTTCGAGGGCAAGTCGCGGCATTTGTAGAAAGCATCGCATCGTGTCTTATGGCGACGGGTCTTTTCAGGACACGGTTTACCTTGAACACCAATCACAAACGACAGGACAACATACAGGACGAAAAGAGCAAAAGGATACAAATATTAAAAACCCATTGACAACAAATCAAAGTTACTTTAAAAGTTCAATTTTATATCTGTAGTTATATTAAGCACACATTTGCCTTCAACAGTTCGTTATAATTTTTAGAAATTTTCGAGACCAGTTTAAAAATTTATTTATATATTTCAATTTGCGTCACAAATCACTTATGGCTCGTTAAGCCTTATCGTACCTTCCGAAAAGTAAAATAGGCAAGTTAAAAGGCACAAATAGATTAGAAGTCCATGCATATCGTTGTTAAACTTTGCGTATGAATATCCTTTAATATGTTTATTTTTTAAAGATGATCAAACATTCAACTCGGCAACTAGGCTTCCGCTATAGACAAAGCACGCGATACGAATGGCTGAACTTCCACGATTCGTGCTATGTTAAAGTTTAACAATTTTCTCTTTGCGCTGGCCAACCTAGTGCTCAGACATCGCGACTCGGTGAAATGTGAGTTAAAGCGAGACTCGAATATGGAGCAAAGCGTGATACAAGCTCGAAGTAAATTTGTTTACACCTCATCATGAATATGAAGCGACAAGCAAACAAAGTAAAAGGTATTAATTGTTTATATTAATAAATTTGACTGTGCTCTCAAATAAAATCAAGCGGAGGGTAAGTAAAAGTAAATTCACTTTTATTATGTGCTCACATAGCTTTATAAGTTCTGAAATAGCAAGATTCTTCATATCTTCTAAAATAAAAGAAAATGATAAAAATCAAATGTATTGCTTAATATTTTTTGATTTGAAATATGTATAATATATATACTAAGTTATACGTTAATCATAAATATAGATTAACCAAATATTATTCATTTTTTCATATTTAAAGCAAATCTCAAAAAAGGTATCAAAATAAATCGAATAATATTCGTATACTATTTGAAGTAAATAAAATAACAAATTTATAATAATAACGACGACTGTATTTAAAAATAATTATTATTATAAGAATTACTCGCAAACAATCAATATATTATTTTTAAACAGCAATCACAACTATTGACTGTTTATATTTTAACATTCATCAAAGAAATTTTCCGTTTAACGGACATAGATAAAGCGGTATGCAGTACCAACAATCGATAAGTTCAATATATTAAACGTGCTGTTATATAAATAATCGATGAGTACAATATATTAAATTAATCGATTCTTAAAACATGATTTTGCTTTGCAGTTGGAATATAATATTGTTAGTATTAAGTAGAGCCCGTTATTCCCTATCAAGGCTAACAATCACAGTTCAAAAAATAATAGTACAAAATGTATTGTATAAAGTTTCCGAATACCTACGAATTTTTACAAGCCATTACAAATATATTTCTATAATTTGATCTTAATAGTTATTTAATGGATCCATGCGAAAAGTGCTAAGTATGAAAGCTGTCAAAATTAGTGTTAAAAAATGTCCTAAAATATACCTACATTTTTATATGTTGTTTAGTTTGCTTTGCATATAATAGCTTACTACTGAAATAATATAGATTTAGGTAGAAATGTCTAATGTGTGTTCAGTTAGTTTTATCATTGGTGTATTCAATATTTTCGAAAGATGATCATTTAAGCTCAACTTATAATTTAAATTTATAATTCAAATTTGTCTAAGCTTTTTCTTTCCCTCACTAATAGTATATTACTCATTTTAATGGTATTTTTCAGTATATTTAATTTTGGTATTTTAATATTTCCCAGATCTGGCAGCACTTAATCGAAACGAAAACTAAGTTTTTTGCCATTGCATTGATTCTGCAATTTAACTAACACCAACAATTAAATACAAAATGTTAAACTCTATTACACTATCAAGTGCAACGCACATTTTGTAAATTATTTCAAAACACTCGCGTGTTCTTTCTTTGTTCGTTCTTTGTAAAATCGTATATTTATATATACTTTATCTGATAGTGCATAAATTGTAGGAAAACAAGATCAGGAGGTAAGCGCAATTTTTGGACTTAAGCAAGGAAAAGCACCTGTGTGCATTTAAAACTGCGCCGTTAGTTTTCCCAGAAAACGTCTCTCCGCAAGAATAAAGTGTCCGCGTTACCGCGACCTTTGCCTCATTTACAAACAAGCAGTGACACACATACCCATACATATATGCGCACACACATAGAAGTAAACGGTTTACATAGAATTCGTGTGCATTACATGAGTAAGCGTGCATAAGTGCTAGTGAAATAGTTCGTGTGTGTGCTGGTGTATAATATATAAACCAATATGTTTGCTTGTAAATACTTACGGTTCAGGTGTGTCAATGCATACCCCATAGTAATCTCAGCCCCCACCTTACATTTGTGTATGTATGTGCGTACATAAGAAATGCATTTTAAGTTACTTATTTCGCATGTATGTTTGATATATGTATAGATAAATATAAATACACATATATATATATTGTATATGGTTCACACAGCTGTTGTCGCGCTTCGTTGATTATATATAGCTATAGCTAGTTTCCTTTTGTCCATAATCTTAGCTTGCCCTCATCATATCACTATATATACAAACACACATGCATTAATAAAAAATACCAAACACACGCACACATGCAATAACAATTGCATACATACTTACACGATAACAGCAAAAGAGTACGTTTTATTTTTCCATTTACTGATTATTAATACATAGTCAATGTTGTTTTTGCTTTCCACTGCAAATTAGAAAATATGCAATTTATCGAATTGTAATTAATGTTCACGTCTACCAATTTTTTTTTGCTTATTTTCAAAACAAAATTCATTTAAATTATTTATGAAGTTTATTTCCTTTTAAGTTGTAATTTTAAATAATTGCCAACTAATACGTAAAATAAGTAACCACTAAATACTAATAAAAAAAGACTCCTTTATTAAATGGAGCTACGTTATAATATAAATGTATATATGTAGCAATTTTGTATATATTATACATTGTATTACCAGCGTACTTTTTGCTTGTGACTCATTTCGATGATTATACAACCCATTCAGGCAAATGGCAAGTGGTGGTGTGGTAGTTGCACCCAGAAAGTGCGTGATATCAAAATTATTCTCAAAACTCCTATGTGTACACCTAATGATTGCTGGCCGGCAAAATGTACGCTTAAGTTGTCTTCCTTGCATAGCCACGTAAATAGCTTGAATTTCATCGTATTACTACTCTAGATGTTAACTACGACTTGTAATTATATTATATATAAATATCCTCCTAATCAGTAAAAGTCGCTTAGTCCCTAACTTCTATTTGCTTTTGTGCAAACTAATTTGTCTTAGAGAAATTATTTTTGTAGTTTCTAACTAGTTATCGAAGCTAAAAGTTTTTTCGTTTACAAAGTATTCATCGTCATCCAAATTATTATAAAATCATGAAATTAGACCAAAATCTAATCAATTTTATAATACATAACCATATAAAAGATTGTCAAAAATGTAGCTTTGTATAAACACTTATTGTTTTTAACGTTGCTTTTCAATATCTTGCAATAAATTAATAACATTCGACTATAGGATATAGCATCTGTTGAACCAATGAATAGAGTTCTATTAGTCAGTTTTATATAACTTTGCCAAACACATTTAATTTTTAATGATACTTAACAATTTTGTGTGATAAGCATATCTGAAAATGTATAGCGTCAGGGTTTTTATATACAAATTGTCATGATTCGAGGAACTGATTAGACTTTGTACTGAATGAATTATGAGTTTCTTTACTTTCGAATGCTTGGCAATCTATTTAGTAAATAAATATTGTTAAACATTATCAATTTGTTGCTGCTTTCTTCACAGCCGCTGCGGCGAGGAGTAGCTGGGCAGGATTAATAGCCGATTAGATTAGCGATCAGGTAGGAGCAGCATTTAAATGGCTGATGGAAATGGTCAGGCAGCAGGTGCAGCTTCTCGTGCTGGCAACGACGGTATCGACGCTACACCAACTGTAACTAACATCGCCGCCAGTAATCTCAACCAACCAGGAACATCTGCTGCCATAGCACCAGTAGCAGCTGTTGGTGCGAGTGGCACTGCGAATGGAAGTGGAGGGGGCACTGGCAATGGTAGCAGTAATCAAGGATATTATCAATTAAGCGTGACAAGTGAGTATACAAATAATTAGAAAATGTTGGAAATATTATAAACTGACGTGGCTTTTGCTTTTCTTTCGCAGTTGAGGAGGCCTCATTGCGCAATAATGGTTTTCTTAAACCAAATCCATATGTGGAGCTGTTAATAGACAGCAAGAGTAAGCGTAAGACAGATTTAGTTAAGAACAGCTATCTGCCAAAGTGGAACGAGGAGTTTACAGTGCTGGTGAGTAACATGTAAACAATGTTTTAGACCAAAACTAATCGTAGTTGTTGATGTGCGATTTGCATAGATCACGCCAAATTCAACGCTGCACTTCAAGGTGCTGGACCATTCGAGCTTCCGCAAGGATGCAATGCTGGGAGAGCGTGTCATTCAATTAGCCCACATATTGCACCATTATAACGGGCGCTGCGAGTACCTCGAACTGACAATAGATCTGTTTGTCAACTCCAAATCGGACAATCGGCAAACCAAAAGTGGAGAACTGGTGGCCATTCTTAATGGCCTTAAACTAGATATGAGCAAGGTGGTCCACTCGCAGCAAAATGGCGTTGCCGTCCAGACGGTTAATCCTGTGGTGAACGATGCGGAAGCAGCGGGACGAAGCTGTATGATTTATGGAGGTGTACGTGCTCGAATGCGGCTTCGCTCCAGCAATGCGGAGCCGCCAGCGGCTACCCGTTCTCCATTATCCAATGGTATACCCCAGGAACAGCGACGCTCAACGGCGCCACCAGTTTGGGAGCAACAACAGCAGGTTGCACAACCCCAGCAACCGTTGCGAATGGGTAATGGCACCGCAGCTGCAGCCGTGCCACAAACAGCGCCGTACCCACAACAACCACCGGCCCCTGTACAGGTACAGCAACGACCAGTTACGCAAACTCCACTTTACGTAAACGGCTCGATAGAAAATGGAGCGCAGGCAAACTACATGTTGGCTGGAGCACCAGATCAAGCAGTGTGTGGCGCTGCGTTACCGGTGAGCAACGGTACAGATACGCAACTACAAACACAACCGGCGGAAGATGAGCTATTACCTGCCGGCTGGGAAATACGATTGGATCAGTACGGGCGGCGCTATTACGTGGATCACAACACACGCTCCACGTACTGGGAAAAACCGACGCCACTGCCGCCTGGTTGGGAAATACGAAAGGATGTACGTGGTCGCGTTTATTATGTGGATCACAATACGCGAAAGACTACATGGCAACGGCCAAACAGCGAACGCCTAATGCACTTCCAGCACTGGCAGGGCCAGCGCGCTCATGTGGTTGCACAGGGTAATCAGCGGTTCCTCTACTCTCAACAGCAGCAACAACCGACAGCTGTAACAGCGCAGCTGACGCAAGATGACGAAGATGCGCTGGGTCCACTGCCCGATGGCTGGGAAAAAAAGGTGCAATCTGACAATAGAGTCTACTTTGTGAATCACAAGAACCGCACCACCCAATGGGAGGATCCGCGTACCCAGGGGCAGGAGGTGAGCCTAATTAATGAGGGACCTCTGCCACCAGGTTGGGAAATACGTTACACGGCTGCTGGCGAACGATTTTTTGTTGATCACAATACGCGACGGACAACTTTCGAGGATCCCCGCCCTGGTGCACCGAAGGGTGCCAAAGGGGTCTATGGTGTTCCCCGCGCTTACGAGCGTAGCTTCCGTTGGAAGCTATCCCAGTTCCGCTATCTGTGCCAGAGCAATGCATTGCCCTCCCATATCAAGATCACCGTCACACGGCAAACGCTGTTTGAAGACTCATATCATCAGATTATGCGCTTACCCGCCTATGAACTACGTCGCCGTCTGTACATAATCTTTCGTGGGGAGGAGGGCCTCGACTATGGCGGCGTATCACGCGAGTGGTTCTTTTTGCTGTCGCACGAGGTGCTGAATCCCATGTACTGTTTGTTCGAGTACGCGAACAAGAATAACTATAGCCTACAAATTAATCCTGCATCCTATGTGAATCCGGACCACTTACAGTACTTTAAGTTCATTGGACGATTCATTGCCATGGCACTATATCATGGTCGATTTATCTACAGTGGCTTCACCATGCCGTTCTACAAGCGAATGCTGAATAAAAAGCTGACTATCAAGGACATTGAGACCATTGATCCCGAGTTTTATAACTCACTTATTTGGGTACGAGACAATAATATTGACGAATGTGGTCTTGAGCTGTGGTTCAGCGTAGACTTTGAAGTTCTCGGTCAGATAATTCACCACGAGCTCAAAGAAAATGGCGAGAAGGAGCGCGTGACGGAGGAGAATAAGGAGGAGTACATAACACTCATGACCGAGTGGCGTATGACCCGGTAATTATTTGATACACTTTATAGTTACTTAGCATTTTGTTTACTTTATTATATTCATTTTATTTTTTTTAGCGGTATTGAGCATCAGACTCAGATGTTCCTTGAGGGCTTTAACGAAGTTGTGCCTCTCGAGTGGCTGAAGTATTTTGACGAACGCGAACTTGAACTTATACTATGCGGTATGCAGGACGTGGATGTTGAAGACTGGCAACGCAACACTATTTACAGACATTATAATCGTAATTCCAAACAAGTGGTCTGGTTTTGGCAGGTGAGATTGCTGAACTTGTTAGTTTTTATTTTCAACTCTATATTAACAAATGTTGCATTTGCTTACAGTTTGTACGTGAAACGGACAATGAGAAGCGTGCCCGCTTATTACAGTTTGTAACGGGCACATGTCGTGTTCCGGTCGGTGGCTTTGCGGAACTGATGGGGTCGAATGGACCGCAGCGATTCTGCATCGAAAAAGTGGGCAAAGAGACGTGGCTACCACGTTCACATACTTGTTTCAACCGCCTGGATTTACCGCCTTATAAAAGTTACGATCAGCTGGTGGAAAAATTGACCTTTGCCATTGAGGAGACTGAGGGCTTCTGCCAGGAATGAGTGGTAGTCGGTTTGTGGTCAGTTTGTTGATTAATGTTTAATTCTAATTGAGCGTCTCGTTGTCGTCCGCTATGTTGATAGTTACTGTTATTATTAAATACCTATATGCATATACGTATGTATAACTATAATGTAGACATTATGTTCAGATTTTCTTTATGTGAAATGCATCCTATTCACGCATGTTTTGCATAGTAATTCAGCTCAATCTTTGCACCCCATGTTAAGTTTTGGCCATATGATCTATTCATTATTAATAAAACACATTCATTCACATACCGAGACGGATATCCCAAAAAAGTAATGCGAGAAGTTTTAAAGAAACGAGTATTTTAAATTGTCAATCATTCAAACAGTCCACAGATAAATAAAAATAAAAACCTAATTAGCAACTTGAGTAACACGGCATGTGAAATTTTACGTTCTTTTATAGTTTTATATAATATTGTAAATAATTTTAAATGCTGTTGTCATAAATGAAATAGTATTTATTTGGCCATCAGTTTAATATCGAAGTGCTGTACACTTTAAGGTTTTTAACTGTAAAGCAATTATTTATCACAAACCAGTACAGAAAAACACACATGTTAAGAGAACAAAATATCATGAGTACTTTTACCATAAAAAAGAAAACAATGTTATATTTCAAAAATAATCGAGATCCATAAAATTTGTTACGAGAATTAAAGCAAAAACGAGCTGTAAACTTGTATATGTCTCACAACTGAAGGCAATTTGCAATGTGCACATCAAATATTGATGTGTTGTTTTCTGAGCGAAAACTATGTAAGAAAGGCGTATAAAGTTTATAAATTATATGAGTATATATGAAAATATTATATAATATATATTAAATTAGTTTAATGCAACGTGTACTGTATTATATAAAATAAATGCAAAATTATTTAGTGATATGTGAACCGACAACAAATCTTATTTATGAAATAACATCAATATCAAAATTTTATTAAATTGGGTGTGTATAAAAGTCGTGCGAAACCACTGTAATTCACCACCTAAATGGGTGGATCTATAAGGATCTATATGAAAAGAGTTCAGCGGTGCCTTACTTGCAAAACCTGAAAATATATGAAACAGCGGATGAAATATATTTTGTCAGATTTACACGTATTAGTACATCATTTTATGTCGACCTGTAGCAATTTGCCTGTTGAGCTAGGTATATATTAATAATTGCAATAGTATTAGTAACATTAGCTCGGTAGTTTCGGTCCATTCTGACCAATATACCCTAAAAAAATTGGTATTGGCTGTCTTCATTCATTCAAATATTATCGTATTATTGAATCAATAAATCAAACAGTCGGTATAATATGGTAACAAAAATGTAATTGCTAAATTGTCGAAATAATAAAAACTTTTTTATCGTAAAAAACAGGCTTATTTAACCTGAAGGTCGTATGTATAAATTGGCCAGTCAATTTTGTGAAAATTATTCGATAATATTTGAATGTAATCGAATGCATGTTTCGAAAGGTGGCAGCACTGGTTGGCCTGTGCATCAAATTGAAAAAGTAGACATAATTTGATCGAGAAATAACAATGGATTACAAACATTTCCGACCGCCGAATGACAATTCTGCGATTGGTGCCATCAAAGAATTCAACAGCCCCAGTAAACATTTGGGTATGTTTGTATATACAGTTGTATTTTAATTGTATCGCATTATCGATATAAGGATTTCACAGAACCGCGCCGAATTCAGGAGCTCTTGAAATCGCCGCTGCATTTTAAGGCAGTCGAAAAATGCACATCGAAATCGCTTAATGTTGGCTTTATATCAAAGCCCATGTGTATGCAACCACGATCTACAAGGGAATTAAAACAATCTCCGCTGCATCTTAAGTCGGCGCATCCGAATCCAAAGCCTGTGTCGAAATCCGCGGAATCCCATAGACCTCACTCGCCTCGGAAAGAATGTGGTCGTACAACTGGGCGTAAGTTAGATCTTAACAAGGATATTTTGATAAAAATTGAGAATCGCATTGTCTCTTATCTACGGAAATTAAAGGATTTTCAAACGATCTTAAAGCCAGGCCTTCAAAAACTGGGACTAAACGACTTCCTACGTATTCTGAGTCATTTCTTGACCTTCACAGGCGTTCGGCTAAAACCTTTAGACAAAGAAAACAAAATTGAGCAGACGATCGTGGCAATGCGTCAGCTGAAATATCCGTACAAACTGAACAAATCGTGGATGTTGGTGCCCAGTGCATCGATCCAAAATGTGCTGCAGCTGTTTGATTTTCTCTTGGACTTTGCGCCACAAGCGGATGAATCTTGTGATTTGAATGAAGAGAAACTGATGAACTTACATGAAATTAAACAATGTGATGAATCAAACGTGCAGCTAAAGCAGCAACTCATGGATGTAGAGAGTCAGCTATTAGCACAAGTCCAAAAAAATGATTCAATTAGCCAACAGTTACGCCACGAGTTGGGAACGGAAGCCGAACTGCAGGCTCAGCTAAAAGGAAAAAAGGAGCAGTTGCATGCGCTACATGAGCAAACTGCACAACATGAACAGAATATGGGGCGACTGTGCCTTGAAATATGGCGCAGTAAGAAGCAGCTAAAAGAATTTAAACATCGATTGACCCAAGAGTGTTGCAGTTACCAAGCGTATGGCCATATATTAGAAGAGTCTAACAATCAACTGCGACTGCGCTGCAGTCAAGTGCAGGAGCTTGTTGAACGAACCCGTCAAAATCTTCAAAATACCATTGAAGATTTCAATGTTTATGTGCGCCATTGCTATAATCATTTCGGGAATGAAATTTTTACCTGGGTGATATCCCCCTTGGCTCCGACTTTATCTCAAATTCAAAACACTCAGCGTCAACTAAATCAGCTACGGCATCAAATGGCATTTCCCAAGGGAATTCCAGATCGTGACAACATACGATTTCCATTAACAGATAAATAATAGTATAAACGTAAATATTAAGAATATTTGATTTAGGCAACAATTATTATTTCGTTACTATTTTTTCGTTTGAAGTCTTCTATATCTATGTGTTAAATATTAATTAGTAAATTTCTATGATCTGGCTTTGATAAATGACATTTAATGTTTTGAAGTGGTATTTATTAGTGATTCATAGATTTATTTAAATGAATTGGATACATATGACATGATATATATGGGATTTTTGCATTCGTTTATATATACACAAAAATATATAAAAATATATTTGCTCAAGACAAGTAAGGCAAGCCGATTCAGCAATGATATCTGACTCAAATAATAATCAAAGTGGTTATGCTTCGAGTGTAATACTGTGGATGACGGTTTATCTTCTCTTGTTTCTCTATGTATAGTTGTATGTATATGTATGTATGTATGTATAGTTGTTTTGTGCTATATTTTGGAATCCGATTCCAAATCTCCGCAAATTCTTTTGAAGTTCAGTTGAAAAAATAGCCAATATGTGAAAGAGTTTGCATTTATAACAAACCGACGAAAATTCTAATAGATCATGCGCTGAAAATTCATTGAAATCGCTTAAGTAACACAGAAGGTGTTTGGCCAACTGACAAAACCACGGGGGAATGAGCGCCTATCCACACATCCTTTCGAGGACAGCCAAGAGTTGCCGAGGAGTTGCGAGCTCAACTCCAGGCAACGCGTAGTTTTATCAATTTGTGTTTATTATTAAAAAGTATATTTAAAACCGAAAATCGGTCTAGGTTCAGGGCACCTCCTCTTAATTGTTAAATAAAATATTGAGTCACCCACTGTAAACATACGGGAAACATTTAATTGTGCATTAGGCCCCTCTCAACTTCTTATATATCAGACCTCAACATCAGTGCGCCTCGGGCGTGGCTAGTTATATATATATATATATATATATATATATATATATCTATACGGTATGATCGGCCAAGATGCTGACTTAAGCACTTTCTATATGCATAGCTTTATTTCTTTTTGTTGGTAGGGAGGCAGGTAGGCACCACAAACCTGGTTAACAAAATGGGAAATCGGTTTTTTTTTTGGGCTCTCTGTTGGCTGTTTGCAGTTGCGAGGTGTTTCCTGATCGCCAATCGTATCATCAGCTCCAGCAGCAGAGTCAGTAAATTATATTTGCACTAAGCGTGTGAGAGCTTCAGCTTGGTGTCTGGCTGTGTAGACCATGTTTACAGCGTGCTTCTGACCGTGTTTGCACGATTGGCTCGCTCGGTAGCAGTTGCATTTGTAGGTTTGTTTGGTTGGTTTGCGCGCTTTTCCGCTGATTTATGCAAACTGTGGCATTTTCCATTGCGTGTTTGCTCGTCCTGCATAACATGCCGCTGCTGCTGCTGCTGTTGCTGCTGCAGTTTGTTGCCTTCGTCTGCCTTGTTTGGGCAAATGTTGCCTGCAAATGTGCAGCATATTGTCACGTTTATGGTTGTTGTTTTGTTTAGTTGCTGTTTTCATTGTTCGTGTTCTTCCCCTGTTGTTAACCCACGAGGCTTGACTCTTTTTAGGTAGGTGAACTTTCGCCAGGGAAACGGACAGCGGGCAACAGGGCAACATCTGTAGCTGCCCTGACCGAATCGCTAACTGCATTTTATTGTTGCAACTCTTGGCATGGATTTAAATAAAGAAGACAATGTGGGATTTGACTAGAGCTGTCCATTATTTTCATTAAGCAAAACCCAAAGCAAATCAAAGACATTACTTTTTGCCATAACGACCTCCATTTCCGATGACTGTTTCGCATTGTGGTGTCAATCATACTCCGTGTCGGACCTCAAATGCCCTTTGGACATTAAATATTTTGTTCTTCAAATGGAAATGCAGTCATAATGGCTCCTGATAGACATGTGTACAATGCCAGCATCTGCCGGTGAGACTGAAATGGAAAACTGTTGAAATTCCTATTTTATTGAAGGGGGATTACTGCCAGGTAAGTGAAGAATTATGCTTATATAACCAAAAGAATAGGTATCAATTAAGTGTCTCCTGTTTATAGTTTGTTAGGCAACAAAAGAGCTCTTAATAACAGCTATCAACACAATAATTAGCCAAAGAGGCAAAACGATAGTTAAATATAGAGGCGTGTTCTAGGTAAAGAAGTGAAAACTTTTACCACAGTCTGAACAAAACTTGGCTTAGCAATTAAATGTGAGCCTATAAAATACAAAACCTGCTGACATTTTGAGTCTTTGGCTAATTAATCTGCCTCTATTGAAGAGTCTTAGTTCGTGATAATAAATATACTGCATATTATCGAAAATGGTTCCCAGCCATGAACCAGAAATTGGACAAAGTTTTTATAGGATACCACGTTTTTCTGGGCTAATTGTGGGCATTTGGCCAGTGCAAAGGCGCAGCTGGACCATGAATCTGATCTGTGCGTTTAGTTTCTGTGTCGTCTTGATCGGTGCTTGTGGAGAGAATCTCTATGGTTGTGCTAATTTGGATATTTTGGTAAGAGCATTGGAAGCTTTCTGTCCGGGCAGCACCAAGGCCGTTTCTGTGCTCAAGTTGTCCATATTCTTGATGCACCATCGTCAGTGGTTCGAACTCGTCGAGCGACTGCGTGCTATATTGTATAGCAACCGAAGCTATGAGGCTCAGAAACTGCTAGTTGGTATATCCACAGTAGCAAATCGACTTAGTCTTCTGTTGCTTAGTTCCGGCTCGCTAACCAACACGGCCTTCAATATTCAGCCTTTAATAATGGCCCTATATCGCTGGACTTACGAATTACCCGGTAAAGTGGAGCTGCCATTTAACATACTGTAAGTAAACTTGTTTTAAAATTACTTGCCTGTCCACTTTGCACAATTAAATTAGATATGAATACACCCACACACAAAGGATCTATGTCAATGGTGTATATAGATATTCCACAACTAAAGTCCATTAAAGCAGATCAAATAAGACGCTCAGAAATGCAATCACAACAGACTCGGGTGTAATGCAATATTCACCACACTCCACCTTCGCCATCTCGCTCTATCTTTAATAATAATCAACTTGCAATTGTTGAATTTGTTTTATTGCTTGTCACACATTTATAAATATGTTGAAATAAGACGCTCAGAAATGCAAACACAACAAACTCGGGGGAATGCAATATTCACCACACTCAACTTTGGCCATCTCGCTCTATCTTTAAAAATTATCAACTTAACTCGTGATGTTGAACTTATTTTATTGCTTGTCACACACATTTATAAATATGTTTAAATCGATCAGATAAGAAGCTCAGAAATGCAAACACAACAAACTCGGGGGAATGCAATATTCACCACACTCCACTTTGGCCATCTCGCTCTATCTTTAAAAATTATCAACTTAACTCGTGATTGTTGAACTTATTTTATTGCTTGTCACACACATTTATAAATATGTTTAAATCGATCAGATAAGAAGCTCAGAAATGCAAACACAACAAACTCGGGTGGAATGCAATATTCACCACACTCAACTTTCATTTCGCCATCTCGCTCTATCTTTAATAATAATCAACTTAATTCGTAGTTGTTGAATTCATTTCATTACTTGTCGCACACATTCATAAATATATTTAAAGCAGAACAAATAAGACGCTCACAAATGCTAACACAACAAACTCGGGTGGAATGCAATATTCACCACACTCCACCTTCGCCATTTCGCTCTATCTTTAATAATTATCAACTTTACTCGTAATTGTTGAATTCATTTTATTGCTTGTCGCACACATTCATAAATATGTTTATATGCCTTTTATAGTTAGTATAGGTATTTGTGTCACGCTGTATAATGTATAAAATTAAGAATTTAATTCGGAATTTAAATTGAAATTGAATTGCGGCGTGTTGTAATTTGTCTTTTAAGTATTAAGAAGGTCCTTCAGTGGTCTTAGTATACATATAAATATAAATATATATAAATGTATAAAAGTAACTAAAAATATTTATTCAACACATTTGAAGAATTCATTGCCATTAATTTTATTAACACGTACGAGGTGAGATTTCAATGCCCCTAATCTCACTTGCTATGCTGCTCTTTGGTAGCTTTAACAATGTAATTCCCAACGAGTTGTAATTTGAAAAGACATTTGAGTAGATTGGGCTTAAAGCTTAGTTTACCTGTAGCGGAACAAATTGACAAACAATCTGCTCAGTTACATTCTTGCATCGCTTGTTGTATAATATATCAGATTGGGAACTCAGATAAACCTCATCATTAGCATTTACAATTACGTTATATTTTTATTTACAATCACATTAACACGAGCTTTAACATTTATATTTACAGACTACCTGAATTTGCTACAAAGCCTGCTTTGTTTCCACTCACCTATTTGCTGCTGACAGCTTCCGGTGCCTGCACCGTGTTCACCTTTAGCTTCGTAGATGGATTCTTTCTGTGCAGCTGCTTGTACATAAGCGGAGTATTTCGCGTGATACAGCAGGATATTCGTTCTATTTTTGTTCCCCTGGATGGGTGTAAGTCAACGATAATGAGTCTCTATATCCAATAAAGCAATACTTCCCAATATATAGTGGATATATACACTCCTTTAGCAAACGATCGCATCCGGGGTCAGCTGGTCGGGATTATAAAGCGTCATAATGCAATTATCGACTTGTGTACAGATCTCACGAGGCAGTTTACCGTTATCGTGATGATGCACTTCCTGTCCGCAGCATTTGTACTCTGCTCGACTATCCTGGATATTATGTTGGTAAGCTACCAAAACTCGATCAAATTTCTGTCTGCGATATTTGACATGTTAGTGAATAAGTCTAAGGAACTTAAAGATCAGACAGGTACACCTAATATTTCAATTTACGTATATCCGTCTCTATGAAAAGTCTAAAAAACAAGTCGAGACTGCTTGACTAGGAGATACCCTGAACCCTGCGAAGAGGTGATATTGCAATCATTCTACGACTATTTTATACATATGTACATTGCAAACAACACATACACACAAACATACACACACATTCACACACACATACACACTCGCGCTCTGCTTACTGCGCAGTTTACGCAGCGGAGTCGCTTGAACTGCAGAAGGGCAACTTCATTGTTGAATAACTTTCCTTCTAGATGGCATTCATAAGAATGTATTTGCCAAGCAAATAAAGTATATATATATATCCCTGTTCAGGACGACGATCTGATTCGAACTTACCATCTGCTCCATCTGCTCGTCCGTTTTTCCGTATGCATTCAGATCGATCTGGTAAGCTACAAGATTTGAAGACTTGAAATTTCAAATATATTCCGAAACCTCAAACAATTTCTTTATTTTCGATAATAATCAATTCAATTATCAATTGATTTCGTTTTTCAAAACGTGTTCGTCTCTGTGTTGACCAAACCTATAAGGAAGAGAGTGGCTCTCCACTTGTTTGGTTATTGCTTACACAAGCAGCAGTAGATATGAAAAATTGAGCAATAATTTCGATAATCAATATCAATCTGATTAACGACAAGTTTGGGCATTTTTTCTGTCTTCTCTTTTCCGTATGAAATTATTGTCGATTTACTCTGTAAGTCGGCATATGTTCAGGGTATCTCCTAGAGCTCTCTTACGTGTTTAGTTAATATTGTAAGACTCTGGAAAATGAAGAATTGTTGCAATTAAGCATTTAAGGAAATGTACTTAAAATCACCTAATAACAACTTGTATTGCTTTTCTTTCATGTACCACTCGCACGTTGGTAGAACACCTCCTCGTTAAGCGGCTTAACCTACATCTGCTACAGCGTGGCAGCCCTGACCCAACTCTTTCTCTATTGCTACGGCAGCAATCATGTCAGCGAAAGTGTAATTCAGATGATTTTATTTTGTATTTTCATTATATTTGATAATCTCATTGGAAATGGGAATTATGGATATACTGGATTGACTAAAATCTATCTAACAGGCAGAAGGAGGCGTGAGATACATATACACATATATATCTATAAATACATATAGACCATGATGAGTATAAAACTAAAATGTGAATGTTGCTGCTGAGCATTGATGTGCTGTGATATATGAGTGTGGGTAATGAGTGCTAGACTCTAGTATCAAGGACTGCTGGGTGAATCCGCTCTACTATACATATAGATGAACAAACCCATATCTTAGTTATAAAAATTTCTAGCCCTGAAAACATTGAAATGCATACCATAGGCAGAAGGAGTCGTAGCAGTAATATGGATTCCGGTCTCCCCGTTCCACCAAGCTAGAAAATCCCACATTTTAAATCGTAGACACCTGCGCTTTGGCAAAACACACATCTGGAAGTCATTATCACGCTCTGAAAAGAAAATTAATACATAAAATTATTCAGTAATAATTTGTCATAGTCAAACCCATTAGCGTGGCTATTAGAGGCTGCGACTTGCTTGCCATGTATGAAGGATGGAAGAAGCGTAAAGTGATTCAGGATATCTCATAGTCGGGCTGTCTTGCCTAGAGAACTGCTTGCTTTTTATTAAGATATATCGACTATTCTTGGCTAGCTTATTTATTCAATCAGGCCTTATTTCTTATAGAGCTTGGCCGTGGCTGGGACGCTCTATGACGTTGCATGGTACAAATGCGATGTGAGGACTAGAAAAATGATTTTAATGATCTTGCGGCGCTCGCAGCGGGAGAAAACAATTGCCGTGCCGTTTTTTACCCCTTCGCTGCCCGCCTTCAGTTCGGTACGACTCGTAAATGATAATAAATTTACTTTATTTATGACTATATCAATTACAGATACTTAGCACAACCGGCTCATACATAGCGCTACTGAAAACGTTTCTGTGAAGCACAAAAAGGCGTAACAATATATATACATTTATATATATCGTCCGATAAAGACGGCGAGGCTGTTCGAAAGCATATACTTTGGACCAAATCAATGCCATTATTAGTATACTCATGTCTAGAAATTAAACACAAAAATAAAAATATCTGTTTATATAATCGGTTCGCGGTTACATAGTTACACAGAAATATCGTTTTACTTAATAGTGCTGTTCTTTTATATATATATATATATATATATATATATATATATATATATATATATATATATATATATATATATATATAGTGACATATTCATACTGACAATGTCCACAACACATAGAATATTGAAAACTAGTTCATACTGGATTTTCTAGATTAAAGCGAAAATAACCAAATCATAAATAGTGGCGCCGGCCTGACAAAATCCCGTTGCATTTTTTGCTATTGCATAGGAATAATGTTGCGAGCCGAAATTCTTAGAAGGACGCGTCCAACTGATCTTTGTCTGCTGCGTAATTTCAGCAGCCTATAAAAGAGCCTTTAACAGAAATTGTCTTTAGTCTTAAGCTATTGTTCAATAAAGCAAGTTGTCATAATCTAACTTTGACTTCGTCTTTTAATTTACATTAGCGTTGCTGTTAGCATATGTCGCGGCATTTATTCGACTCATAACATATATCTAATTGGCGCAGCCGGTAGGATGACAATAAATTGTGGATCATCTGATGCAATAACTAAGTTATTAATTCTTTTTGTCCCGTTTACTGCCATCCGCTAAACAACTAACGCAAAGGCAACCCACGCGACGGTCAATATCGCGTCAAGTTTTAAAAAAACATAAAACCTCGACAGTGACGTGAAAACCGAAATTCGCAAATTGCCAAAGCCGCAGATTGTGATTGTGTAAATAAAAATAATAAAATAACAACTTGAAAATAATTCAAGAAGACGCGATAGAATTCGAAGAGAACATAATTCCAGACGATTCTGGTTATCTCAAAAACATTCGAAAGTGCTATCTGTGCAACAAACTGAACAATTAATAAATTAAGTGAATACAAATTAAGTGAATATACTTAAACAAAAAACTATTTGAACAATTAATAAATTAAGTGAATACAAATTAAGTAAATATACTTAAACAAAAAACTATTTGAACAATCAATAAATTAAGTGAATATAATTAAACAAAAAGAAATTTACAATAAAAAGCAAACTGAAATAAAAAATAAAATAAAAAATATATACTTTAAATTGTAACAAATTAAATAATCAAAATGGAAGGAGACGCAACATCACCCCTCTCCGATGCCAACATGACACAAGTGATCAACCAGCTTAAAAATATTGAGAAGTTTACTGGAGATAAGAACAGTCTGTACACGTTCGTTAGCCGGATCGACTACATATTGGCACTCTACACCACCAATGATGCGAGGCAGAGGTCAATACTTTTTGGACTTGTGGAAAGCTGCATCAGCAGTAAAGTTATGCTATCTCTTGGCATAAACAATTTGACAACATGGACGGATCTTCGGAAACAACTAATTTTGAACTACAAGACGCAAACCCAGAACCACGTCTTATTGAAGGAATTCAGAAACACCCCATTCGAAGGCAACGTGAAAGCTTTTCTGGAAGAAGCAGAACACCGTAGGCAGACATTGGCGAGTAAGCTAGAACTAGAAAATAATTTAGACGAAAAAACATTGTATGCGCGGTTAATTAAAACCAGTATTGAAAACTTAATCCAAAAACTACCCACACACATTTGCATTCGGATAATAAATTGCGAAATTTCCGATTTAAGATCTTTAATAAACATATTACAAGAAAAAAACCTTTATGATGAACCCTGTCTAATTCCAAATCAAAACAAAGAAAAACAAGATAAAAACTTCAAGCCATCAAATTCCAATCCCAATATTCAAAAGTTTCCTACATTTCTCCAACCAAACCATTCCTATGTCCCATATCGACCCTATTTTCAACAACCATATCTTCCACCAACACCTAATTATACTAACCATAACAATATTTCACCTAATCATTATTCACCTCGACCAATACAACCAACCCCTAATCCAGTCAGACCAGTTCTTAGACAAAACCAATTTGACATTAATCGCTTCGGGCAAGTAGCTCCACAACAAATCCCTGGCATACCTAACCAACCAACAAAGCGTATTAGACCTGCAGAAAGCCGACAAAGCAAAATGAGCATAGACAAAGAGACTAGAAACCAAGAAGAATTAAATTATCACGATTACATGCAGCAAGAATATTATAATCAATTAGCTTCTTTTCCCGAACACTATCCTCAATATTACCAAGAACAAACTTACCCACAAATCTCAGACTACACATACACACAAACAGCCACAGCCGAACATGAGACAGAACAACCAAATGAAATAGAAATCGAGAAAGCCGAAAATTTTCAGCTGCCAGCCTCGGAAACCAACAATACATAGTTATCACTTATAAGGGCAAAAATTTAAAATGTTTAATAGATACAGGATCTACTGTAAATATGATGACATCCAATGTTTTTAATTTACCAATTCATGATACCGATTGTCTTATCCAAACCAGCAATGGTCCTTTAACTATCACAAAAAAAGTGAATGTCCTTTCCAACAACTTATTCAAAAGTAATAATGAATTTCTTCTACATCCATTTTCACCAGATTATGATCTATTAATTGGTAGAAAACTTCTCTCAGAAGCACAAGCCGTCATAGATTATAAATTCCAAATTGTAAATTTATACAATCGAAAGTATAAATTAATTAACGATATTCCGACCACTAACTTAAACCATTTCGTTGTTCAATCATATCCTGAATCTAATCAACACTTCAAAAATCCAATCAGAGATAATTCAAAAAATGAAGAATTTATGAACTCAAGCCTTTACCGACTAGAACAGACTTATTTCGGAGAAGAAACACAACATAGCGCTGACGAAGACAATAGTAATTTAATTGGGCTCACAGAAAAACCAATAAATACATTTAAAAGACAAATTATATTTTCTAAAGGCATTCCAAATATTAAAAAACAGAATTACTTCAAAAAATTAATAATTTACATTACATACGATAACATGACTAAAGACAAAGCTGAAAAATATTTGATTGACCACTTTTGTACAAAGACTAGCGTAATGTTCATAGACAGCGATGCAGATTTTGAAATTATTCAAAACGCACACAAAGAAATTATCAACACTAGCCACACCAAAATTCTACGAAGCCTCATTCAATTAAAAAATATAGACTCATATGCCGAATTTAAGGAACTTATTTTGAAAACACATGAAAAACTCTTACACCCCGGTATCCAAAAAACAAATAAACTCTTCTGTGAAACTTACTATTTCCCTAACAGCCAATTACTAACACAAAATATAATAAACGAATGCAACATTTGCAACCTAGCAAAAACCAAACTAGAAAATCCCTTTAAAGCCAATAAAAATGTTGAAAAGTTAGATCCAGATCATTACCAAATTACTAACAGAAATAGAATTACACGTTACTATAAAACACAATTTAAAAAACGAAAGAAAATAAATCAAGTCAAAATAATTACATAATACTAATGATATCAACGTCCTATATCCCAATTTTAATCCACTAATATTATTCAAACTATGTCATACTCTCGATAATAATGGCTACAAACACATAAATAGTTAAGAATAAATTGAATAATGTTGTATTCAAAATATTAATAAGCTCATATATAAAACAACCACAAGTAATAAGTGTATTAGAAACCAAATCATATCAAAATCACCAAAACTACCTTAAGTATCTTCTTGAGTCGCAGGCTTACCTCTTAAGGAGAGGGAAGTGACATATTCATACTGACAATGTCCACAACACATAGAATATTGAAAACTAGTTCATACTGGATTTTCTAGATTAAAGCGAAAATAACCAAATCATAAATAGTGGCGCCGGCCTGACAAAATCCCGTTGCATTTTTTGCTATTGCATAGGAATAATGTTGCGAGCCGAAATTCTTAGAAGGACGCGTCCAACTGATCTTTGTCTGCTGCGTAATTTCAGCAGCCTATAAAAGAGCCTTTAACAGAAATTGTCTTTAGTCTTAAGCTATTGTTCAATAAAGCAAGTTGTCATAATCTAACTTTGACTTCGTCTTTTAATTTACATTAGCGTTGCTGTTAGCATATGTCGCGGCATTTATTCGACTCATAACATACAGTGGTTCACAGCTTATTTCAACCAGCACCTTAAAAAAAGTTTGTTGGGCTATAAAATCTAAACTATTGGGGATATCCCGAAAATTTAAATGCAGGTTGTTAGTGTGATGTTTAAACTAATATAAAATCAATTCATTTATTTTTTAAATATTTTTTCAATATTTAATAATGTTTAAAAACTAAAAAATGAGACCAAAACTGTTCCACAGCTTATTTCAACCACTTATGATATAACATTATATAACATTAAAATAACATAAAATAATAAAAAATTAATACTTAGTGTGACCACCCTTTTGGTTAACTATTATTTTAAGCCTTTTTGGGATAGATTCCACCAATTTTTTAGTGACTTCTGGAGTAATTTTTTCCCATTCCTCAACCAATGCAGCTCTTAGGTCCGATTTGTTGGATATATTGTGTTTGCGAATGTTTTTTTCCAAAATCGACCACAAATTCTCGATGACATTTATATCTGGTGACTGCGCTGGTGGTTTCATAACGTGCGGACATTTCCAGATCAGCCAAGTCTGGACAATTCCCGCAGTGTGTTTCGGGTCATTATCTTGATAAAATCTGAAGTCCTCCTTTATGCCCAGTTTCTGAGCACTTTGAATTAAATTTGACTTCAAAATATCAAGATATTTGCCTTTATCCATCGTAGTCTCAATGAACTCTAAGTTCCCAACGCCGGCTGCTGACATACAGGCCCAAACCATAAGGCTGCCTCCGCCATGCTTTACTGTAGCTCTCAAATGTTTTGCGTCAAGCTCTGTGTTAGGCTTACGCCACACATATGAGGGCCCATCCGACCCAAATAAATTAAATTTGGACTCATCGCAAAATAAAACTGTATTCCAGAATCCAATGTCCTTGTGCAAGTGCTCCTGGGCAAATTTTAAGCGACACTTCTTGTTTTTGTCGCTTATAAAAGGCTTCTTGCGTGGTACTCTGCCATTAAAGTCATGTTCCCGAAGCACACGGCGAATAGTTTCTGGGTGGCATGACTTGCCCAACTCCTCCTTAACATCATTGGCTACTTGTCGAGCCGATATCCTAGGGTTATCCCGGATTTTTCTTACAATATAGCGCTCGTCCGTGGGATTAAAAATTTTGTTTGGAGCATTTCTACCTTTATCGTGGGTTCTATTTTCACGGACAAATCGGTATATGATGCTTTGAACTGTAGAATCACTAAATCCAACCATCTCAGCAATTTTTCTACGGGAATAACCATTTTTATAATGTTTCAGAACAAGTTCCCGCTGCTCAATAGGTGTGCGTGGTCCCATTTTGCTAAATTCACTTTTCTGCAAGTTGAGCTTTCAAAATTCTGCAAAAATTTATTTTATCATACTGCGAAAACAGTGAATAAAGCATAGAACAAGAATCTACCGTTGCATTGCAAAATAACGGATCTTTCATCAGCTGCAAAGTTTGTGGTTGAAATAAGCTGTGGAACTGTTTTGGTCTCATTTTTTAGTTTTTAAACATTAATAAATATTGAAAAAATATTTAAAAAATAAATGAATTGATTTTATATTAGTTTAAACATCACACTAACAACCTGCATTTAAATTTTCGGGATATCCCCAATAGTTTAGATTTTATAGTCCAACAAACTTTTTTTAAGGTGCTGGTTGAAATAAGCTGTGAACCACTGTATATCTAATTATATATATATATATATATATATATATATATATTCTGATATATATATATATGAGTTGCATCTCAAACATATGCAAATATAAAATTTTAATTAATTTCATTCGCTTCAAAAAATTCTTTGGCTTTTACTGTGCATATTTCTTGAAATGAATCGGAGTATGATTTATTGCATAGGCACACAAGGCATACTAGGAACCGGGTAGCTTGAGTAACAAACAAGCCATTGAGAAACTAATAACTCCTGTAGCTCAACGAAAACCAGAATATCAACAGAAAACATAACCTCTAACCTCTATCCTTTATCTTCTATCCTCTATGCTCTATCCATTATCCTTTATCCTCTATCCTCCATCCTTAATCTAACTCTAATATAATCTAACGATTTAATCACATGTTAACTATTCCATACTTACCTTTAAATTTTATGTTCTTAGCAATTTAACTATTTATATGTATGTATATATAATTACGTGCATAATATATATATATATATATATATATATATATATATATATATATATATATATATAAATATGAGTGAACTGAATCCACTGAATAATATGTGTAATTTTCTTAAGTAAGGTTTAATCTTTAGCTTTAGCACGTAATTATAAACCGTTTGCTATACTTTATAGCGTCTTAGAGGCAATCCAATATCTACAGATTATTATCTGACACTTATATTCCTTATTGCTGCAGACAATGAAGTATTTGTAGATTTTAACTTATATAGAAAAAAAAATAGTATAATAAAAAGTGGTTTGTCTTAATACTAGATTAAGGCGAACTCAAACGAGGATTTCTATATTTTCTGGATAGACATTGACCACGTTAAATTTAAGGGAAGATAAACCTTTTCAAAAAATCGACGCTCGGTCACATAAATTTGCATAATGATAAAATTAAACTGAACGCAACAGCCAGCAGCAGATGATGCTGAAAGGAGTAAAACACCTCATGCAATCCACAGGAAAGTTGCTCATACTCAGATAATGTCATTAAGAACGCCTAGTGTAAAGTAGTCAGTGGCTGTGGGCCAACGGAGAGGGGCTACTGATGGAATAAAGCGATTGTCCTTGCAGCTGTTCCATTAATCTGCATTGAAATGCAGTTTGTGGCAAGGAGATTGCAATCGAAAATAAATTTTATACAGAGCTCCGACTCGAAAGTAGGTTTCTGGAAACAACGAAGAGCCCTCAACCCAGCAATCGGGAGGGATCAACTGAAAAATACCGAGTATGTAAAAGATTCTATATATGGTACAGATTCTATATATGGTACAGATTCTATATATGGTATCTTCATTTATATATTGATGGTAAAGGTTAGCTATTTGAACCGTATGTTTCAGTTTTTCAGGAAACCTACTAGCTCGTTCAATTGCTGAATATCAAATATGGACAGAGCTAGAAAAACAAAAATCAATTTCGAACCAAATTATTATTTTTCTCAAAATATAAAATACATAACTCACCATGCATCAAATTTGTCACCATAATAATTTATATATCTATGTTGTAGCAATAAAAATCTATAGCCATATGTCTAATCGTGATATTTTTTGATATATAATTGGAGCTCAAAGAGACTCAACAGTCTATTTCTGGCGGAGTCAGAATATCACGGCTGTAGTCATGACTTATCGTAATGCTGATATGATGTCGATCAGAAGAGAACTCAAGCTGTGTTATAAATAAATTTTAGGTTGAGGGAACAATTGACACTTGAACAATTGATTATGAAGTAATTAAAAGTGTAAATTGACTTTGTCCACATTGATCTGAAATATTAAATTCGAAGACCAATACAAAATGCATGTGCTACTTAGAGTGGTTCGTTAGGCATTTGCTTGTTATGCTTTAATGTGGATCTTGCTTTTTTCCATTATGAGAAACATATTTCACTTAGCTCCGCCTTCAGGTGGCTCCGGTGCTCTTTGCCATAGCTGTTTCGCTTTTATTGCATGTTTTATGGAGATTTTCAAACATTATACGCACTTTGCACATCAAACGCAACCACTCCAAAGCACACACACACACACACTCACGCACACTCACACGCATATTGCGTCCGCTACTCTCTATCTGTGTGTCTCTCTCTGTCTCTCTTTCACACAAGTTTACGTTACAGTGAGAGGCTCTTTATTCACTCTTTTCCTGGCGGGACAGCCTGCCAGGCAATCTGACTGACCGACGCACCTGAGCATAAGCATAGCTATACGTCTGTCTGTCAGTTAGTCGTCAATCTCTATTGTGCCTTATCGCACGAAATACACATTTCGCATTTCGCATTCTGGCTTTACTAGAAACTGCTAATTTGGTTTGATGTTTGGCCCCGGAGACATCCATCAGCAGTTGCAGCCCAAACTAAGACTGACGCAATTCCTTGCGGCCACGCAGTCAACAATAGCCAAGTCCCCAAAAGTAGGCTCAAAGCTTACTGCCAATTATTTTCTTTATCTTGCTGTTGATTTCTAACCAAGGTAATGTTTGGTATTTGTATTTCATCTAGCATTATTTTATGGATGATAAGTCCAGTCAGTGCTGTACTAAACTGACTTAAGTTATCCGAGTTTATTTTATATAGGGCATAAAGCTTTCACGCCCTTTTGTATTATATACGCCCCTCTTGTATGCCAACATAACATACATTTTAAAGAAGCAGCTAAAGGTATGCGATACATTTGTTTTTAAAGCTAGAACAAGAACAAGAACAAGAAAACAGAGAGCTAAATTAGCCGCGGTCTAGAAACAGTGTCCAGCCAGAGGTTCGCTGAGCCGAAGAACAGCATAAAAAGGAACAGAAAATATTTACCGTTTCATAATGGCTAGTGCATCGCTTTGTTGTGTTTTATAGTAAGAAGAAAAAACTAGCATTATTATTACAACTGCAACGCCACCTCCTTCTAGCATTTTCTGCGTTTGCTGCGACGGTAACATCGACTGCGCTGCCAGTGCCTGTGCTCCATTTAGCGGCCTTAGATTGGCGCCGACTGCGCTGCTGTGACGCAGTTCCTATTATAAAACCATTGACTGAAGCTAGAATTGCTGATTTTCTTGTTTTTTGTTGCTGTTGTTGTTGTTGTTGTTGTTGTGCTGCTTCAAACATAGGAGAAATTGTTGATGCCAGAAGGCAGGTGGCAGGTATTCAGCGAAAGTTAAAAGTTTCTACCTGCAGTCGAGTTTCATTGGCCACTGAACATTGTTTTTAAATCGCCGTGCAGAAAAGATCTTTCGATAATGCGCCTTCTGCCTTCCCTGAGCAACCAATCGAACTTTCCTAATAACTCATACAAATGCAAACAATACAGTCTGGGCTACATGGTCTGTACTAAAAGTTAGCATTCCAATTAACATGGAATGATTCCTCTGATCACAATTATGCCATTCTTGAATATCTGAATTCATTTTTGCACTTCTTCTCCGTAGCTCGTTGCTAAATTCAAGTACTGCATTTCAGCTTCAAGAAAGCATTTTCACTTTTTGCCAGGAATTTATACAATAATATATTATATATATATTATATATATATTTATATAAATATATAATACTGTGAGTGTT
Source organism: Drosophila eohydei (assembly GCA_035045825.1). NCBI lineage: Eukaryota > Metazoa > Arthropoda > Insecta > Diptera > Drosophilidae > Drosophila > Drosophila eohydei. Next base: position 6,438,828 of record JAWNOT010000045.1, read on the forward strand.
GGCATTGTGTGTGCAAAATTGCCTGCAACCTCTCTAACTTTTGGGTCCTCATTTAGTAACCAGATAGATGCATACATATGCGTATATTTGTATATATGTATGTATGAACAAAAGGTTGTCGGAATATCTTTCCTCAGCTAAATTACAGTTTACGCTGGTGCATGCTGACTTTGTGTATTTACATTGCAGGAAAGATGAATTAATAACTCTTAAAGGAACAAAAATTTTTTTAAACACTTATTCAAAATCAACTTATCAACTGCAAGCATTCATATAACAAATGAATATTTACATACATATAGCTAATATCTACTCTAATCTAATCTAACATATCATTCATTAGTTAAGAGCAAGAGATCTGATGGCAATTTACTCCAGGCATAGAATACAAACTTATGAAGACTTCCATCAAAGTGCTACATTTTTCAATTTCTGATGATTTTCTTTAACAGAAAAACAAAAAATATTTAAACTTATATTAAAATTAGAGCGATTTTGATTTTGATCACTTTGGCTCGTACGTTTTTACTTACCAATTTAATATCCATCTCATTTTCCACGGTAATGTGATTGGAACAAGATGTTTGTGGCCCTGCACCTTCCATACATGATCTTTAACATAATTGATACCAGAAAATGAAACAAGTTTTCTACAAAAATTTCTATAGAAATTCAGTTGCAAAGTCAGATCAACGAGAAAGTTTCTATTGATCAAGAAAGCAGAAAGCTAATGACCTAAACTTAAAGATCCGTACCATTATATCAATTAACAAGGCTTACTCAAGGCCCGATTCGTGGATTTAAGTCACTGTTTCCGACTGTAGATTTTCACTAACCCCATTTTTGAACCCATTTAATTTCTGAATTTATTAAAAAATTATTTTTTTCAGCTGATTTAATTTTTGGAGTTAATTCAAAGCCTTAATTAATGCATTTTCTTTACTTCTACATTTGCCGACATTTTCAGTCGTTCGCGATGCCACAGACTTGAAGTGCACGTGGCGCACTTCCGCAGTGCGAGGACTCTACTAGGCTACTAGGACCAGTGCAAACTTGCCTGCAAGGGCGCCCACCGCCAATTGATTGTCGAAAATGCAAGACTAAATAACGGCACAACAGAAACACGCAACAAGCAACGAAAGCTTCGACTACTCCGAAAACTAGGCGTCTTGGAGCTTTAAATAATTTTGCAGGGGTCGACACTGTTAACCCCTTATTCGTCCATGCTTAAGGAGTTTGATATTTGCCCAAATGCCCTCTGCGTTAAGCAGCTGGCTGGCTGCTATGTAAAACAATATTTAGGAGAACAGATCATACGTGCATATATTTACACTTAATTATATTTTTTTATTCGTATTTTGAAATGAATTGAATTGATTTGAAAATTTGGTGCAATTGTACAATTTTTAACAGAAAATGCTAAAGTGAATATTTTTCTTTCTTTTTTCTTCTTTTATGTTTTTATTGCCACTGTTAAATGAAATGGTACACTATTACTGTTAAAATACACTGTATTGCTTAATCACAGTGGCTGCTGTTACCACGTCATTTAACAGTACCAACGTGCAAGCCTTTTTACAGATCTAAAACTTATATTGAACTTACAGTTTTATGTTGGCTTCTGCGTCTATTGTTTAACAGCAATGTTATTTGCAGTGCTGCTTAGCTAAGTTTAAAACCATTTGCTGCTGGCAAAGCAATTAATGTAAAATGTGCTAAAAATATTAACAATGTTAAGCTAATAGGGAAATGTTGTCAAATGGGTCATGGAACTGTTAGTAAACTATAAAGATAACTTTTGAAATGAGGCGTTAAATATACAAGTCTAGCTATTTAGCTGACTGCTGGTCAAAATATATAGAATTTTAATGTATTATTAGTTTTCATTAACTTTTACCTATTACTGGAAATTAAATATGAGCCCAAAGAAATGTGAGTATAAGTTTACAATAGTCAAATTGCAACTTTACAACTATGTCGTCTGGAAACATCCGCCACCAACAATCCAGAAATGCTAACATAATCATCAGCCACTTGAACAACTTGAGCAGCGAACGTCGCTTAGTATAAGATAGCAGAATAAGTTTTATCAAGAGCAGTCCCAAAAACAAGAATCTGAATAAAGCGGTTCAAACAAAAAAATCGTAATTTTATTTCAAAAAATTCAATTTAAATAATAAAATTAACTTATATGCAGCTGTGTCTTCAAAATAATTTCGGCTAATTGCTAACTCAGTTATCATGAACCAAAGATGTGGCAGAGGATCAATTCAAATTCGGAAACTGACGAGACGAGAAACGAGCAAAGAAAGCAAATTTAAAAATCGTCAGTTATGATATTAAAGTCCATCTCCTTTTCTCCCTCTCTCTCACACCTCATCATCACACTTTCCCGCTCTGCTACCTGAATTTGAGGTGGAATAGATGATTGCTGAACGAGTCGCTGCTGTAATGTGCCCTGGCATGATAAAAATTTATGACTCTACAAAGCAGACAGCTTATCTCTGACAATATATGTATGTATGCCTTATACCCAGTCAAGGCAACGCCTGAAATCCTGACTTAACTTGACTCTGCGTGGTATCAAAACTTTTTTGCTTGATTTGCTGCACGTTGCCATCAAATAGGCATGTCAATGCGTGAAAGGCATTTTCCAATTATTATTTAAGTTCATTTGATATAAGTTAACGAACAGTTGAATCTGATTTTATTCGATTCAAACTTAAGATTAACACTCCAGAATCTAAGGTAGGTCTAAAAGCAGTTGACGTTGGCGTTGGTGCTGACAGCGGTAAAGCTCCAGCGTCGACTGATACTGCCGTTGCAAAGCTCCAACGTCACCTTATATTTCCGTTTCAAAGCTCTAGAGTCGCCTGATACTGCCGTTTACTCTATTCTCAAAGCTGCGATGCTGCTTGCTCTTTGATTAATATCAGGGACTATTCCTCTTTTAGCTTATTTTATCAATTTGCGTGTTGAGATTTGATCTCGTCAACTGTCAGCCAACTCTTGTGCTGTAATATGGACTGCAATAGTGTTGCTGATTGCGCTCCTCAAGGAAATGTCATTTCAGAATTATATATGTATTTACTTCATTTGTATTGTATTTTTAAAACTATTATACACTGTTGAAAAATTGCGAATTTATATTTGAAATGTTTCAAACAAAAACACAATTTCAATTTTTAAAACAAGAGATAAAATTTATGAACTTATTTATAGAGAATATGCGGCAATACCTTCATAGAGTTTCACGTCCGTGACGTAAAATTGTTCAATGTTGCTCTTGTACTATCGAATATTGGAGTCACGTGCCACATACTTAAAAAGGATTCTTAATCTGGTTAGCATAAAGCCCAGTTAATAAATCCACAATAGTATATATACATATGTCTTAAGAACACGGCCTATTCACATTGGTAAATTATAAGTTAGGAAACATTAATTAATACCACATATTCCGAAGACCAATACACAAATACAAAAACTCATACAAAAATCGCATTTAATTTAACAAAAACCAGAAAAAATTGATCGCAGAATCAAGAATAAGATTCAAGATTGAAAACTTACTAGAAAAATTCCGAGAACAATTTTTATGCGACACAAATAAAGTAAGGTCCTTGGCAAAGAATTACTTCTTATCAAATTTGACCAAACGCATATCATCCCCAACGGTCTCCAAGTCCTCTGCGTCGCGTCGAAAGCGATAAGTGCCAACATCCTTGTGGGCTCTTTCAGGAAGTTTAACTTTGATGCCCTTGTATTCGAAACTACCCTCTCGTTTCTCGGGCACCACCAGCAAGTTTTCAGTTTTGTATTCGTTGTCGTTGCCAATTTCCAAGTTCGAAGCATTTTGAACAGTTGGCCCCTCCTCGTCATCTTCAGCGTTATTCCAACCATCGATCTCTATGGGCACAATCGGCATTCCGTCCTTGTCCAGTATAGTAGTCGCAGAGCCGCCGATGCTAGCATCGCCAGATTCCGAGTCGACTTCTGGTTGTATTTTCAAATCCGTACCGACAGCCGGTTCCGAGCTAAATGAGTTTGTTGCAATTGATACGGCGGACATGGAGCTGTTGAGCGCCGGTACCGAGGTAAGAAAATCACGCGTAAATTCCACATCTCCCCTGGCCATGTCGCAAATATTTATGTCCGAAACCGAAATGTCACTTGCGTTGGGCGAATCTACGTTTTTCGTTGGAGACTTTGCATTATTGAAAAAATTGGCTCTAACTGGGCAATTATAAGTCGCACGAATAGTTCTGGACATAAGGATGCTTCTGCGAAGCATGCAAAGATTTCGAAACATTTTAAATCCAATTATTTTCACACGACTGAACTGGAATTAAATGAATTATAATACAATTTTTTTACGGAAGTCCGAGCTTATATTATACCGAAAGTAATGACTTATATGATTATTCCGTCCAGCTGGCATCTGAAAACAGAAACTTGAATTCATCGACTACTTTGATTGTACAAAGGAACTGAAGCATAAGATACAGTTGGTTATTTCGAAATTCTTTCAAGGTAATATTCAGCTAACCATTAGTAGTATTCTCTATAATATTGGAATGTGAAAGACATTTTCTTTACCTGTCGGAAATATATTATAATATATGTTTAAGATTTCCTGCCAGACGGACGTACAATTAAGTCTCTTCAATTTTTTTTTAACGAGTATCACTTAAAAAAACTTTTATTGGATAATTTGTACATCATTTTTTATCTTATCCATGTATCTATATATACTTGAACAACACTTACAACTAAAGATGTTAGTTAAAAATAAGTGTTCATATGTTTTTTCAATTAGAACTAAATGTTTCCATAATCACAAAGATAACGTAAAGCTAATACATTATTATGCAAGTAATGTAAATACATAGATTAAACCAGCAATCGCAATACTGCCTTATAACAAGTGAACACTTTGCAGTCGGGCACTACTGACTGCATATGCCAGGCCCTCCAGATATGCCAGGCCCCCAAAAAACGTCAACAGTAACTCATTCGTTAAATGTTAAGTTTCTAATTGCAAAACAGTAGATTTGCCACGACGCCAGTAGGCGTGGATATATAATTTTTTGGCCAATCTTTAGGAGTCTAGAACTAAGGCTTAAAAAGTAGAGAAAATGCATTGTCGATATGCCATTTCCCCAAGGATGAGGTCAACAATAACTCAGTTATCGAGTTCTCAAGCTTTAATATATGCACATTTTTGACGTTTATCTCTATCTTTTAGATGGTTGTTGCACTCACGATTAAACATACAAATTTTAAGTCTCTAACTTCGAGGACGGCCTTCATACGGAAAGACGGACGGACATTGCACAAAACTATTTCAGTTCGTGAATGAGTACATAAATTTAACCATTCCTAATTAGTTTTCATATACAAAGTATAAAAATAGTTCCATAATAGTTTCAACATCCGAGATTTGATTGTAATTTCCATTTATCGTTTTCGTTTGATATTCGATCTTTTAGTTTCGAAGCTTGCCTTGCGCTTTCCAGTAGTCAACGGCAACGACGAATCGCTGTGTGTTTCATCTTCCATTTGGCCCGTTCGCATTTCACGATTTACTTTGTAGGCGGCGCTCATGCGTTTTATGTTCTCCTTGTGCACGATGTCGTGATTGACAATTCGATGCGGATAATCTACGCCCAGCACACAACCAAAAGCACGCTGGTCCGCAAGAGTTGCCTTCCATGGCTCATAAATACAGGCTGCTGGGTATTTAGCTAATTCAGGCACGTATTTCCTTATGTAGGCGCCTGTGCGATCAGTTTTCTTGCCGAACGCAACAGGGCTGTACACGCGAAAATATTGATGAAAGAACGCGGAGGCCGAAAGCCACATCCAATTGCCTGCATTTAGTGCCCAGTCCTGATCAAGCAGCAGCTGCTCAAAGACGCGTTGACCATCCTCCCAGCTAATCCACAAATCTCCACGCGTCAAGAAACAAGCGACTGCGTGACGTGCCAAGTGATGGATCCAGCCTTCTTGGCGCAGTTGTCGCATAATGGCATCGATAAAGGGATAGCCAGTACGCCCATGGGCCCATGCATCCAGATGATCGGGCCGCTCTTGCCAGGGTATTTGCAGACAGTAAATGTTTCCCAGCATGCGATCGAAATTGGATTCAGCCGCCGCAACCGTATAATAAAATTCTCGCCACAGTATCTGACCCACCAGTGACACGGGTGGCTTTGAGTGCTTTGGATGCCGTTTTAGTATCTCTTGAAGTCGTTGGTGCACCAACCGGGCACTAAGGCAACCAAACTTCAAATATGGACTTAGCACCGTTGTGCTTGGTTCCAGCGAGTTTGGTGCTGTATTCGGCTTCTCAAAACTAGCTACCCAATGTTCATCACTAAGTGATTTTTCTAGGCGACGTAAAGCCTCTGTTTCACCTGTTTATTTTATGATAGTTAAAGATCACTAATATATTATATATAAAATATATTTTTCCTCTGCTTTTCTTACCGCCAGGAAACTTGTTGATACCCAGCTCCTGGGGTCGTTTGACCAACTGATCTAACGTTGGACAGTCGTACACGCCAGGCTCTGCTGCTTCAAATTCATCTGCTATTGGCTGCGTTCCTTTAGGCAGTCGTTCAGGTTTATCTAAAACCTTGGGTAACTTTAACTTTTCTACCACACTTAGAAATTTCTGATACGTGATAGGCGCGTGGCCTAAATTTTTAGCAATAACTACTTCGGGATTGTATATGGTGTGTGAGCAATGGGTATCCACAGTAACTCCATGAGCTGCTGCTATATTTTGGACCGCTATATCACGTTTTACAGCGTATGGCTCAATGTCTGTTTCATATGTCAGCAGCTCAACGTGCCAGCGGTCGAATAAGTTCGGAAATATATCAACGGGTTTACCGCGAATAACAAATAAACGCGAATTAAGTTCTTTTAAGTTTTGGTCTAAGTCGACAAGAATTTGTTGGAGAAAACGCCAACGGTTGGCTCCTACTTGCATCCAATCTAAAATACCTGGATCCAATACAAATATAGGTCGGACATAGAACTTATCGGGTGACGTTCGAGCTTTATTAAAAATTTGCATTAACGCGGGATTGTCGTGAACACGGAGTCCCTTGCGAAACCAATGTACAAGTGTTCGACGCTCGGTAGCCATATATTCTCAATTGAATGGCTATTTGTTCCGTTCTCAACAAGCTTTTGGTTTTCAATAAGATAAGGAGCATAACCCGCCTCTTTAGGTGAACTGCCAACTTTCTTACAGATTATAAGAAATACCAACTTTAATGTACTATATTAGGTCGCACGCTGCTAAAAAATACTTATTGGTATTCAGTATTCAGACATGAATAATCTGGTATTTTGGTGCAGATGCACCGGTAATCTTTTTATACAATACATATGAAAATATAAATATAACACAAATGTTGCCTTTAATTCAATAAATTAGCAACATCTAATAGACAACCTTGTGTGCTTAATACAATAAACATTACTTGAGTTCAGCGGGTATGCGCACTCAGTAAATATCGCAGCGACAAAATGGATTTGCTTGACTCAATACTTAACTCAATGGATGCTCCGCCAACAACAAATGAACAACAAAAGACAATTATCAAAAAACAGCGCGAAATGGTGGAGCGCATGCAAAACAAGCAAAAGGAGGAGCTATTACGATTTCGAAAGTATGTCGAGGAGAGGATGGGTCGTTTTGCCAAGGACGATCGAACATACATTGAGTTTCAACCGTTGGACAAAGTGCATCGCTCAGTCATACATGAAATAGCTGAGAATGGCGGTTTCATTGCCATGAGCTTTGGACGAGAGGAAGAGGACCGTCACTCGGTAGTCTACAAAAAAGAACACCCACCAAGCGAGGACGAAGTAACAGCTCGTCGCAACGGTGAAGGCTGGAACAAGGAGGTAGCCAAAGAATACTCTGACCGACGAAAAGAACGTTTAGCCCAGGAGCAACACCTGATCGATAGGGAAGTCACAACTGAAGCCGGCACCAGTACAGCCCGTTGCAGCAGCAGCAACAGCACATATCTCGCAAGCAATGAGGTGAAACCGACCACTAATTATAAGGCGAAATATGCCCACCTAATCGGCGAATCTGCAGCTCTTCAAGCAGCCCGAAAAACAGAAACAAATCAAAGCTACGGCTTTGTGCCCAGTAAGAACAAAAAGGATATGCGTTCCATCGAGCAGACTTTGGCTGATATTCAGGCCAAGAAGCGCCTAAAGTTACAACAGCAGCAACAGGAACAACAGGAACACGAACTGGCCGCGTCCCAGGAATTCAATCCTGGCACAGAAGAGATATAAAACAATAGTAATAAGTTTATGTATGTATTTTTTGTTGTGTTAGGTTTACAGTTGATCTAGCGATAACGCAGTTAAAAAATGGTGAGCATACATGGACTGAATTGTGTATGATCACTGATAAATTATGTATCTAAAAGCAATGAAAGCAATTTAAAATGTACGGATACTGTAAAACAAAAATGATATGAACTGCATTGTCCAAGTAGCAATTTCTATTTATATAATAAAACATAAAATGTTAGTCAATAGCAGCAACAAACCCAAGTACAAATTTTTGAGCTAAAAATGACGGAAATAATTCTTCATAATATGGTATTTTTAAATGTACTAAAATTAGCACTCTTAAAATGTGAAGTTGATACCACGTGGAAGGAAAGTCAGCCAGAACGGCATTGGAATTGAAAAGTAAAAGGTTGGAAAAGTTTGTGATATTTGCAACATGCTTTCAGAGAACTAAACATATATAATAAATTATTCAAATTGTTACGTTACGTTGCGTTATATATAATAAACTATTAATGCATTTTCTCTCCATCTAACTTTTTCAGATGTGTATTTTAATAACGCAGCCTACTTGATATGACTTCAGAGAAAGACCACGACTTGAGTTAAAGTACCTGATAAAGACTACACAGATATTCCATGATGCCTAATCAACCTTGAATTATGTGTAAGAATATTTTGTATTAAGCATATGGTTTTTCCCACTAAAATGATGATAACTTTGATAGGGACATCTGATGTCTATGAAAGATTTATCAATTTTTATTAAACTGATTCAGCGTTTGGCAATTCTTGAAGTTAATCTTTTTCAAATTAACTTAAAATGTTGTATATTTTTTTTTACAGGAACTTTTGTTGTACAAAATGGGAAGACCAGATTACACTAGCAGATTAAGTACTTGATGAAAGCGACACAACTATTACAAGATGCCCAATCAGCCCTGAAATATGTGTAAGAATATTTTGTATTAAACATATGATTTGTTTCCCACTAAAATGATGACAACTTTGATAGGGACATCTGATGTCTATGAAAGATTTATCAATTTTTATTAAACTGATTCAGCGTTTGGCAATTCTTGAAGTTAATCTTTTTCAAATTAACTTAAAATGTTGTATATTTTTTTTTTACAGGAACTTTTGTTGTACAAAATGGGAAGACCAGATTACACTAGCAGATTAAGTACTTGATGAAAGCGACACAACTATTACAAGATGCCCAATCAGCCCTGAAATATGTGTAAGAATATTTTGTATTAAACATATGATTTGTTTCCTACTAAAATGATGACAACTTTGATAGGGACATCTGATGTCTATGAAAGATTTATCAATTTTTATTAAACTGATTAAGCAAGAGGCTGATCTTATAGTTTCTTAACTTTTTGCAATTATGACCATTAATTTAAAATGTATATTGTTTTTACAGAAACTTTTGTTGTGCAAAATGGGAAGAGTTTCATAATTATAAGAGGGAATTCATTACCAGACCAGATGATAGATGCTTTGAAATCTAACTAAGAACACGACTTGATGTCAAGTACCTGATAAAAGCGACACAGCTATTGCAGGATGCCTAATCAGCCTTGATATATGTGTAAGAATATTTTGTATTAAACATATGGTTTTTTCCCACTAAAATGATGATAACTTTGATAGGGACATCTGATGTCTATGAAAGATTTATCAATTTTTATTAAACTGATTCAGCATTAGGCTAATCTTGAAGTTTATCTCTTTCAAATTATGACCATTAGCTTAAAATGTTGTATATTTTCCTTTCAGAGACTTTTTTGTTGTACAAATGGAAATATACTTATACACTTAGAAGAGCGAATTCATTCCCAGATGACAGATGCTTGGAAAGCCGTGTAAGAATATTTTCCTAATCAAATTTCGCCTTTAATATGATGATAACTTTGAAAGAAATAGCTAGTGTAACATTGAAAATGGGAATTCATGGCATAATTTGTTTAAATTTATGTAAAAGGCAAAAAAAATATGTATTTTTCTCAGTACGATATAAAGTCGATCTAGCCATGTCCGCCTGTCCGCTCATGTGAACCCTGAGATCTCGTAATCCACAAAAGCTAGAGACTTGAAATCTGATACTAGTTATTACCATATGCAGTACATATAAAGAGCTTATATTTATATATAATAATATATATATATATATATATATATATATATATATATATATATATATATATATATATATATATATATATATATATATATATATATATATATATATATATATATATATATATATATAAATAATGAATAGGATTTTGATTACCTCGCCACCTTCTCCCAAAATATGAAGAAAAAATGTATATTAAATAATAGCAAATACGCTCATATAAATGTCATTATCACACTCTGAATTTTATTAGGAAAGGCCATCTAGTAGAAAAGTTATTCAACAATTAAGTTCCTATAGTAATGTTTGTTGTGCAGTTCAAGCGTCTCCGCTGCGTAAATTGCGCAGTAAGCAAAGCGCATGCTAATGCGTGCCTGCGTGTGTTTCAGTCCTCACAGGTTTCACGATTACTCCTAGTTAGGGCAGTCTAGCGCACTCTTCTTTCTCTTTGACAAACATGACATTTGGGACATGGCATTGGGTAGTGCGTGATTGAACATTTGTAATAGTTATTGCAAAAGCCAGCTATCTTTTTAAAAAGAGGGCTCAGTTTATCTCTTAGTCGGGTACTGCAGAGTAGTGCTTTCTTGTTTCTTATTAAACTGGAACAGAGCAATTTTTACAAGTTTTTCAGTTTTTACATTGTTTAACAATTTTTTACATTTCATATTTTAGGAAATTTTAAGTTCTGCTATCCGTTGTTAATGATGTGAAATAGTGCTGATCTGTGAGTATATTGACGACGGACAACGTCCAGAAAAAAGGAACCGATTCCAGCGTGCGAAAGGATATATTTTCTTTATTTGGAATCAAATTCATGTAATTCAAAGTGAATATGAAAAAAATAAAGGATCGCCTAATTTTAAAGACACAAAATTATTTCTTTTTGATTGCATTCATTGGCTACTCTATTGGTGTACTCTCCTTTTTACGTTTAAAAAGTTTATTTGCACACTGTACATTCAGTGTAGAAGGTGGCAACGCCGCAACGATTTTCCTCTACAAGTGTTCAAAGTCGATAGGTAAAATACCAAAAGTGATTGGATAATGTGGAATTAAAAAAAGAGTTGAAATACCAATAATAAAAAACATAATTTATATTATTATAAAAGATGTATTTCTTTATTTTAAAAAAATATATAAAGTGGTATATAAATTTTGCGGCATTATGCAAAATACTAAAAATCGTTAAATGCAACTCAATGACACCAGCTGGTTTTTAATGTCTACTCAGTTTGGCATTAATGTTTGATGCACTTCTGAAAACTGTCTAAGGGCAACACGATTCTGATCAAATTGAAGACACTCTGAATGATTTAATGGAACATCGTAAGTTTCCAAATATGATACAAAACCAATCGGATTCACGTCGACGTTTGAATGCAACTGGTACTGCTACTGCTGATTACAGCAATGCTAGCACCGACACCACCGAGACAGATGGTTTTGTGAACGAACAATGGGTAGCGCCGAATGTGGAAGGCGCAACACCGTGGAAGACGATTGCAATCATTCTTGCATTGTTCGTCGGCGGAATTGTATGTATTTGCTGTGCAACCTTAAGTTGGTTAGCGGACGCAAATCAGGATCGGTTAGATCGCATAGGAGCACTAACAATCATAGGCGCATTGACTATAATTCCGGGGGGATATTATCTGTATATTCTACTGTGTATTTTAATGCATCGAACGGGCTACACAATGGACGATATTCGTCGATTGGGCTAAGAAAAAAATAGGCTAACAATTATTTTATTCGCTTGTGTTCTTATTGTATTACTTTTGTACTAATTTTAAAAATATTGTGTTGTAACTTGCATTTATTTATTGTATAAAAATATTGTAAATACATACATGTTATCAAATTTTTTTGTTGTGGTTGCAGATCTCAGCTCGAGAGTTTAGTAAGCGAAATATTATCTAGCTAACAATATTTCATTTTTGTTGTTTAAAGGATATATATATATATATATATATATATATATATATATATATATATATATATATATATATATATATATATATATATATATATATATATATATATATATATTAACAGCGGTATCATATATATATAGCCTATATATAGAGCATGGTATTTACATATATGGCATTCTAGCTGAAAATTTTAAAGCGTAGTTTGAGCTTAAATATATATATTTTGATATATACACATGATGCTTATTCATTTGAAAACAATTGCTTTTCATATTACAGTAACAGTAAGCTATTTGTGGTTACACAGATTAACAGCGGTATCATATACGTATACGTGATATGAAAATAAATACAAATAGAATTACAGATGTAACAAAAATTAACTACATATTATTAACAATTTACTCAATCACGGCTCTACAACAGTCACCTCAATAGGTGGTATAAATTTCCATATATGCGCCTGATGCTCGTCAAGGCCAGAAGCTGAAATAGTGTTTGAATTGGCTGGTGATGATGACTTTTTTTCTAATTGACTCAAATTGGGAGCTTCTGGACATGAGCGTGTCAAAATACTACTACTCTGTTGGGGTCTAGTGGCGCACTCAACGCTGGCTTTAAAGCGACCAGGCGTAAAAAATATCACAGAGCAATTATGTTGCAATTGCTCGTACTTCTCCAAAATAGGGATTGTAATTCTGCAAATATATGCATAAATATTATTTGGTGCATATTTATATAAAAGGATAAGTATGTCGTACCGGTTAGGTCCAGATATTGCAACGCGCGTCTCAAGATTGTAGTTTTCTATCCCATTTAAGTAGTCTTGATAAAATTTTATAGTTAATACCAAATTCTTAAGTGGATGTAATGATTGATTTGTAAGATTAATTGTGAGCTTTGCACTCTGACCAATAGTGCAAATTAACTCGCTATGTGGCTGCACTACCGTATCCTGAAAGCTTATACCTTTAAAAAAAATAAATAAATGAAAACATTAGATAAAACTCTTATAAAACCATATTGTAACTCACCCCATTGAAGAGGGGAGATTGTGGTCAGATTGACCATACTATGTGATAGAACAATCCCGCGCAGCGATGCAATACCTTTTATGTCAGTGCCCGTTAGCAGCCAATTAATTTTCACACGGTCTGCTATATGAGTTGAGCAAAGCTTGCTGAGTGCATCGCTGAAGGAAAGAATTTGCGTGCGAAAACAGAGCTCTTTGTTTGGGAAAATAGGATCATTAAATGCACACATAAACTTAATAGTAACATACCACGTTCAAGATTTTCAGCAACTTCCGCTGCACGTGCGACACATATTTGCTCCAAAGAGCAGCGATCAACCGGGATAGGTACTCGACAACTTTCATTGGCTTCTATGAGAATATTCTTGTTATCAGTGTAGTTGAGCGACATTTCTTGAGCGGTAAGGTTAGATATGTCTAAAACTAAGTAAAACTGTGAAGGGCTGAAATTACGTTAAAGATTAATACCACAATCATAAATGCGAATGCCTTTTACTCATGTACATTTCAGCGGGTAGCACATCCCAGCTTGTTATCAGGGTACTAGGAAGTAGCTCAAGATTAAAAGACACCGCGCACTGACGACAAAAGCCTTCAACCAACGCCTGTCCGCCGGAGTACTTAAAGCGCAATTTAGCCTCCACATGTTGGCTGTTCTGTGCAGGATGTACATTCGATCCACTATTGAACGAAGCCCCTGGTCCGTCCGGATGTAGGGGTAAAGTGCTTATCAAATGCTGAGTCCCAGATACTTTTGAATGAACACTTATATTATCTTGTCGTCGATGTTGCGGTGAACTAACACGCAATGGTAGACTAGCAGATTGACCTGTAATATTAGAATACTGCGATAGCGAAGACGATCCATATTCTTGAGAAGCCCCGGGGCCGAATGAATTTATAAGATCCGTTGGTATAGGGCATACAAAATCGGCGTCAGCATATATAAGGAGCTCGAATTCAATAGTACTTAACGGAGCTACAGGTAGCTGCGCCTGAAACGGAGTTGCTATTATCAGAAATCATTGAACAAATACTATGTTGAATGTTTTACCAGCAGTGCCTGTTCATCAATTCGAAACATTTTTTTTTGTGTTTCTTGCTCCACATTTGAATTAATGTTTACTTCGAGATGCTCGACCGGTATTGTATTGCTCTCATTCCTTATAGTAATAATGCAACTAGAGGACTCTCCGTTGTAAAGGGTCAGACTTGCAGATGTAACCACCAGGTCCGCACTATTCATGTTGCTAAACGATGCGGACTGAGGAAGCGATGTTTTGATGGTAATGTTTGGCAAGGCAGGTATTACATCCACTACATAGTTGGGCGGAAAGTAGCGTCCTCGCATATGCTTCAGCCGACAGTTCGACTTGATGCCCAAAGTATGTGTACTATAACCCTGCAGATCCAGTTGTCCAGTTTCAATGGGTTTTCCATGTAGAGACACTTGTGTGAGCACATGCGGCTTCAAGACAATTGTCTGGGGCAACGATTCAAAAACCACGCCATTTGTAAGCAGGCGCATGTCAGTGACGGCCAGCTCAAATGGCAAGGGATTGCGAAGTGTTAAGCATACCTCGCAAATGTCGTTTTGCACCCAAAGAAAATCTAAAAAAAAAAAACATTTAATAATAAATGATATATATAAATAAATTATATTTTGCGCATGCCTATTTTGCTTTTGTCTTTCTTCTTGTCGCGACGATCAACCGAGTTGAAGTGAATTGGAGTAAATAGAAATGGACCGCTGTCAGCTTTGGCAATTTTAATACGTTGTGGGCGCAAGTGTGCAGGTAAGTCTCGTACTGCCAACTGCGTCAAGTAGGGTAAATCGGTAAGGTTGGCGGGAGGTATCACAGTCCCATTGTCCAGTACCAAAGGTACTGGCGAGCCTTCACACTGTGCGCTTAGATTCTACAATAGTGATAACAATTAATAAGCAACAATCAATTATAATTTTGGTCAAAAAACTTAATATTCCTTTCGATCTATTGATAAGAAACAATGCTAGCAACCAACACACATTATGTATGGTTCGATCAATTTAAAAATTTACATTTTACTCGAATTACAATCAATTCTTCTTTAAAAACCATACCTGAAGCTGTACAGCCATTTCGCTTTGTTCCGCAGCAGACATATTGTCCCATTGTGTTTGAAGCAGAAATGTCATATGGCGCGTAGCCAGTGCCGAGTATCCAAGACGTCTCGCTGCAGATATAAGACTTTGCACCAGATCTATTTGCAATGCTGGCCAACCAGCAGCATTCTCCAACACTTCCAGGGGATCCAAGGATAGAAGATAACCTGTAAAGCTGCCTAACATGAGGCGATAGCTTTGTGTCCAGTCTGGTGTCTGAGTGCCCTGCTGTACATGTTTTAGCGCAGCCAGGCGCTGAAAAAATGCAGCTTTACGCTGGTAACCGATCTGCTGATATAGTTCCGTTATAACTTCAAATCGCTTAACGCGATCTGATTCACTCATGCTGAGATTTATGTAAAGAATGTTTTGCAGAAACATGGCCACGTCCAGCGGTCGATTTTGCTCAATACATACGCGAGAAGCTTTCAGAGCTGCCTCTGTCTCAATAGTTGCTGCATGTCGGTATTTGCTATAGTTTATTATAGCTTTCCTATAATAATTGGTTATATCTTCAGGCTTAATTATATTGCCAGGCAGCTCGCCATTGCGCTGGCTATGTGGCGCTACCGATATTGTCGATGTCGAAGAAGAGGATGTGGAAGTTGTGGGTGTACCCGATGATGAGGAATTGTTAGTCAATATGGATGACACCGATGAGCAGGAAGATGAATGCGAGGTGAAAGCATCTGCGTAGTTTGCTGGTGCCGCAGTCGTGTTTCCTGTGCTTACTACTGGTGCATTTATTTTCTTCGTTGCATCGCTTGTACGCCACTTCTCCGGCATGTTGCGTAGCGGTGAAGAACCTATAATTCAATGAGATATAATGTAGCTAAATAAAATAAAAACAGCCTTAATCTTAACCTGTTTCTTGTAGAGATGCATTCCTGTGAAATGTTTCAATTTCCCGCATTTGTGGATACAATATAACAGCAGAAGCTGCGCACAAACCCTCTTCACTGGCCCCAACCCACAGAGAGTCGCCAACCGAACGCAGCGTCTCATTGGCATTGTGATACAAGCTAAGTGCATCATCTAAGAGACCAGCCTGCAATGACAGATCTGCCAAGTTCTTCATTACGCGGCCCACACAGCGTTTGCGGTTGTTGCGCGACTCCATATCCAACCCCACAAAATCGCGTTTCTCGAAGGGCGCCAGCAGGAGACTGACCTTATCTGCTTTCTCGCGAGAACGTTCAAGACGCCTCGACTCCAGCACCCAAAACAATGCATTCAAAAAATCAGCCACACGAGCTTCAAGATCCGATCCGATATCCTGCTCCCGATAAAAAAACGCTTGCGACTTGAAATTGGATGGCGTGGTAAACTCATCCTGAAGTCGACCATGAATCTGAGCCTTCTTTTCTTTACTGGTTAGATCCGTATTAGCGTCATTCTCACCGATTGTTTGCAGAGCCGGTTGCGCATCGCCTATAGCATTTGTATTTGCATTCAACGTAGAATGTGCATCAGGCCCAAAGAATATGGCACGTGACTCGTATAATGTGCTACCATATCTAACTTTTAGGGATTCATGGTGACGGCATAGCTCGTTTAGTTCAGTTTGGTTTTCAAACTTTCCTATTGTTATAAGGCCGAGCAAACGACGATGGGTTTGAAAGTCACCCCAATCGTTATGCTCCACGGGATGATCGTGAATAAATCGAAAATAAACGGTACGCACAGTACCGCTAGAATCTATAATAGAATAAATGAAATGCTCAAATGTCGAACTTTTATTCAATAATATAATGTGAGTGAAGAGTTACCCGTTACTTTGATATTATTGACACGTCGCACCTTCTCAAAAGCTCGTTGCAAAATGCGGGCACGGGAAGGTCCCACGCCGCGCAGCAGCACCAGCAAGCAGCTATGATGGAGGGCATTCTGCTCATAATCGAGACGTGACATAACTGGCTCCACACTTGCATTAGACTGCACAAGCCCACCAGCGGCACGCATTTGTTCCTCCTATAGTTCCAACACTTCCTGTTCTTGGGTCTCCGACTTGCGATTGATCTTCACATTTCCACTTACACTGCGAACTTCTCGACAAGTGTTGCTGCTAATATTCTGAGCAACTGACGTTGACATTGACGTACCTCAATTGATTTCCATTGTTTCGGTTTTAGATGTAGCAAACTTCGTACCCAGCGATAACATCAGATTGCCTCCCCTTTCTATGATGCTGTTACACTCTTCACCTGTAATGATGTTTACAATCTACAAATTGAAATGAATTGAATTTTCACGAGCATGTAAGACATGTACGAAATTAATTAAATCAATTTATTTAACACCACGAAACACACACAAACAAAATGCCAGTTAGTTTTAGCAAGTAAAAATTCAGTTTTCAGCTGTGCAAATCGCTGTGAATGACAATTTTGAAACTGCATGAGAATGGTAAATGCTGTCAATTACAGAAATCTGCTGCTAAAAAATAAGTAATACAAATTGTTATCAAACTTAATTAAGTTTATTGCTATTTTATTTTATATACATAGCAAACAAAACGACTTTGAGAAAAATGTTTTATGATAACTACAAACAAAAATCAGTAGTTTTGCCACTTATTTTCGTATCGTTACTTATTTTCAGCTTACATATTACATATTTTCTTCGCTGTCCAACTTTTACAACTCGTTCATTATATGGATATTTATATATTACTAAAAAACGCATTTATTGAAACCTGTTAATTTCGAAAATAGTATTATAATACTGTGACTCTCAAATTGTACGTTATTTTGATGTAAACATAAAATTGTGTGACCTCACATTGTTTGGGTAATATTTAGCATATTTTTTAATAAAATTCAAGTGCGTGATTAGATACGAACGTGTTCGAAACTGACAATTTGTTTAATAGGGTCTGAAATGAATTTGTTACCAAGAACGAGAGAGGAATTTGCGCAAACAGATTATTGGAATGAGTTTTTCAAACAACGCGGTGAAAAAGCGTTTGAATGGTAAGTGTAGTACACATTGTATTAAATTGAATCTGCACATGCACCATCTGCCGGTTTTTGTATTTTGTAATTATATTTTACTTTTTTTTAGGTATGGCGAGTATATAGAACTTTGCGACCAAATACACAAGTATATAAAGCCCGCCGACAAAATATTAATGCTTGGCTGTGGAAATTCAAAGCTTAGCATGGATATGTACGACACAGGGTTTCGAGATATAACTAACATTGACATCTCACCCGTTGCTGTGAAAAAAATGATGGATCTGAATGCAAAGACGCGACCAGATATGAAGTTTATTAAGATGGATGCAACGGAAATGACGTTTCCCGCAGAGAGTTTTTCTGTGGCTTTGGATAAGGGTACACTGGATGCCATATTTGTAAATGATTCTGAAGAAACAAAACAAATTGTTGATAAATATTTCAGTGAAATATTACGCACAATGCGGTAAGTTTTTATTTTGTATGAAGCTATAAGATATTGAATTATTAGATAATATATAAAAACCTATTTTAACTTCAGCAATGGCGGACGATACGTTGGCATATCTATGTTGCAGAAACATATCGTTGATTATCTCTTGGAATTTCTACCCCGCAATAACTGCATGTTGCGTATTGTCCATTGTCTGGATGTGGAGCGCGCTAACAGGGAAAGAAATGGAGATGAATCGCTAACATTACCTGTCTTTGTCATTATTGCAACCAAGTTCAAGAGTTTACCTATGCTAGTAAGTAAATGTCTTACTTCTTGCACTTCTCATAACAAAACTTACTTTCAGATTCTTGAGTTTGGACTTGGCAACGACAAAATGCAACGTTTTCATTCCGCAATGGAACTGGCAAATGCTGTGGAATCTGTCCAAAAAGCAGCACTGGTTTGCAATGGATTGGCCCGCTCTAGTATTGCTGGCCATAATGAGGTCATCATGGATCTGCATCGAGCTTCGGAGGAAACGTCACGATACACAGTGTATGTCTTGGAACAAATGCCCGCTCGCGGGCTTGGCAAATATGCTGCATTTATTGTGCCCCAAGGCCGTGAAACAGAGTGGCTTTTTGCAACAACTGCAGGTCGTAGAAAACTACTGGCATCGGCCAAATTTCAACGATTAGCCGTAGTGACGTTGCATCGTGATCAAGTTTATAATACGCTTGAGGAGGTGAAAAGTGAATTGGCTTATAGCATTACGAATCTTGCGCCTGCTGGTCTTAAAGATCAAATTCCATATTTATCATTGGGCTCCGAGGTAGGGAAGCGGGAGACACTAATTTCTGGTTTCTCTAAGCTATCTGGTGACTTCCGTATTGAAGAAGTAGAAGTTGATGGCAAAACATTACGTCGTCTTATGTTTCTTAAGAATCAGTTTGTTGTCCAATCTGAAGCATTAGTCAAAACAGGTAGGAATTTTTTTAAAATCAGTATAAAGTATTACTGACAAACATTTTATAGTTAAAATCAAAGGAAAAAAGGATCGGAAAAAAATTGATTTTGGCTACCTGGCTTGTCATCATCATCTTTACATGTGTGTTGGAGTGCAGCTTGCCCCAACTTTGGAGTGTTCCAAAAAAGATATACAGAACGACGTGCTGGTCATTGGCCTCGGCGGCGGTGGTCTGTGCAGCTTCCTACATGCAGCATATCCGTAAGCACTTAAATCTTTTTATTACTTTTAGCAGTCTACTAATTTATGTTTCAGCCAAACACGTATTACGGCTGTTGAAATTGATCCCATAATGTTAGAAGTAGCTGAGCAATATTTTGAGCTTAAGCAAGACAATCGCCTGCACGTTGTTATCGATGATGGCCTTGCTTTCGTGGAACGCTGTTCTAATGAAGGTAATATAATGACTTAATGCATAGAAAGTAATCTTAATTTCCTGCTTTTTAAGGTATACAATTTGGGGCAGTGCTGTTCGATGTGGATAGTAAAGATCTTTCGTTGGGCATGAGCTGTCCTCCCTTAAGTTTCCTTGCCCCTAAGGTAGTCATGGACATAAAACAGATAATAGGCTCCACAGGTTTATTCATGTTAAATCTGGTGTGTCGGGATGAAAGTTTGCGGGAGGAAGCGATAACGAATCTGCAGAAACAGTTTGTATCCGTCTGTAGTTATAAATTAGACGAAGACATCAATGAGATTGTGTTCTGTGCAAACGACGAAAGATACAAAACTTTAGACCAATGGAAGAAATACATGGGTACGGCTGGACGTCGCCTCAACAATGCTGTTAAAGTTCAGAAATTAAGCGACAAGGATGTGCTCGATGTTGCGGACTTTTTAAGCGAATTGAAAATATAAAAAACACTGTGCTATAATAAATTAATGTTATCTTGATTTACTTTAAATGAAAATAGAATTGATATATTTCAATATATATATTTGTGTTATAATATTTCTAATAACAAAGTAATACTGCAATGATTTGCAGTGTTCTTTATAGTTTACAAACTAAATATTTAAATTAACGCTGGGCAAAAGCAAAGGCTTCGAATATTCTCTTAAGTTTCTTGTATTTCGTGAAAGTCATTCTTGTTAGCCATTTTTTTAGTATATATGTAGCAAGCAAGCATATAATTACAACTAAAAGCATTTGAAGGTATAACTAATTATTTTTTTTACAGTCATTTGCATTTTACTGCAACACTAAGGAACTCTTGAGAGATACAGAAATGAATCATTTAAACTGGCATTTTAGAGAATTGGGCTGAATTTACACCAAATTTTAATATCCCGTAGGTAGACCTAAATGAACACAATTTAGGGAACAACTAATTAAGTAAAGAATAATAATAAATAAATAGCCGGTCAACAACGACTACATCAAAAGACTTTTCGAAAAATATTATTAAAAGCCCGCTGCTTCTTTTTCGTTGTGGATGACGTGGTACTTGCGCCGCTGCTACTGCTGCTACCGGCGGGAACAGTGCTACTCTTACCACTGGCTCTACCCTCGCCCGAGGATAGTATGGCCTCGCCAAGTATGCGAAAGGAATTTTGTGTAGAGTTCAAAGGAAAGCTTACTTCCGACAACGAGGAATTGTCAATGCTCACATTGGGCGAAATAGATGCAATTGACCCTGTCGTCAAATGCTTCGAATTGGATTGCTTATCACTGCGCTTTAAGCGATACCACTCCCAAGAAGTGGCCTCGTGCGCCGAGTGGCTGGCCTTGACAGCACTGCCACTGCCATTTAGACTGCTCTCCTTGTGTTTGCTTTTGCTAAAAGGTGACTTGAAGAACGCTGGTGATGAGACTCGACGACACTTTTTAGTCGCCTGCCCCTTATCAGCCTTTCCATCAACTGTATCCACAATTTGATAGCCTGATGGTCCATCGGGCATAAATTCATTATAAGCCAAGTCGGTGGTTGGTATGAAATTGCATAGATCATCGTCGTCCAGTATGAGACTCTCGTCAAAGTCACTCTGCGTGTGCTCCTCAGTAAGATACTCTTGTGAACAATTAGCAGGCGCAGACTCCTGACGCTTTAGATCATGTGAAGTTATTTGAAGCGCTTTCTTTTTGATTGGCTTGGCTGGCATCTTATTGGTTTTTAGTGTGTCTGCAACGAATTCATATAGTATCAGTTGCCATTGTGGCAGAACATTCTTGCTCAACTTACCCACATCAAAGAATTTGTCTCCATTTTCAATGGACGACTCCGGCGCAGAGTCCAAGTTCGAGTGCCATGAATGCTTTGCTCCTTTTCGCCTGTGCAACGAAGTTCTCATGCTGAGCATATGGTTTGTGATGTTGTTGTTGCTGCCATAACAAACAGAAATCTTGCGTTGCCTGCCACCGTGCCCAATACCAGACTGATCCACTAACGATGTGTCTCCACAGCCGTTTAGTATTAACATGGCTTCCTCACTGGGTCTCCGGTGCTTACCAGGCGAAGGCTGCACTATTTCCTCGTATGATTTACGACGACAGAGCTTATTCTTACGCAGTTTCATTGCTGCCGTCGTTGGCAACAACTGCTGGGTTTGGCGTCGTAACTTACGGTAGTAGACGGTGCCAACTACAAGCATAAGAAATATGCACGTACCTACAATGATGATAACGAGGATGCAAGCTTGCACTTGATACGTGAGCGCACGCACTTCGCCGGCCAGCTCCACGCTTTGATGCTGATAGAGTTGCTCCTGCTCCAGAATCCGCCGACTCTGATCCTCCAAAGTACGCACTGTAAGCGTCTGTTGCGTAAGAGTCTGCTGCAATTCCTCCACCTGCTTTTTATAACGTCGTGATAGCTCCTCTAAATACTGTCCCGACAGTGACATATTTCGTTCGAGCGCCTGAAAGTACAGAAGTCGATCAAATTTAAAACAACTACTGGCTGCTTGGCGACTTTGCCATCGTTTCTGTTGTTGCAATTTATGTAACAAACAATGGCAATGAACAAGGCCACCTGTGCAAAACATTAGACATAACGTAATATGTAGGTGTGGCAACCAATACAAGCCCCAAACGTAATAAGTCTACAACATGCGAGGCAGCTTTAAGGTAGGTATGGAAACTGGCAAGGACTCCCAGAGTTTCTAACAAAGTCCCTACTTATATACACTTTAAATGGAACTTTTTTTAATACCTAGGAAGTAAAAAGTTTGCTATGTAAAACAAAAAGCTGATTATACTCAAAATAATTGGAGTTAAGCTTAATTAATTTCAAATTTAATTTAATTTAATTTAATTAATTTCAAATTCTTACAAGTCAAAAGGATCACAATAGCGAAAGGGCATGTTCCAAAAGCAATTTTTCTTATTTGTACTTATCGAGACATACGCTAAAAAGTTTCTTTTATTGATTATTCTGTTAGTATGTATTATTAGCTCACTAAATTGATGAACATGCTTCATTGGTATCTTAGAGCTCAAAGTCATTTTGCCTCAATTGCAAAATATTCTTATGCAACGCATTTTCGCACATTTATTAAACGGGCCAAGGGTAAAATACTGGGAACTAAACAAAATATCACCTTAGCCACCTGCAAAAGACTTAAGTCTGTGTTAATTTGTAAAAGCTTTCAATGTAATTAAACGTATCCATCTGGAAAAAAGCTTCTCCTCTCCTTCCTTATTGAGTACGTGTGTGTTCCATTTGGGAGTGACTAACTACGATATACTTTCCAAGTGCTCCAATAATTCTCTAATAGAAATGCAAACACACATGAGTAGGGGAGGGAAATGTGAGATCCACAAAATATCAATGAGAGTAGTATTTAAGTAAAGCTATCTAGACAGTGTTCTTCCTATGTGTACATAGGGGCAAACAAAGAGATATATATGCAGACAGAGTTATATGTCAGTTGTCAATCGTCAGCGTCAGTTATATCCGGCAGTTTCTTTGTGTGTTATCTACAATTCTACAAAACATTAAGCCCTGTCTAGACTTTCTAATATATTTTAGTATCTAATTGGTATTTAAATTTGAAATAATTTTTTTTTCAATAATTCATATAAAGGTTAATTTGAACATACCTTAATTCTATTTGACAACCTAATAAATACGCTCTCCGACTGCGGTCCATGCGTTAGTTTTGGTTGTAGGTTTTGGCTCCCTGCAGCTCCTGTACTTGAAGAGCTTCCCATATTTGCATTGCCATTGACTACAGCTGCTGCAGCTGCAGCTGCTCCACCTCCCGCAGTTATTGAGGCTACCGTTGTGGTTAGTAGGTTATCGATGCTCTCCCAATTGGAGAGATTGCCGTCATCCAAGCCGTTGCCACTGCCTAACAAATCTCCACTGTCTGCTTCGGCTGAGGTAGCTGTTGGCGTTGTAAATGAAGGGGCCTTGGCTGTCTCCATTTCGTTGGTGTCCACTGCTGATGCAGATGGAGACACAGGAATGGTCGCTATTGGGTCAAGAGGCACAGAGGCTTGTGATGGGTCCTTCGAATTGTCAGTTGGTACATTGAATATATTCACATCAGATGGTGATCCCTGTGTTGCACTGTTATCTGTCACTTGTGCATCATGCTGCGGAGTGACTGCTGGTACTTCAGTGGACGAGGGCTTGTCATCTGACCCTGCTTTTAAAGGTGGTGTAAGGGCAGGCATTGAATCATTCGGCTCGGCAATTTTAACATCAACTTCTGACTCCTTTGACGGTTCACTTTTGGACATGTTCTCATATAAAGGATGCGTTACATTAAGTTGGTGTTCAGGCTCAGAGAAATCTACAGGTTTCTCTTTGGTGGAACTGAAGTCTGCCTGTAGAAGTTTGCACATGGCACCAACATGTTCCGCTGGCAGCATGCTCAGATAAAAACTCTGGCGTTTGTCCATACCACTTGTTAACGAGTCTGCTTCTCTGGCTGTGCCCAGGTCAATACTATAGTCGGACTGACAAATGCGAGTCTGTAATAAATGTGTGCGCAGCTGAGGCAGCACAAGCAGCAGCTGCAGCTGCTGGGATTGACAAGATAACAAATTGTTAATACGATCTACGACAGAGCTATTGCAGTTTTGACAGCTGTACATGCCAACAATAGGTGTGAAACACTGCGACGAATCAGAAGGCCAGCGTATCGCTTTAGTGGGCTTCACTAAAACCTGAGCAGCCTTTTTCACCATTTGGATGACTGCATCTGAGGCACTTTGGAAAATATTTGCACCTCCACTGTCGGCTCCGGTAAATGGCTTGTGCTGCTGTTCCTGGCCACCAAAGTCATCATCAAAATCATCTAGTTCATCGCTGTGACGGATCTCCGTCTCGAAGGCCTCAAATTCCGATGTGCCGAAAACACGAAAAAGCGAAATTGGACAAAAATGTTCCTTGGAGTAATGCGAATGTATGTCCACGCGCACAAACTTGCCAAACAGATGCGGATGCAGCTCAAACGTTTGCACTGTTCGTTTATCCTCTGCCGCAAATCGGCCAACATTACTCCAGTCACGAGTGGGAAACCGTTTAGAGACTGCCACTGTAAAGTTCTTAGGCGATGAGCTGAACAGCTCAAAATTTGCCAGCTCAACCTTTTGGGCCTGCACGGCTTCACACAATTCCACAACAAACCAGATTCGGCTGCCGCATGTGCTTAGCATGTATTCATCACTTGAGTGGCTCAGCACCGCGCCCGTGTTTGTGGCATCTGCATTCGAAGCAATTATTTTGGCGCCGCAGTCCGGCGAGGCATAGTTCTTGGCGCGTAACTTTAACGATGTGGGCTTGCCGCTTCCAGATCCTGTGGAGTCTTTACGCTGGGCTGAAGTGTTTACAACCTGCTGCTCCAGTTCCATGGCTTGTTCGCGACTTGCTTCTGCCTCGATTTGCTTTTGCGCCCATTCCGAAAAGACGGGCATCGGCACTTCCTCCGCCGTAACATTGCTGCTTTCAATCGCCGCAGCATCTGCGATGCTTTCATCGCCAGTCACATTTGCATCTAGAACAGCATTCGATTCGAAGCCGGAGAAGGCATTTAACTCCAATCCCCCGCCCGGATCATTTATGTTCAGTTCAGCTAATAATACAATCTCATGAATATTTCCATGCATTTTTGATTTTGTTGCAAATCAAACTTACCCTTCTGAGCCACCTGCGCCTCAGTTTGCTGTTGCTGCTCAGTATTATTGCTCGAACTGTGCGAATCTTGCAGCACAACCAAATCCAACTGCTCCTTGACATGCTCAAGCTCCACTGGCAGCTCAGTCACCGTTACGGTGGGCAGCTCAGTAATTATTTCAGGAAAGCTGCAACAAACATAAATATAATATAGGTTTTTATTTTTTTAATTAAGTGAACTGCATTTAAATGCAACTAATTAATATTACAGAAATGTCAAATAGCAAATTCGAATTCACGGGAACTCATTCGCGGATCATTATATTCAGATGATCAAAGCTATATTTCAATAGGTCATGAACGACACTTCATGCTCACTTAAGCACTCGGTTGAGGACGTTTCGATTTGTTCAGTTTAGTACTTATAACTTTCAGCTGCCGACTGATTACGAATCGTCCATGATCGACCCAATTGTGTGGCTCGTTCATGAACTATTGAACTACCTGATCTAGTGTAGATATATGACCTGAATGTAATCGAATAACTTAATTATTATTGTATTTGGCTAATTGCCTTACCTTATGAACACTGTCGATATGGCAATGATTTGGGAAAACCATAAGATCCAAAAGAACATTAAAAACATGATTATATTTGTTCTTAACTTTTTCAACTCAGAGCATAAAAACATTAAGATGGATTGTAGCAGCATTTTGCTGGTACTTGCGACAACTCTAAATACAATATTAAAAATATATTCGTTTCACCCTGAGCTAACATGAAAAACACCTACGACACTTATTGTATATTTCTTTCTTTTGATATCTCTCCTATATTGTACTCGTTTTGCAGCATGAAACAATGAGTATAGCCCCGTAATAAAGGCGAAAAAAGCAGTTGGAATTAATTCTATAGCCAATTTCAAAATAAAAATATCAATAAGAAAGTTTCCACAAAAACAAACATACAGGGAATTCCCTGATAAAGCTGCTCGACTATGAAATATACTTAGTAAAATTAAATTGTTCTTTATATTCAAAAACGTTTCTACTAATTAAGAACTATTTAATAACCAGAAACCTGGTAAGAAATTGTCTATTGCAAATAGGTTTTTGCCTATTGAAAGTTGGATTTTTTAAAAATAGTAATTGTAACGTTCAAAGCGTATTCACCGATGGCATAAAAGTTAGTTTTACCGATTTGAAACGGGTATGCAAAAAAAGGCGGAAATAATTTGATTGTTCCACGCAGACAACTGGGTTCAAGCGATGGTAGTACTTATAGTACTTAAAGTAGTAGGTAGTAAAATAACTTTAGTCGGAAATGGACGACTAAAAGAAACCATGTGCTACAGTCGAGCTATTTTTTAAAGCTTTCAAGATTACTTTCATTACATACACTTATTCATAAATATAAGACTCTGCTATTTTAACCACATTTGTATCCCCCTCCGTGGAAACTTAGTGCCTATACAGTTGTTTAGTACAGTTTGCAAATTTTGCTTTAAATGCCATCTCATACTGATTTTGGAAAATATAAATAAATATTACAAGAATCCTCGACTAAATTAATGAATTACAAAAAATGGAGGCAAAAATGATAATGATTTAGTGCTGTAATTTGACGGTTAATTTTTTCCCATTCCTTCCTGACCCCTTTTCAAAAAAAATCAACTGTTTTTGGACCATGAATAAGTTTTATGCGATCGGTAGTGCACTTTTTAATCGCTGAACCCATTGAAAATGTCAACTCAGGGTATAATGGGTTTGTTAAAATGTATGTACCAATCAGAGATAGACTTGGCAGACCCTATAAAGCATATACATATTGATCAGAACGACGAGCTGAGTTGATCAATCCCTGTCCGACTGTTGGTCCATCCGCCTGTAAGTTTGTACAACAAACCTTAACATTATCTGTTAGTCACTATAGAGGACACGTAGTACAGGTTTGTCTGCCAATAACCGATAACTAATCTCGTTTTAATGTTGAGGATTAAAAACGTCCGTAAGTATCAACTTGTAGATTTCAGAATATATAGGAATTATGTGTTTTGTTGCTCCGGCTTTCTCACAAAATGTAGTCTTACAACTTTGTTATTGTTTTATTTTGCTATATTTTGAATACAGGCTGCAAATTTCATCAAATTGT
The DNA here is from genome assembly GCA_035045825.1 of Drosophila eohydei. Lineage (NCBI taxonomy): Eukaryota > Metazoa > Arthropoda > Insecta > Diptera > Drosophilidae > Drosophila > Drosophila eohydei. The sequence continues at coordinate 6,467,058 of JAWNOT010000045.1, forward strand.
TTAAATTGAAGTTCAGTTGCACATTTAGCCAATATGCGAAAGAGTTTGCATTTTTACTATTCTTTAAGTAACTCAAAAAAGTTTGGACAATTTCCAAAAGCTAGTGGCGAGCAGAGCTTATGCATTTTCTTATGTGTGTGCACACATACATAGAAATGCGTGAAGTCTTTTCTATTCGAAGAATTTCAATTGATTTGATTTTGTATTTTTTTTAAACAAACGTTTATGACGCTCGAACTTTTTATAAATATATATCTATGAATAAATACCATATTTAGAGTATATTGGAAGTTCGGTAATGATTCAGGTATTTTGTAGTCGGGTAAAGATTTTGTACTGATTTCGTTTAGATAGCAATTAAACCAAAGTTATCCGAATGGAATCATTTGTTCTTCCTATCCTGCCACACAGTTTCGATTTGGGACACTATACTAACTTTACATAATCTATGAACTTATTCAAATATAAAAAGGGTTTTTTTTGTGCTTACGCTTTACAGTAAGTAACTTTTCGATTTGCCGCGTCCCTAATGGGAGTCCATCGATCTTAACAGTAAGAGTAGCTCAAAGACATTGGAATATACAGTTTGACCTTGGAGTGTTAATCCAATTTTCAAGTCTGTAGTAGCTTAAATAATAGAGTTATAGCAGAGTTAGTATTACCCTGCCGAAGGAAAAGAGAGTGCATCAAATGTATTTTCCCACCTTTAATTAATGTAAACGTGTTAATTGAGTGCGAATTTTAGCACTTAAAAGTTATGTTGCATAAACCTTTTTATGAGCGCCCAAAATCTTGTTTACAAATACAAGAATTCTATAATAAATTGAGTTGCAGTCGTTCGTGCCAACAACGCCTACTTCACTGTCTAGCATGGGGAAAACTTCCAGTTTCCTGGTTTGACATATTTATGACATTTTAGCCAGCATCAAAATTCCAGTCGAAATCTGTCTGGTAGCATGCCACACTATACCTATGAATAGATACCTGGCAACCAACACTAACTACGGGTTTTGCAGGAATTTCTGGCTTTTACGTTTTTGAATATGTATATGAGATAAATGTACCTTTCGTATACTCGTATTTTTTGTAGTGTGATTGTGGAAAACTTTAATTTGTTTATATTTTTTTGTTTTTTTTTTTTTTTCGAAAAGTGAAAATGTGTAACATGAAAAGTTACTTATGAGCATTGCTAATAACGATACCTTACACGACGCAAGACTTCTTCCTTCTGTTGTTGACAATAAAATAATCAACACACTCATTATATACATAGATATAGTACATATCTACTTGTACTACTTCTTCTCGCGCAAATCCAAATTGTATTCCCTCTTAAATAGTGTTTGATAGTCTTATTTTGCAACCAGAAAAAAAAAATTGTATGCTTGAGAGGTATTTAAAGTATTAAATTTATTTGCATAATAATAAAATAATGATAATAATGATAAATTGCTTTCCATAATAGTCTATCTACAGGTTCATAAGCTGTAATAAAAAAACATTTTATTGAAAAGCAATTTCCATTTCGAAAGAACTGAAAACTTCGATTAGTATAACCAACAAGCAAGAAAGTTCTAGTCTCTGAACCCCGACCAATCTGCGTTTTAAAATATATGTAAAATATATTTTAAAAAAATAAGTTTATTTCCACCAGAAGTGGAACTCGCAGCTCTTCAACGACACACATCGCCTCTACCAATACCGGCGCTTATTAGCGGCACTTGTGATGATCGAATAGAAAAGACCAAACGCAGTTGATTGTATGTCTGCATCTTTATAAGAAAATGTGTACGCTTGGCTCTGCTAACCACGTGCTTTTGCCAATTGTTTCGTAAAACGCTGTCACATATATTTCTTATATTAGCAAAGAATTAAAGAATTTCGGAATATTTGGAGCTGGTATATAAAATATCAGGATTTCAAACTCTAGCTCTTATAGGTGAGATCGACGGACAGGCGAACAGGGTCATTTTGATCATACATATCATATAGTTTATAGAGACTGCCACGCCTGCTTCTGCCTGTTAAACGCATCTAAACAAATCCATTATATATCGATTTCTCATTTTTAATGAGTTCAGGGTATAAAAAATCCTGAACGTAATTCATATAGTGAAATATTTATGCGCATATTCATATTTATTTTAAGAGCAAAATGACGCATTATTCTCATGTGCAATGTAAAGAAACTAAATAGAAAATATATTATGTATATATATTTATATTTTTATGCAATTGTAAAAAATAAGTAAATGATAAATGAGTTGATATTTGAAAGATTTCAATCTCAACACGGATCTTCAAACTGCAGTTTTGTTTGACAAATTTTTAGAGATTTAGAAAATGTTGAAAATGTTTCTGTTAAAAAAATTAATTATTTATTCCAATAGAATTTGAAAATATTCATTCTGCTCTGCGCACTCCGAAAAAAACTATTAAATGAAGACATTTAAAAATTATGAATATTATGAGTTCATTATGTCTTTCTTGATATATTATATATACATTTTTCTTAAATATGCTGAAGGGAAGCACTCAAAATATAATATAATATAATATTCATTATATTTATCTATATTAAGTGTTTCAGTTGATGATCATTCATAAATCTGGCAAACGGAAATGTTTAACTGCCGTTTATTTGTCGCGTAGTTCGATATGTCGATTTCCCAAAGCAAAAATCAATAATGGACTTCTATAATAAATATTGTCTTGGCAAATAAATTCTGTTGGTGGCGACACTGAATGATTGCAATTAAGCGCTCTTATTATTATTTGTTAAGAAACAAACATGCGAAACCACTTTGGCATAGATATCCATTAATGAGTGGCAATGGCTAAGAGCTTTAATTGTGGTTGTTGTAGTTGTTGTTGCCGTTAAAGGATCGAAGGATTTTTTTATTACTCTGGCGAATTAACGATACAAATCGAGTGCACTGCTGGCACAACGTCTTACACGTACGCACACGTTAACAGGGGGACATGAATTTTAAAAATTAATTGAAAAAGTGATTCAAATATCGCGCCTCGCGGACTCTCCGAGCCAACGTGCGAGCGCACGATCGCACCACTGCAAATCGAAATAAGAACTGAACGCGTTACAACTTAACTCAAGTAATTGCGACCAAAATGTGCAGAAATTTCCGCCATATGGCGTAAATAGTGAGAGACAACAAACACAGGTAAGTACACAGGTGCAAAGAGAAGTGTCTTTCATCTCTTCTCTTCCCGTCTCTTCTCTCTCTATTGCTCTCTTATCTCTCTCACTCTCCATAGCAATTTCATTTCATAGCTGAGCTCAGCTCTGCTCACAATGGGGCCTTTGCTTATTTTCCGTCGCAAAAATCATAATTTCTATCTACATATCTACTTTTACATGGCGTTTCATAGTTTTATTTTATTTCGTCCGTTCAAAATGTAAATTCGATCAAAATATTATAGAGCTTCCAGTTCTGAAATTATGTATTTATATTCTGAAATTAGATTTGAATTGTTAGCTGCTATTCTATAGATACAAACAAAGGAGGGTTTTTAAAATTCAGATTGGTCGAAGCTCAAGATATTTCCTTGTCGAACCTGACTAGAGGCCTTTATTTTAATAATATTTATATTAATATTTTATCACATTTTTCAACTTTGAATGCCTATATTTAACCTTTAGCTTCACATGTCTGATTATTTCGTTATCAAATTCATTTATCCATTTGGGTTATTGCTGCCACACAAATATTGATTTTTGCCACATTTTGCGGGCAGAGGCCCTACTGTGCCTCTATTGCCGGCAAACTTGTCGCACAGCTTCAACAGACATACACACATACATATGTGTCTGCTTGTGTGTGAATTATATATGCATGTATATGTGTTTACTGTTATTACTATGCTGTAGAAGCGGCTGCTAAACTAGCTTCATTGATAACAAGTTAAAGTTAAAACAGTTGAAACTTTCACCCTCTACAGACCTTAAACATAAACAGATACAGAATAAGAACACTCTGAAAATCGGCTCGTATTTTCATAAACTAAAGTAATCAAAGAATAAGATTATTTTAGTTTATTAATTTTTTCTTTGTTTAACTTCAGCTCATATCAAATAGTTCTCTAGAAAAACATTAAAGTTCAGAATTAGTCCAATGTGATTTGGTTAAAATGAGCTGCTAAACTTATTCTGAGATCACATCAATATTCATTGAACTCCATTGTTCATACGACACTATTTTATGTACGCCAAATATATAGGCTGTATAAGAATGCAACTCAGCCAACTCAAGTCTGCCCCTTTGGAATTATTGCGGGGGCTAATCCGTTTCCGCCGCCTTTGCCCAGTGCAGCAGTTGAGCTCCAGGAATACAAGCACAGCCAATAAAACTATTCACAAGTGATATATTCCTATACACAAACATAGCTTAACACAACAAATATGAGTGCTATAGTGAGGAGAGAACGTTTGGAAAATACCTCGTATCAAGATTTGTTAGTGATCTTTATAAAAATGATTACATAAACGATTTATCTAAGACGTTTTATCTAAGGATTGCTAAGGATAATATTGATTAGGAATATTTATGTATACTCAGTATAATTGTTTTCTCTTAAATTTTGTGTTGTTATTTGCAGTTTTATGTACAAAGAGTACAAATAAACAATTTAAGAAATGAATAAAGTGAATGATTGGAATAGCAACGGAAAGTGAAATTGTCACTCATAAATCTGCAGACACCAAACAACCTTCGGCAAAAGCGATAAGCCATAATCTTCACGCAAATGCTGCGAAGCCCATAAAAACCGTTTGGCAATTTGCCTTCAACATACAACATCCAACAGCATCTAACCAGTCTGTGCTGTTGAAGAGATTAGTGGCCGCCGCTAAACAGCGAACGCCTTTGATGATCCTCTTTGTTTTTGTTACTTTTGCACACTAAGCATTCGATATTCGACATCGACATCAACTGCTCATTTAGTGCTTCGTGCGCTTTTCCACAAATAGATAAAGGTTACCGCGGCCAGAAAGTGACAATTGATTTTCCAACTGATGCTCTTTGTATCTACCGTTTTTCGTTCCGTTCCGTTCCACCACCGTCACTTGAAAATTAAACACTTGTAATAAGAAAGTCTTTTGATGTCACATCTCTTACACAATGCAAAAAACCACATAACGGTAATACAAATATGAGGTGCTAACTGCATCATTCGAGAGATGCATTTGAAGTCTGTTAGTAGAGGCGATGGGAATAAATATTTTGATATTTTTATTAAAACAAATTAGTCACTGGACAATCCTCACTTTCATTTGAGTGTATTAATTATTGTGCGTACAATAAAAATTAAATTTAGAGACTGAGATTGTGTTCAAATGCTCAGTTTATTGTTCATAAACAATTAAGCAAAATGATTTCCATAGCCAGTTGTATAACTGACTAAGAATACTTATAAGCAATTAAAGTTAAGTAGTTGATTTGCTTTTGATCAAAAAAATCTTCATTCTTTTTTACAAACCAATTTATTTGCATCTAAAAGACTATAGGATCAAGGATAAAATTTTTATATATCAGTTTTTTAAATGTAACTTATAAAGGTTCGAGCTATATTTTTCCACACTTGGTAAACTATTATGTTCACTGTTATTGAAGCGATAGGCTGTAGATTGTATTTATTCAAGCTTTTAGCTTGAGCTTTTATTTTAAGTCGATCCTCTTGAAGGAGCGCCATATACTGATTCATCAACTCTCAATGGCCTGTTTATCAAGAATGTGCTCAACTGGCCGTCTTGAATATATTCAAATTGTTTTTAACTTTATGTACATCAATACACCTTCATTTTTTAACGTGTACAGGGTAGACACAATAAAAAAATTGCCCATTCTCCAAAGTAAAATGCAACGCCTACGACACCGTATTGCGTTTGCTGATAGACAGAAATTAAATAGTGGAAAAATGCCGGCAAAATAAAAAATAAAGAGAGAAAAAGCAATAAGAAAACCAAACCGGATTTTTGTGGACGGGCTCCGCTCCTACGTCACATAAAAAGCACACGAAAAATGCAGTAGGAATGCGAATACAAAACAAAGTGAAGGTGTACGACCAAAGACCATAATTTGCTATGCCGATCTGCTCAACAGGCTAATCGATTCAGCTACACGAGATCAGTGATCGACGATCACCGTTTGATGATCAGTGATCAAATTGATTAAACAAGTCAATGTGCGCACGCTGCATCAATTAAATATAAAGACATTGATAAAGGCGAGACGATCTGTGTCGCTTTATTGTTGTAGCAGCATAATCTCCCACACACAAGCTGGCATAAACATTTGCATAGGCAACTATCGCTTCCATTAAGTCTGATGATAGCGATCGTCGTTAGTCTGATAGCGATATCATGTTGTACGAGATTATAACTTTTTTCCAACTGTTGATCACAGTAACAAGATCATGATGCATTTTCGAAAGCTTAAGCTGCGAAACTTATTCGCTGAGTCCTTACACATTCGCTGAAAGTGAAAGTTACAATAATCGAAGCTGCGATCACCTGTCAGGTGTGAAATGTTTGCAAGAAAATTGGAATACTACAAATGCTTGATAATTGGTTGAGTCAAATTCTGGGTATTTGTTACACAAATTGCCATAACAAAAACTGAAATAAAAATATTAACCTTTACCTAAGCCATTTTTGGCCAATATATGGCAGGTAAATCGATCGAAATCTTTTAATTTGATCCCATCTAACACTTTTACTGAAGTAATTGTTAGCTTAAGCTAAGCCTTAAATAGATCGTACGGATTTTTAATCGGCATTGGCGTTGGCGTTAGCTCCAACTGCGTCTCGTCGGCTCATAAATAATAAACAAATTGATGTATTCAGGGTATAAACAACAGGAAAGAAGCTGTCATCGGGGGTGTCTCAGAGATACCCTGCACCACGACCAATCTGAGATTTTAAACGTACACGACAACCTGTGTCTACGCATAGGTACACAAAGCCCAAGCAATTACCCTTCTACACACACATATATAGATATTGATTAATTAAGCAAGCTCGCATCTTAAAAATTCTATAAAATGAAGAATAGTAAACTCCGCTTTGCCCAATGCTTGAACTTAAATTTCCCCAAACACAAGCCCCACTTACACCAGCCCCGCCAATTCTTTGCTTATATGATAAGTATCCCATTTAAAACTAAAGTAGCAGCTGAGAATTTCAAGAGATTAGTTCTGAAATCGTCGAGTTTATACATGGATAGGGCTAGTTCGTCATCTTGATCAGGAATATATATACTTTATTGTATCTGACGGCCTTTCCTCTGTTTGTTACATACATTTTAACAAACCCATTATACCCAAATTTCTATTTTGATAAGTTCAGGGTATAGAAAAAGTAATGTCGCCCGACGCAGTATGTTTTTTGAATGAATTGGCCACCAATAGATAGTCCAGACAGCTGGATAGACCAACCGGCGACAGCCAAGGCATTTAGAAAGTCGCCGCTCACACGCCGCCGTTTAAGAGCTAAGGAAAATAAATTGAAAACTGTAAAGCAAATTACCAGTAAAACGCATTGTGACAAGGCTTTGCGTGGGTGCTTTTTGCTAACGTTTGAGAAATGGGGATTTCTTTGGTTATGTAAGCCGAATATTAAATTTTGTACTTAGATTCATGTATATCTGAAATAGTTTTGGCACATAGCCAATATCGGCAAACGTGTGAATATGTTAAATATATGTTGAAATGCAATTGAAATCTGCTAAGTTACGTATTTTCGAATTTTCTTTATACATGAGAATACATATATTCCCTTGCGGGCATTCTTTTCAATTCAATTCACAACTGCGATTATTGAATTGCCAGCTCCTATTTTAATTTCGATTTCCGAAATAGGAATTAAGCTATAAAACGACACTAAGGAGCGGTAATATACATAATTATAATTTTTCGATAGATCGAGCCATTTCTTTACTATCGATAAAAATCGATAATTTGATTTTATTTTGAAGCGTAGCTTCAATAATAAAAAGAAATGGTGGAAGCATCCAATTTGCGATGGGTTTTATGTAATTAAAACACATTTTGTTTTTTTATGTATTTCGAATTGGGGATACCTGATACTCTTACACTCAAAACTTAAGGGTTTAGCAGCAAAACACAAATGAATGTTATCACACTCGACAATTTTAATTAAGAAGAGTTATTCAACAATGAAGTTCCCATAGAAAAGCCCATCCTGCAGCCCAAGCGCAATCGATGCACAAACTGCTCAGTGAACACCAGTATGTATGAGTGAATATGCTTTTCAATAGAAACGTAGAAGAGAAATGATTGGAATATCAGGTCATTGCATACATCAGGGTATCTTCTAAGTGGGAAGTCGTGCAAAGAACAGTCTTACGCGTTGTATTTGTGTACAGTACATATATGCAGATCACTTGAGGTTTTGAAGATTAAATGTATTCATATATATATATATGTATATATATATATATATATATATATATATATATATATATATATATATATATATATATACATTATATATATATATACATTATATATATATACATTAAAAATTATTATCTGTATTAATTCTGATACAGATAATACAAAAATAAGACCTACATAAACTACGATATTGTTAGTGTAATGGTTTTGTAAAAATATATACAACAGACGAAACGAGACGTGCAAGATCCAATATAAATATATATATATATATATATATATATATATATATATATATATATATATATATATATATATATATATATATATATATATATATATATATATATATATATATATATATATATATATATATATATATATATTGGATCTTATATATATATATATATATATATATATATATATATATATATATATATATTCTTAATCAGGACGACCAATTCAGTCGATCTATCCCTGTCTGTCCAATCACCATCTGTCCGTAGTTATGAACGAATCGATCTCAGAACATAAACCTAAATATAGTTTAGTTCCGCATATAGCATGTATGTAACAGAGTTAGTACTTTTACTAACTATTCAATAGAATACACAGATCATATACTGCAAATTTAAATAAAATCCGATAAGTGACAGAAAAGTTTTGTTTGTTAAAATGTTTGGCTTATTTAGAAGAGCAGCGACAAGTGTACGCTTTTTCCTCTAACGCTGCTACCAATGTTTTTTTTGCAACATTTTTATAAGCTTATGCTAGATACAAGCTATCGTACTTGTTTCACGTTCACGCAGAAAAATAGCGGTACATCACGTTATATTGATAATTGAAATTACGTTGCTAGTAAAATACACTTAAATAAATACGTAAATAAGTACGTGTGGTGCCATGCTGCTTATAAAAATAACGAAAATTCCAAACGTACCTCTGTTTCTGCTGCCCTTGTTTTTCTTGTTGCTGTTCTAGTTGTTGTTGCTGTTGTTGTTGTTCCATAGCTGAAATGGGTCTTACTGCACCGTCAACTAAATTAGTTTGTTGTGCTTTATCTAGTTGATTTACATCTACATTATTATTTATATACATATTATTATTAATTTTTGTATTTAATTGATTATTTGGCACATTAGCGGTCACTTCATTTTCACGATCATTACTTTTTTCACTGTTAGGCACTACACTAAAATATTTGTTCTTATTATTGAAATTTACATCAGACGGCAGTACATTCATATTCACTGACGTGTCTGTTGCCGCGGCGTATATAGTTTCTGAATCGGTACTTGGCTCGGTGCCCGCCTTTATCACAATATTATCTGCATCTGGACGTGATGACGTCGAAGTCGCCGACGTTTTAAGCGCTGTGGGCATCGTCGTAGTTGTGGTGGCTGCCGAAGCCTCTTCTGTTGGAACATTTAGATCATTTTTTACATTTAACAAGGGGCTGATGAAGGACCCCTCCTCGGTCGTTACTAGCCCCGGCGTTCGCTGGCCTCCCTGCTGCATTCCCTCGTTGACATTATTCGCTGTTGCAGCATTTGTCGCGGTGGCTTCTGCGGCGGCAGCGTTATCATATAGCCAGAAGAAGCAGCTGCAGAATATAGTGAAAATGTGGAAAGTGATGAAAAAAATCGTTAGAATACGTACAAATTTGCTTACCTTAGTATAAGATTTATGTACATAAAACGTACTAAATGTAATCTAATTTTCATTCTATCGTATTCCAGCGCAGACACGCAATGCTTATTATCAAGATCTTACAACAGAAGCCCTTCTGCAATGCCAGATGAGCGAGGATGTCCCAATTGTCTCGCCCACTATTGCGAAAACTATTTTATTTTATATACATATTTGCCATTCGTTCTCTAACGAAATGGGGAAGCCTATAAGCTTCGCACGCAACTGTCATACTGTGTTGTCTTAACAAATAATAATAAGTATACTGCTGCTAAAGTTGTCTCAGCGTAAAAATAAAAAAAACAAATTACAACTAAAGATGGATGTTTCCCGATATAAGCAATCGATTATCTACTTAAGTGGTACCGTTTTTTATTAATAAATTATTTGTACATTAAAAGAGCCTTAAACAAGCAAAAATTAAAAAATTCTAATATTATTTTTATCAACTTTATTTAACATATGCATACTTTGAGTGAATAATACACAAAAATATTTCATTTAGGAAAAATACTACATTATGTATCGTTGGGAACCTATCGATTAGGACAAACATAACTTCATCAATTTATCGATAACAGCGGGATCCAACAACATCTAAATAACAAGACTCTATGAGTTGTTTTTATTAAATCTCGTTTAAGAATTTTACTTGATCAGTTTATTTTGAAAATGTCATTCTTGCGTGGTTCGCTGAATTATGTTTGGTGCACAACTAGCGTACTAGGGAAAGGTGCCACCGGATCTGTGTTCCAGGTAGAAAACATAAAGGTTTCTTTTTTTAGAGTGACGCCCTTCATATTTACTTTTGCAGGGAGTTAATAAGACTACTGGAGAATCAGTTGCCGTGAAAACTTTCAATCCTTACAGTCACATGAGGCCTGCCGATGTACAGATGCGCGAGTTTGAAGCTTTAAAAAAAGTGAACCATGAGAACATTGTCAAATTGTTGGCCATTGAGGAGGATCAAGAAGGACGCGGCAAAGTAATTGTTATGGAATTATGTACGGGTGGAAGTCTGTTTAATATACTTGATGATCCGGAGAACTCATATGGGCTGCCTGAACAAGAATTTCTCCTGGTACTGGAGCATCTATGCGCTGGCATGAAGCATTTGCGTGACAATAAACTGGTACATCGTGATCTCAAGCCAGGAAACATTATGAAATTTATATCTGAAGATGGTCAAACCATATATAAACTTACCGATTTTGGTGCTGCACGCGAGCTTGAGGATAATCAGCCATTTGCTTCACTCTATGGCACTGAGGAATATCTGCATCCCGATCTGTACGAGCGCGCTGTGCTCCGAAAGTCCATTCAACGCTCATTTACCGCCAATGTGGATCTATGGTCTATTGGGGTGACGCTGTATCATGTGGCTACTGGAAACTTGCCCTTTAGACCATACGGAGGTCGCAAGAACCGTGAGACTATGCATCAGATAACAACAAAGAAAGCCTCGGGCGTGATATCTGGAACACAGTTAACCGAAAATGGACCAATTGAGTGGTCAACAACACTTCCCCCACATGCACATTTATCACAAGGATTGAAGACGCTTGTGACTCCCCTTCTGGCCGGTTTGTTGGAGGAGAATCGCGATAAAACGTGGTCTTTTGATCGATTCTTTCAAGAAGTGACATTAATTTTGCGCAAACGTGTCATCCACGTCTTCTTTACGAATCGCACTACCTCTGTGGAGGTATTTCTAGAGCCCAATGAGCAGATCGATAACTTCCGAGAGCGTATTTTCTTGCAAACTGAGGTTCCGCTTGAAAAGCAAATATTGCTCTTCAATAACGAACACATTGAACAGAAAGTCTCACCACGTACTATTGGTAATTTACCTTTGAATTACTTGCTATTATTTAGTTTCCATTCATAATAACCAAATTTATCCTCTAGCAAAAGCCTTTCCTAAAACAACAACGGAACACCCTATTTTCCTCTACAGCAATGATGATAATAATGTTCAACTGCCCCAACAATTGGAATTGCCCAAATTTCCAGTATTTCCGCCCAATGTGTCTGTAGAAAATGATGCGAGTCTTGCAAAGGTAATATTGTTAGAACATTATTCCACAAATTGTTTAAAACAATTTTAATTTTTGCAGGCTGCATGCAGTGTGGGCCACGAATGCAAAAGACGTGTGGACATCTTTACCACCATGGATATACTTATCAAGAAGGCAGTTGAGCAATTTATAGAAATGTTAATAACAACCATTAGCTTATTGTTGAAGTAAGTTGAGACAAACAAGTAAAAGTTATTTAGTCGGGACTGCTCCAATCATTTCTTAAAAATACATACATATAAAATTTATATGTTTGTATTTATTACAACAGTCAAACAGTCGGTTTGGCACTTAAATGCATTCAAAACGCAACCGCTCGTACGTACTTATTCCCACTTCTCTTCGTTTTGATTTGTTTTATAAATTATGTAAATTTTTCACAAAGCAATTATACCCGGAATTCCCATTTTTAACGTGTTCAAGATTTTAAAAGAAATAATCTTTTAATATTTTATTATTTTTATAGAAAAACAGAGAGTTTTGACAATCTACTGTCCACAGTTGTTGACTATGCAGATGTGGTACATGTTATGGCAAGCGTGGTAAGTTAACGTAAATTTATCTAGTTTATACAGTATATGATTTATTTTACAAAGACAAAGGGTGAACAGGAATTAAAGCCTCTTCTCTGTTCTCTGAATGGTGTGAAAAGTGAATTTGATGGTGCGGCCGATGTTATCACACAGATGCACAAACATTTTGTTACAGATGATGAGCTTAAGTAAGCATAATTATAGAGCTGAATTCGCTTAAGACAAAGATAACGTCAACTGCTAACGTTAATAATTTACAGTGATCAATGGTCGTCCTTGATGCATGGCAAAAAATGTCCTTGCCGCACAAGAGCTAGTGCACAGGCAAAGTATTTGGTGGAGCGCCTGCGCGACTCTTGGCAGCATTTGCTGCGTGACCGTGCGACACGCACTTTAACATACAACGATGAACAGTTCCATGCGCTGGAAAAAATTAAAGTGGATCACAATGGAAAACGTATCAAGCAATTGTTATTGGAAAATGTAAGTCCTGCCGTCGCGCAAATGGCAGAATGTCTGGCTGATTGGTATAAGCTAGCACAAACGGTGTACCTGAAGACTCAGATATTGGAGAAGGACGTGCGCGACTGCGAGCGTAAGTTGCACAGTATTCGTGATGAGCTCTACCACATCAAATGCGAACAGAAGCTTGATGCGGATACAAAAAATATAAATAGCAATAACCAATTGGCCAAAATTGAAGAACGCAATCGTCTGCGCATTATGAAGCAGCAGCAATTGGAAGTGATGGCCGTGATGAGAAGAAATAGCGAACTTATAAGTTTGATAAATAATATAGGTATTTCCAATCCTAATATATAATAAAGCTTGAACTAGAAGCATATGATGTATAGTGCTTTACAATATTCTATAGATATAAACATGTTTTGTAAATGTTTAATAAATATTAAGTGCAAACGGTAAAATAGTGTTTTTTTGTTCAAAAAGGTTTCGTACGCAAAAATATATTAAAAAGTAAATAATTGCATATTGAATTGTTCTTACATGAAATATCATTTCAAATCGAGTGTACCGTTGAACTGTATCGAAATCAATATTCATTTTAAGGTCACATCGATAGTTCATAAACGATAGTATTTTTACTTACGATGCTATTGTGCTATCGATTATGGCATCGTCGATAGGGGAGGCGTTGATATTGTTGTTGTTTTGTTTCTTTCGTTTTATTTTATTTACAATGTATTTACTGTATACATTATGTTTTCAATACTAATCGCAGTGGGAAATGTAATTGATGATTTGCTACTGCTGCCTATTTCGACCGCAATTGAGGGCATTGTAAATGTAATATACTATTTCCTTGCTGCCAGTTGGTTCATAGGTTACTGTCTTGTCGAAGCCGGCGGGTACATCTGGAGTGTATTATGTGACTGTTACCAAATAGCTACTGATATTGTAAAGGAGTGCAACATTATCTATAGCGACCTACGGGACGTTGTCGCCAATGTTTGGGAATACATTTACTATGGTACCGGAGACGGACTAAGTCTGGCACGGCACTTGGCAGAGGAAGTGCTTTTATTTTTGGGCAATGTGCTTATCGGACTTGGAAATTGTACACTGTGGATACTTATGTTACTTCCGCGGGCCATTATAGTTATATTTGACTATATTATACTGGCGCTTGACCATTTAGCTCGATATATTGTTGAGCGTGGCACTTATTTACTCAATAACATCTTCCAACTCTCAATTGGCGTTGCCCTGCTTCTTGTGATCTACATGTTTCGCAGATATGTTCATCTGCTGGCGCTTTATCTGCTAAGGAGTATTCTTAATGAGATCTCAACGAAAGGGCGCCTAGCCTTCAAGTGTTTAGCAGACTGGACTAATCAACAAATCTCCTGGGTGTTTAAAAAGGTTGAGGTTTCTGAATCATCCGCGAATACTTCTGGTCATCGATCACATTGTGTGGTGTGTTTGGAGAGGAACAAGAACATAGTTATACTTCCCTGCCGACATCTTTGCCTGTGCAAGGAGTGCGCCCAGCAACTGAACCGCTTGGACGGTGGCGAACGTTGTCCTATTTGCCGACATGACGTGCACACATTGATGCCTGTCTATGACTGAAATATTATATTTACTATGCATATGAATAAGTCAAATATTTTTATATTTTGTATAAGTCGATTTTAAAAAGTGTATTCTATTTGATTAGATGACAACTATAATACAAACTTTAATTTAATAAGAACCAAAAGTCATCACCTAAAAAGATGTTTTTAAAAATAAAATGCAATGGCGTGTAGCGCATATATATTTTTAATTGTCATAAACATTTAACATTTTTGTTTGATATATAGTTAAGCATATAATCATATATTGAAATCGAAATCGCCGTTCCTCAGATTCCAATATTTGAGGAAGACTGCGCTAATATATTTCCATTTTCATTTTCGAAACTATGAACAAAAATTATAAAATTGCTCAAATATTGAATTACAAGTCATACGATGATTAGCGCCATCTATGCATAGAAAGCACCTAAATTCTAAGATAGTACATCGTATGTTAAACAACTTCATAATGTAAAAGATATTTAGGTGGCCCATAGATGGGGCTTCTAAGGGACAATGTTTTTCTATTTGCTTAACAATCTACCGACTTTAATTTCTTACTAGAGCGAGGATACAGTGATTGTTAAAATACATACTTATTCTCATTCCGATTGACTACATTTCATTGTATAGTAAACATTAAACTCAAAGTAATTTAATAGAAATGTTGAGCAAGCAGTGCACTGCTTTGGTGGATTCATATGGCTCGAATTACACTGAACCCGCGGTGCGAAAAATGAAAAACTAGCGTAAAATGGAGAAGTTTTGGTGAGTTTTCATTGCTTGAATTAAATCACAATGACAAAGTTGAAAAAACTAAAACACTGAAGAGTTTTGGTGAGTTTTCATAAATAACTCATAAATTCAACAACTAAGAATACGACACATAGGTGGCACAGTTAAAACAATCTCCAGCGCATAAAATAACTGGTTCAGTTTACAAAATCCACAATATATGTTTTGTGTTGAAAATATTTCTTGGCTGTCAATCAATTACAGTGAAATCCGGATATGTTGAAATGGTAGACCAGCATTTCGCTTATTTATGGCGTTGCTGTTTACTTGATGAGGATATTTGCAGAATTAACAGTTTTGTATATAATTGATGTGATCGTTAATAGAGCTGTTTTAAATTCGTTTTTGATACTGCTACAGTTCGATTTAACATTTCGAAAAAACTGTAAGCTGACAAGATATTTCGCGATGCATTATGAATAGTTTATAAGACCTAAAATATTATTTCGAAAAAGTACTCCGATTTAACGAGCGAATTAATGAGATATGAGTAATGAGTTATCAGGTGCCAGTAGCTTTTACGAACTATTGCGATTTTCGACTTAGCAGGGGACCAATTATCGAGACTCGACTGTATTTAACTACATTGTAAACTTGCATATTTTGCGATCGTTCAAAATGAGAAAAGCGAAAGAACTCAAAAGTCTTTTTGATGGTCTGATAATGTCTGATAAAGTTCTAGTGATATTTATAGTCATTCAGATTCTTTGCAATGCCCCTCGTGCTGTCCGCCTGTCTGTCCGTATGATTTCAAACGATTTCGCTCTTATTGAAGCTAAAGATTTGAAATTTGGAATATACGAAATACTTAGCTACACCCAACATACAAAGCTCAATTGGTTAACACACAGGAAATAAGTAAACAGGTTTATTTGAAATCAGTTACAGTTTATATTGTATGTATATATAGAACTAACTTTTCTCAAAAGTAATATAGAAAATAAGAGTAGGTTAATACTTAAATCTTTATTTAATCGAAATGACATGGTTTGCATTTAGTAATTCTTCGAAGGTACATGAAAGGTTAAACAAAACACTATAAATCGAGAAAAATATATATATTTGTATATATATAAATATATACATATATGAATATGTCATTTTAGGTGTATTTTTGTATACGTTTTTGTTTGTCGGTTTGTTTGTTTGTTTGTTCTTGTTGTTTTATGTATGTATTTGTATATGTAAATAAATATATACATAAGTATAAATCCTGTCTTTAGTTATAGCTTTACTGATGGGCTTCAACTTTAACATTTTTTGTGCACTTAAGTACTATATGACGTACATTAAATATACATATAGATATTTGTGGCTAAATTGTATATTTTTGTTTTTGTTTTAAATGTATATTTCATTTTATTCAGATTATTGCTAAAAAATTCAATTTCTTGCCATTCATAAAGCTTCATGGGCTCTTAACTATTCTTATCTGATAGGAAAGTGGATAATAAAATATACTTATCTATGTATATATTAAAACTAAGCCTTTAATAGACAAATTGTGTACATATATGAAAATATTGAAAAGTTGTGAAAAGTATTATTAATTTCTCAAAAATATGCGTACCCAAAATGTTTATACTTGACATTGCGATTCTTTTACGTACTTACATATAAAATTACAAAAGAACATCTGATAACAAAATGTCCATTTCATGAAAATCTAGAAGTTCTTTGTAAAAGTTCTCTATTCAAAATATCTATATGTCCTCAAATTTATATTTGATTTATATATATGTATATGTTTATGTAAGAGTATAGATGTATATGCATATCAATATATATACTATTCCGAAGGTACAAAGTAGGTTTGTATTTACACATGTATATAACTACATTGGACTTAAAGTTAATTGTTTACTATGTCAACGACTAATTCTCTAATATGTAAAAATGTTAAATGGATTATAGTTTGCTTTACTGCTATGGTTCTTTATGATATGTAAAGGCTAGACAATGGCAACTTTTTTGCAGTTTGAACTCTAATTTCAACAAAGCGGTCTACCCAAGTTACAAACCATTTTTATTGTAAAGTTGTCTTCCCAAGTATTAAACCAATTTGGTGACGCCTTAACATTTTTTTTAAATATCCGTTTCTAACCGTTACTCAAGTTTAAGCTTAAGATTTCAATAGGTAGGTTTAAACAAGTGCTCTATATACCTATTTAATGTATATATATTGTAGAAAATGGCTGTCTACTGGACTTACATATACTCTGATATAATATTTTCGGCTGTGAAATATTGCCTTGTATTAAACATTAAGTGGATATATTAAATATTTTGAATTTATGTTTAACATTTAATTAATAACAATGAGCTATAAAAATACAATAAATTGCGATATTTTGTTATTCAGGTATTATCCATATTATGAAAATAAGTTAACAACACTTAAGTTTTGTATTGTGCCTCCAAAAGCTTGAAGAGATATGTTTTCCATTTGTTAGGCATAAATATTTATTGTACTTAGTCTTTAAATTTATATTTGTATTTATAGCCATAGAGGAATATATTTGTTAAACATAAGTGAACATTTCTCTAAAGGCTCAACATTAATTATCTCCTATCTAATTTTGTATCATGCCGATTTCTTTGTATATGGTTTTCATTCCAAAAAATGTGATAGGTATGTATATGTATATGTATAGGTATATGTATATGTATATGTATATGGTACAAAATAGAAGTTTAAAATAAATCATATACAAGTCGTAAGTATAAAGACATATATGTAGATTTTACCGCAAATTTATCACAAAACCACAATCGAAGCCTTTGAATCGAAATTGAAAGTAAAACTCAATTCTTGGAGAGAACATTGTTATCATCGAATGTTTTCTTTGATTTTACTTTAACTGTATCATAGCTAAAAGATTATTAGATAGCTTATATATAGCCTAGCCTATGAAATACTTATGCTCTTATCAAATACCTATAACATTATCTTAGACTCTACTTTGTGAGTTTGTGTGCAGCTCTGTATGTGTCAGACACAAATCACATAAAGGTACTTAAACTCTCTCTTTGTGCACCAGGTCGTGCGATAAAAGCTCGAACCAAAAAATAATGGATAAAAACCCAAATTTTAAGAACTGTTTTCATGTATCTAAATACAAGTGCCAATCTAGCCTTCAACGAAATAGAAATATATTATTTGTTTATAATTAATTATAAATAAATTCATAATCATAACTTAGGCTTTATTCAACGTGGATCTGGTACTTAATACAATTGACTAGAAGTAAGCTAAGGGCGAGAGTGGGTCCTGCATGAAGGAGTTCTGATGTTTGCTTGAAGGCAAGCAAAATTGGAATTGGAATTGGAATTGGAATTGGAATCGGAATCAGAATCGGAAAAGTCTGTGTATAGTGCAGGGAGTAAGGGTGTACGGAAGTATGGGTGGATGTGCGTGCTGTGCGCATTGATTTTGACAGTTTGAAATTAAACAATTTAACAATTAACGTCAACAAGTTCTGAATCCTTTCTTTCTGTGTAGCTGACAAGTCACGAATAGCTTCAACTTGAATCAGTGCTTAAATATTCATGAGTAACTCTCATTACGCACTGGCCACTGGTCAGCGCTCAGTTGTTGTACCTGTGGCTAACAACGGGACCAAACAGGTCCTTGCCTGTGGACAAGGATAGCGGGTAGGACGCAGAAGGTGCAGTGGCTCTTAGGCTTACGTGTGGGTCGATCATACGTATATATGCAACTAACTAGATGTGAACTGATGGAAATTGGATTATATAAGGGTTTGTTGTCTACATGCAATCTAGTATTCTAGCACACTTCTTTTATTGTAGCCTTATGTATCTCACGTTCATTGAGATCACTTAGAACTATGTACACGCTGGATAGGTAAATATTCAATGCTATATACTACGGTAGCTACCTCATTAAAAGCTAAACACAAAGGAAGCAAGTTGTGGCGCCTAAAAGGGCAACGTGGTAACGAACATGTTCTCAATGAGTGCCGGTGCTGGCACCAAGTCCTCTAGCTTTAGATAGAATATGCGCTGCAATCCCTGTACGCTCAACGAGCGCAACTCGGGCAGTTTTCCCAACAGGCGACTGAAGTAATGTTGTTTCTTCTGAGCCTCCGCGTTGTAGGTGACATGATCACGCAGACTGCCGATTATCTTCATTTGGAGTTGCTCCACTTTTTTGGGTTCCCGGAGTCCATGTCGCTCTGTGAATGAAAGGAGGGAACGATATTGTTGATATGTGCTTGGCAAGGATGGGGTGGCTGTCCACCAACCTGTGATCAAGGTGAGAGCGCAGAGACAGGCGAAGGCCGAGATGTCAATCTCGAGATTTTGCAGGCTGCGGCTAAACTCCAAGATGCCATTTAACCAGTCGCCGAAAGAGCGGTGGCACTGGGTACGATGCAGCACGGTGCCGTTGCAGAAGATCATCTTGGTATCGTCGCTGCGGGCGCGATAAGATAACCGTAGCACAAACAGCTCCAGTGAGGCGGACTGGAAGAGAAGCTCCTGGTCCTCGGAAGTGAGTTCCAAATAGCCGGGAATCTTTTCAGCAAATTGCCTGATCACATCTACCGAGCTGGTTAGCAGCTGGTAAAACTGCTGAACCTTTTCGGCCTCACTCAAGCCCAATGTACTCCCTACAGTGGGCGGAGTCAATGTATCGAATGGCTCCTCGTAGTGCGAATAGTCCAGGCATGAGGGATCTGGTGTTGTATCCACATGACTTCGTACCAGAGCTGTTATTAACGATATGGGCGGGGATGGTGGCGACTCCTGCGGCGACTTTGGCTTTGACGGTAGACGTCCACGACGGCCTTTCAAGGAGTCCGTGCGCACTACTTCCTTCACCATACCCACCACCAGGCACTTTTGGAAGCGACAAAACTGGCAACGATTCCGCCTTCGTTTGTCCACCGGGCAGCTCTTATCCGCCAGGCAGACATACTTGGAACCCTTTTGCACGGTTCGCTTGAAGAATCCTTTGCAGCCTTCGCAGGTTCTAACCCCGTAATGCTGACAGGCAGCCGTATCTCCGCACACGGCGCACAACTGCGAGGAGTTGGTCGACTGAAGCAAACGTCCCGCCTGGCTGTGAAGGAACTCAGCGCCGCCACCGCTCACCGGTGAGGTGGCAGTGGAGTTGGGTGCCGAACTCAGTTGTATCTGAAGGGCATTGATGGCATGAGTGTTTCTGGAACCAACCAGCGCCAACTTTGCTACCTTTGGGCAATGCGCAGCAGTAGCGGGAGAGATGGAGCGCTGCACAGGCAGCGAAGCTCGCCGCAAGGGCGGAATAACAACAGCATAGTCTGAGCCTAAGCCTGAACCAGCGGCAACGCTACTTCCTGCCGTGGCTGCCTCCAGCTCGGAGATAGTGGGAAATGTAGGCAAGGAATAGCGGTCGCCATTGTGCGAGTTGTAATTCTGCGCGGATTCGAAACATTTGCGTTAAAGTAGCTGACGGATAATTATTCTAAGCAGTTTCTACTCACCATGTGCTGGTAGCTTTGCTGTTGCTGCTGCTGCTGCTGTCCAAAGAAACTGTCGTTGTGGCCCACTCCGCTGTATTCATAAAGTGAGCTGGCTGATGAGCTGGGTGACGGATTGGAAGTGCCATTGATGGCGTTGAAGTGGCCATGGTAGTTGTAGCCACTGCTATTACTACTGCTGTTGTTGGTATTGTTGGGCCTAACCGGCAGAGATTGCAATTGGTGCAGTGACTGCCCCGAAGCAGGACCCGTATTTAGGTCAGCCATTACGTCCGCAAAACAGTCTTCATCCATCTTGAGAGTTAAGATCTGATCGGAGGGCGTGGCCGCAGCTGAAGGGGAGGTCTCCTTAGGACTGCTGGCGCTGCTATTGTTATACTTGAGAGAGTAGGTCTCTTGGAAGCTGGGTAGGCTACTGCCGCATGAGAGTGGCCCCCCAATGGGTGATATGAGTAGGTCGCTGTTACCGTGTCGCTGAAGATAGGTGGTCTGTACTTGTGGTTGTTGCAGCAACTGGTGCTGCTGCTGCTGCTGCTGCTGCTGTTGGTGAGCGTGAAGGGCGATAGCGGGATCGCTGCTAGAGCGAAGACTGAGCAGGCAAATTGAGTGATGATCCTGCTCAGAGCCTGCGCTGCCGTCCTGCTGGTCTTGTGTTGAGGGTAAACGCTTATCGCGCAGACATGTCAATTTGGTCAGGTTCTCAATGGAGCTGGTGATGTCCTCGCTGCTGCCAATCAGCGTCTCAGTGGACGGGGGCACATCAATCTTCGTGTCTGGGTAGCTGGCGACCGATTGCTCAAGAACGGGCGATAGCAGCGAGTTGTTGGAGTCCGATGGGAAAAATAAATCCGAGAACAGCTCGCTATGCGTAACGGCTGCATCAGCGAGATTGCTGATCAACTGATCCTCCTCATGAGACAGCAATGCCACCTGGCTTGACGTGGGCAGCAGCAATTGCTGGTGCTGCTGAGGAAGCAAGTGTTGCTGCTGCTGTGATGATTGTTGCTGATGATATTGATGGCGATTGTGGTGATGATGTCCGGCACCAGACCCGACTGCAGCTACCGTAGACGTGCTTGTTGTCGCTGCCACGGCTTGTGTTGAAAAGTTGTCGAACGACGAAATTGAACTAAAGGAGCTCTGCAATTGAAGAAAGTCCGACATAGACTGAATTAGTGACTGTAGGCTGAGTCCTAGGATAGCTTCTAGCTTTAGAGAAGGGTGGAGTCAAGTCGCCTGTTAGACATGCGCGATGTTACCGTCGCCTCTGATTGGTGCTCAGCTTACAACCCCTATTAACAAGACAGCCATATAATTATTGTTTTACTCTGCTCACGAGTGTATGCCGAGTGCATTAATATAAATCTAGCTGATTGCCTTACGGTTTCATGGGTAATCTATTCCAGGTTTGGTTGGTATTTTATATTTGTATCCCATTTACTAATTGTCTCTGAGACTTTAAGGCTTAATGAAGCTACTCTTGGTAAGTATTTGATGCCAATCATTTGCAACAATCGAAAATGTGTACACACATGCTGTAAAAAATATGGTTATGAGAACAAATAACGAACTTTAACAAAATCCTTACTAGAGAGTAGCGCACAGTCGGGCATAATTCGCTAGGAAAGAACATTGTTTTCTAATTTGTCATGCCTGACGCTTTATTTGACGCTGTTTGGCAGGAAACATATTTCAAAACATTGAATTAGGGAGCTATTGTGGCAGTCGTTGCTTGGGTGGTTTGCCTCCTCTATCTCTATAAGCTCTTCACAGTTGGTAATCAAGGAACCATTGACCAGAAATTTGTTTTGCAACATATTTTGTTAAGGTTGGCAAAGTGAACAACATCTGCTCAATTAGTTATCAATTATAGCTCTCATATAGTCCCTATATGCCTACTCTTTCTGATCTTGGAGTACGTATATGTGTGTGCTGTTAATTTGAAAGGGAACTCACATTGGGCTGCAAAAGTAACATGCTTGTGACCGCTTGATTATGGAGCCTCGGTTGGCTGCTTTTAGTTGAAGCTGCAGATGTTGTTGTTGATGCAGTTGTTGTTGCTGTTGCAGTTGTCGCCGCTATAGGTTTAGTATCTGCCTTGGTCGATCTAACTGGGGATATTCTTTCAGCTTTCAAGTTCTTCCGGTTGCCGCCTTTCGAGATTTGCTTGACGCTTTGGTCGTTTGATTTTTTAGGCGGCGTGGCACGACCTTCAGCTGCTGCTGATTCTGTTTCTGCACCTGCAAGGATTTCAATAAGGATAACCATTAAGTGTTAGCATTTAATATGCTTCGCTGCGAATTTGTAAATTTGCAATTTGTGAATTTGTAAATGTTAAGTGGTGTCTGGGGCATAATAGTCTATTCTATTATGCCATGCGTGGCTGCCATATGCTGCCGTGCACTTTTGTCACTTTGTCAGATACACAGACACACAGACACATGCATTTGGAGCCGTGGTTTCTCAATTGTCTTGCGTTCCACACGCAAACAACCGTATCGAATGTCATAATTAGAAATGCCAATGTAAGTCTCAGCTTGGGTTGCCCTATGCAAGACTCTACTGTGTGGGACGACAAGGAAGGAGGTCGGAGGTCGGATGTCGGAGGCCGGAGGCCGGTCGCCGCTTGGCAAGAGCCAAGCTCATGTTGCGGCCGTGTTGGAGTCTGGCAAGCCGAGGATCGCATCCGAATCTCATGGCTAATGCAGCACATTAAATGAAATAAATTATGCTGTCCGATGCAGCACCTCGACCACGATGGCGACCCCCTTGGCGGGTGTTTGCTTTTGATTAAAATAAATAATATGGCTTATTCGAATTGCAAAACGGCTCTTGGACGCTTCGCTTTGGTGTTTGCTGCAACTGTCGTTGCCAATTTTCATATTTGTTTCCAAAAATTTTTTATTATATTACAAAACTCTTGATTAGCTTGCGATTGTTAAGTTTCCCTAAAATATTAAAAGCTTTTTACTTTTCGATTTGCGGATTTCTTTCGAAACCATCCAACTCTATGGGATTTGTCATACAAACTAACGTTTTATTCAGAGCTCGAAGAAATCGGAAAACTGGAGTAGACCATTTCGGAATTTGCTATATATTTTATAATATTGAATTGAATTGAATTTTCAGCTGATAGTCTTTTAATGCAAATACATGTCATATCTACACATGAACACAAGTTATTCATTCGGATCAAAGACCAACTGACGAAGTATTCCTGTAGGTTTCAAGGGCGCTTCAAAGTGAGGAAATAAATGTTAACTTGCGAGGTAAAACATTTTCAATTATTATTCTCTATACTCTTTTGAAGATGTAAATTAATTTTGAAAATAGATGAATGCTTTCATCTGAAATCATTTAGGCAAAGCGAATCTGAATAAGTTTCTTCAATATCATATTTTATTTATGGTCTCTTTAGAGCATGCGCAATCTCTTTACAGATCTATTCGAGTGTAAGACAATGGGCGAAGAATTCAAATGGAAATTAAATATCATTGCACTGTTGGCTTCAGCCGTGGGTCATTTAGAAAGCAATTGATCGATACCCTTTGAGCCAGCCAACTCAAGCCTCAGAAGACAACAACAAATAGCTCAAAAACTACCGTGGGCTACTGTAGAAAAAAGCTACCGGGAAGAGCCTCCAATATTCATTGAGCACAACAATGTGCCATTGTTTTTATTAGCGAACATGTTTCTCTGGCATCAACTTTGGGTTGGGCTCTATGGATGCTGCCGCATCTTGAAGTATTCATTCAGCCTGGACGATAGTAGACCAGGCTAGACTAGATTTGCGTGCGTGTGTGCGAGTGTGTGTGTGTGTGTGTGTGTGAGTGATAAACAACATTAAAATTTACTCATTTCGGGTCCTGTATTTACAATCATTAAGAGCTGGTTCACAAATTTATTATAAAGGCCAGCAGAGGCGGACTAAGCGCAAGTCGTTGCGTTTTCTCGTGTCTTCTTCGCGTTGCATAACCCGGCTAATTTTTTTCTTTTTTATATAAGTTTGTTAATACATATTATTTTGCAAGCTTTGAGTGTACTTTGAACTGCGAACTCCATTGCACGCTGTGGCTGTGGCTGTGGCTGTGGCTGTGGCTCTGACTGTGGCTCTGGCTTTGTCTGATCAATGGACATGGACATATGTATGCATCTGCCTAGTCTGACAGACAAAGCCCAAGATAGACTTCAAGACAGGAACGGACGGACAAGCTTGCGCAGTGACCCAAAGAAATGGTAATGCGCCGTGGTCGACGTCTTTGGCATGCTACACGGGTCAGGCGACTTGGTAACTCTCTGGCCAGCTTTGGCCAGCACTGGCATTCAGTCATTGAGTCAGTGGGTGCAGAAATCAGACATCTCAGGCACTTGGGCTCTCGTTTTCGTGTGAAGTTTTGTGAGAAGTATACAAATGGATTTCAGGTTTGGGCCAAGGAGTTAGTCACTTTGTCTGCTGTTGCTGTTGCTGTTGCTGTTGCTGTGCCTGTTGCTGTTACTGCTGCTGAGGCTGCTGTTGAAGCTACTACAGGTTTGGCAGGGGCATGGCGGAGGCGTCGATGCTATCGCCTTTGAAATCCACGACAACGGAATCGCTTGGCCCAATAGACTCTAGCATAGACCTGCGCACAGGCCACAAACTTCCTGCAGTACCTTTGATGATGACGTTGAAGCCGTTCGTCTGCCCCATTGTTGGTCTGGCTCTGTCTATGGCTCTGCCTCTGCCTCTGTCTCGGGCTCTGGGCATGGGTACTTGTTCAGACTTTCACTATTAATTGTCGATTTTCATCGATAGCTTTTTATTGTTGGCTCTGATGCTGCACAAAATGCAATACTTAATGGGCAATGGGTAATGGGGTTGGTATTTATAGCTGAGCAAAAAACCCAATTTCTGTGAAGCTCATATCGAAACTGTATCTATTACTCAATGCTCTCGAGTGGGAGACAATTTGATTGATTTATGCAATCGCATCTGCCGTATTATGCTACATTGTTTTCGTTCCAACTCCAATTGACTCTCGTCTTCGAGTCAGTGCTTGGCCATACGCTTCTATTATATCACGCTAAAGCTGGGAAATCGAATAACGAACAAATTGTTTGCTTCTAGGGAGCGATTAAACGAAAGACCAACTAAGCCTCGTTACTATAAATTTCAACTCTCGATCGATCAAACTTGTCACAGAAGCTTAATAATAATTGCATTAAAGCAAACTTGAAATTTAATTAAATATTCATTTATCAGAATGTTAAATGTTAACAGAAACTTAAAACTTAAAACTTAAAACTTTTACTTATTATGTATTATAATTTAAAATAAGTGAAAGCAATTCACAGAAACCGATTTACTGAAACTGGATACCTCATTATAGGACGATCTGATGCACAGTGACAAAAACAAAGAGTTGTGTTTAATGTTATGTTGCCACAGCTTAAGACTCTTCTTGACACAATTTACATTAATGTAACGAAATGCAGAAACTCTATAAATATGTGCCAAGAGAGCTCTTCTGACATGAGTAAAAAGATTCGCAGCTTAACTAAAATAGAAATTAACAATAAATGTATCGCGGCAATTCATAAACATCTTTTTGTGCCACATTAAATGCTAAGTAAGCCACGAGACAGAGACTGCATCGCAGTCACCCGCGGCACTGGCAGCGACATCGCAATCGGCGTCATCGTTTTTTAATCGTTGCAAAAATGTTCGAAGGCCATCTTGGACATTTCAGTCAGCGCCAGAGCCGGAGCCGTAGCCGGAGCAGGCCGTTTGAATGGATCGAAGTCATTTTATAAGCGCGTAAGCGCATCTCAATCAATCCCCCCACTCACCCTTTGTCTCTCTCTCTCTCTCTCTCTCACTCTCTCAGCATGAGTCTCCCCTCGAGCTTATTGGCTAACACATTGGCTCTGCCACTTGCCAGCACTGAGTGTCGTTGGAGCTGAGAGAAGGCTACTGCATTGGTCATCATCAGCTGAGACTTCAAGCTGCCCAACGTCGCGATTATGCAAAAGCGGATTCATAAAACTTAGCTGCAGCCCGCGTTTGGACTGCGATTTGTGTCTCTTCCAAAATTTGCATGAAATTCTAATAAAAGATTTACCGTTTAGCTGGCTATCTGGTTAGCTGGGCGATAGGCGGGCAGATGCAGCATCTAGAAACTGGTTTAATTGAAATTGGAGTGTTATATCATTTGAGAATATGAGATTCGAATGCGTGGCACTTGGATTTACCGCTGCTAACCAGTTCTAGGTCCCCAACCGAAAAATATGTACTTGTCAGAGCAGTAATAATAATAAAAAAAAAACGTAAATGAAGACCACATAAGAAATTTGCATTTAGAATGCACGTGGATTATTACCTGAGGATATTTTTACTTTCTTTTATTTATTTTTGACTCCATCAATAAGGAGTAATAAGTGTGAGTCTTGATCTCTATACCTTCACATGGATAATATTTATTTATCTGCTACTCACAATAAACTCATTGAAATGAACGTTAGACATAGTCGGGAATGAGGCTGGCTCACGAACAACTGAAATAAATTTGAAATGAATTGATGAATTCCTTGAACACATTAAGGCATAATGAATGTAATTAACTTATAACTTGTGGCCAGGCTAAAACATTTTAGCAAGATTAAGGGTCTCTGTCTGCCGGTCTGCCTGTTTGTACCTCTGACTAGGCCAGGTCAAAGGTGTGCAGGCTGCACTGCATCAACGTCTAGGTGAGTCGCCACCTGATTGACATGGCTAAGACAAAGATAAGGTGCTGCAAATCTTGGAACGTCGCTTGCATAAGGCTTTTCTTTTGCATTCATTTTCTGAGCGCGTCCCCAAATTAAAGCCCAGCTCAAAACAAGGTGCAGCCCCAAGGCTGGAGAGTTTGGGAATCTGCCGAAATAAATACAACTTTGGCACAATTTTTTGTTTGCCTCATCGTTGCCACAAGTTGTTGCAAAGCTAAGAGAAAAACGAAAGCCAAAGCCATCAAAATATGCACTTGCATGTGAATACATAAAGCGAGGGTGAATCGTACAATTTGGCAGACAAGTGTTTGAGAGAGGCATCTAGATCGACTCAGCTTGGTTAAGAATATATATATGATCAAGAATATATATACTTTATTCGGGCAAAATAAATCCTTTAAAGACTGCAAATATTTCAACAAGATATTAATTTTTTGTAAGCTTTATAATTTCTAAATCTGCGCGATCTTCATCTCATATTAGCGCTAATTTCAGTCTTAGGCTTCTTTTTGATTTTGGCTTTCGTTCGCAGATGAGAAGCTCAGGCCAAAGTTAGCTTCGCGGACCACCTAATCGGTTGGCTGAGCTGAACAAAGCACGAGCACAGTTCCCAGCAGGTTGCACCAACCAGTAACAGCAATAGCACCAGCTACTTCAGCAACACCCAAAGGCAACTAGCTTCAATAATGCCTTTGTATGGGTAACTGTGAGATGCAATGCGACGGCTCCCAAAAAAAACTCTCAACCACGACTCAAACGTTGCCTTTGTCTTTGACTTTGTCTGCGACACAAGCGCAGCCTAACCCTTATATTTGTCAGTGAATTTGAGGCGTGCTCATGTAGATTTGATTCAGTGTGCAGCACTCCAATGGAATCGTTAGTTTTGCATATCTAAATTCAGTTTTGTATCTTACATAGATAACTACATAGTGCATTGCCCATCTTTCAAATTTAGCTGCTTAATGTGGAAGGAGTAATTGCAATAACATTAAGCAGACCTAAAGGTTTATAAGATGAGTTAAGATAAAACATAAGTTTACACATATATCTAAAGAGAAATACTCAAATGAGAAATACTCAATGAGTATCTTTCTTTTCTTTCCTTTTATAATTCATAAGCGACATAATTGACTAACATTCTTTTAAATAATTTTTGATCAAATCTAATTTAATTGTAATAGTGTTAAAGTAAAAGCTGAAAATAATATTTGTTCGATGATCCAATTAATAATTTAAATAAAATATATTTTGTCAAAATATTACATTATAATTATATAGTGATGACTGCACGGATTAGCTTTCCTTTCCTACTCATGGACCATATAATTGATATGTCAGTTCTAATTTACGAATGTAAACAACTTAATATAAGCTAATTTTATGCTAAGAGTCGCATCACATCAATATTTATGCAAATGTATTTTGTGCTATTGCAACTGTTCCCCAATTCCCTACATCTTGAAACCTAGGTATGGCAATGCATCTGGCTCGGGCTCTAGTCAACTTGCTACCTGAAGCTTAAACGTGTCTTCAAGACGGTTATTAAATCAATAATGAAGCACACGAAGCACACCAGCAGCACCCAAAAAAGCTCTGAAATCTTTTGTGGTAAATACACCATAGAAAACGTCGTAATGACCATCATCATAACGAAGCTTAAATCTGGCTACATCATTAGCAATCGTTGCAGCCACTCCAGCTTGTGGTTGTTGTTGCTGCTGCTGATTCGGCGAGGTGGTTGTTGTTGTTGTAGTCGGTGTCAGAGCCTCTGGTACGCCGGTACGGTGACACACAAACATCGTGGAGTTCACGGAACGCACCCAAAAGCCAAGCTCACAGTTTTATCCATTAGACGAGCTTTGTTTTTATTTTCGGTTTTTGGCTTGGGGTTTTTTTGCTCGTCGTGTATTGGCAGTGTTCAAGTTTAGCTTAGTTTGAGGTGCTTCTCCTAGTTTTGACTTTGTCTTGCCTGCATCGCCTCTGCCCAGAAATCGAACTATTAACTTATTGCAGTCAGCGTAAGCAAAGTTTGAGGTGGCGCGACGACGTTTGCAATTCTTTGGCCACATTCCAAAGCGTAAAAGGCCCGTCGTTTGCGTTTGCGTCTGCGTCTGCGTCTGCGTTTGCACCAAGGTGTCGAGGGTTAACTAAGGTGTGATAAATTTTTGTCATTTACC
The DNA here is from genome assembly GCA_035045825.1 of Drosophila eohydei. Lineage (NCBI taxonomy): Eukaryota > Metazoa > Arthropoda > Insecta > Diptera > Drosophilidae > Drosophila > Drosophila eohydei. Next base: position 6,497,068 of record JAWNOT010000045.1, read on the forward strand.
ACAACGTTGCTATCGATATTTGAAAGGTCTAAAAAGGTCGGCTTTTGGGTGCTCTTAATGCATAGAGCAAGCTGCCACAATTGTTTTATTATCCAAGAGCCCTGCACTTGTGCAGGGCTGCTAGACCACGGGCTCTCAGAGTCATTGGGCGCTAGTTCTCACAGCCATCCGGTAGGGTATTCATTATATTTTTTCTATTTCTCTCGACTGCATATGTAAAATGTAAAATTAATCGCGATCTCCGCTGACCGCTGTGAAGTGTTTGACAGCATCCACAACCAGCTTTCAGCTAACTATTTGATGCTGTATTTGTTTTTATTACAGTCCCAGTCGCAGTCACAGTCACAGTCACAATCAGAGACCGGCGTAGAGATTTGGTTTTCTCACCCACACAACAACGTCGTCTGCCGTGTTGATTTTTGCCAATAATTAAGAGGCAAAAACAATGATTGCGATGGCTCGCCATTGGAGCGTCTAACGTGAACCTCCTTCATTCAGCCTTATGTGTATACAAATTTGCCTGCTTCTTGTTTTTTTTGTTCACTTCTGCGGCAACACGCAAGACCAGCTCTTGCTGCTGGCAATGTTTTTAGCTAAAATTTTGCCTAGTTGTGTCTATTAATTAATTGCCGGCCAGCGGAGGCAAGTAGCCCCAGCCGCTGGAGGAGCGAGGAGACGATGCTTTTCTATAATAGCAATTAGCGTGGCATTTTAATATGCATTATTGCAGTGAAAATGTCGAAAACTGTTTTCACAGCATCAGAAGATGCTATAGTCACGACTTTAGTCAGGACAATGGGGAAACAGACACTCAGTAACTGTTGACTGCTGCCGAAAAAATGTTGTTTAGCCATTTTAAATGCATAATTAATTTATATTGCCCTGTAAATATTTTGCTCAATTAATGTGCTTTGTATGCCAATACAGAAATATGACTAAAATTGCATACTTTTAAAACTGGAATATAGACTTTTTAATAAATCAATTTCTACACTAAGTAACAAAAGGTTTTAAACTATTTTCATTGCATATATGTACAGCTTCATATTTTTTCTTTTAGTATAATTACTCTTCAAGAACTGGGATGAAAAATACAGCCCAGCTCAAAGAATAGGTATACTAAATGAAGCTGTGCAATTTGTATACTCAGCAGTTATGAAAACCTGTTCATGGCCTCTGCATCAGTTTCCCATGACAGAGCCGACGTCAAAATTGATGGCGATTTGAATGTGACGATCTGTAAATCTGCGGCAGGTAGCCTGCGCTTAATTTAGTCAAATCAACGCTTTTGTATATGATTGTGTCTAAATCTTTTATTTGCTGAGCGCATTAGCAGCCTCAGAAACTGGTCAACGAAAGCAAAAGCCAATTCAGAGTCACATATTCAAACAAGTTAGAACATTGCAGTCAGGTGAAGCCGACCGCGCTATGCTTTGCTCAACCTAATGGCTTACATGTCCATAAAAATATACTTAGTGGCGTTTTTTAATTTCTACTTATTAAATAAAACTTATTTTCGTTATACTCCAAAACTGTAACCAGAAAAAATGATGATGTTTCATAATAAGATTTTCAACAGATCCCATATCAACCCATAGTAGAAGTTCCAATAGTGGCATTGGTAATTATTGAGTGAGCCAAATTAGTTTGATGTTTAACAGGCATAGAGTGCAGCCTTAGCCTATGCCTAAGACTGTGTTGCTGTTACTCAAAGATGGGACTAAATATTTAAACAAAAAACTTAGATCGAATGAACACATAGAGTAGTTACTAGCATAGAACTAGATCAGCTTTATTTGAACTAATATAAAAATTTGAAAATAATATAATATAAAATCATTCTCTCCAACCAGTTAATCAATAAGAATAACTTAACTTTTGTGAATGTCTAAAAGTCAATAGAAGTTACTTTTGTAATATTTAAATGTTATAAAGTGAATTAAAAAGAATTAGCAAACCCCAATGGGCGAAACTAGGTTAATAACTGTTTCACTTCAATCAGCAATTAAATCAGTTCTGCTGGCGGTCGCAATCTGTGAATTTATATATTTATATATAGTATATATAATATATAAATAAATATATATATATATATATATATATATATATATATATATATATATATATATATATGTATTAATAATAAAACGAAGGGCTAAAGGTTTTTGTATCTAAGTGTGAGATTCTATAAAATTAAAGCAAAAGAAACTTCCTTACGAATCTCATCATTAACGAAATATTTATGTACGTATGTATTTATGTATGTTTATGCAACTGATTAAAGTACGCATAATCAATACAAGTTGCCGAATCGATAAATCGATATCACTTTGTTATTTATAATTTAGTTATAATTTATACATATATTTATAATATTTAGTATATGTTCAGATCTTAAATTAATCGAATCTAAATATAGAGCTAAATATATGTACATATATGAATGGGTATCTCACTTATTTGAATCGGCGTTAAGCTTAAAATCACAGTTATTTCTTGTTCATTTTTTGTTTGTTCTCTGCTTGCTTTATATATATAATATATATACATATGTATATACATTATGTATCTATACATATATATAGATATGTTTTGTCTTCGTATGAGCTGTATATGGCACGATTAGAACTGCGTTCAGTTCTAAGATGTGCGCGCAGTGGTCATAAATTTAGCAGATAACTATAGAAATAGAATAAAGCGCGTCCGAGTCGAACCGGCTTAACCACTTTTACTCTCATCACGGGCATCGCATCATAAGCAGGCCAGCGTCAATTGTATCTGTGCGATAGTCTCTGTGTATCTGTGTATCTGTCTCTCCGTCTCTCGGTTTTCGACTCGACTTGCAGTGTGTCATCGTGCAAATGTTGCGACGTAAACCAATTTTAATTTATGCTAATTGCTCAGCATTGTGGCAATTGGATGGTTAAGAGAGAGAACGAACGTGAGTACGAAATCGAAATGGAAATTGAAATTGAAATCGAAATCGAAATACGAATACGATTCTAATGCTGACTCTGATTCTGATTCCGATTCTGATTTGAATGCCAATTGAAGTGGTTTCTCTAATGTAACTTAAATCGCTTCTCTTGGTGGACACAAAGCTCAACCAATTCTTATTTCAATCGATGAAGAAATAAATGTATATTCTTAAATTCCTTAGATAATATAATCGAAAACTAATCGGAAATACATTCATTGTGACTGGAAGTCAAAATATGAGTCACGAATAGGCTTAACTTCAGATTCGTCAGATTCGATTTCGAATCTAATACAAATCAAGCCAGTAGTGTGCAATTGGAACATCTGTTAGCCAAGATTTGCACGCATTTTATTTGGGAAGTGAGTTGCAAGGTCTTCCGTTTGATCGATCCACAATTGGCAGAAATTGATGGCAATGCCGATTGGTAGAGTGAGACAAAAGGGAGAAAAACGAAGAAATCTTGCCCCATTATTTATTATTTATTTCATTGATTTGTTTTGTTTTTTGTTACTTGGGATTTTCAATCTGTGATGCCGTTGATTGAGGTGTGTATTTTTTATTCCCTCACCTTCCAAATGGCGTGTTAAATGCACAACAAGGTTCTTGTTTCATCCGTTAGATCCGCAATGCCCGACTGGCTAGTGGCATAGTGCTTTTTATTATGCCTTTTTACATACGTTTTTCAGCCATAAATCATTCGATGCTGTGGGAATCTAAATATGTGTATGAACAGCTTAGCTATCTGTAACTATGTGTCGTTGTCTATTGGCTGTACAAAAAGTTCAATGCTAAACAGCGTGCAGTCGGCGCACAGCACAGAAAAGAATTTGCCTTAGTTCAAAGCATCGTTCATTAGCCAACTCGAATTGCAGCTCTGATTCCACATCCAATTGTCATGCTCAGGCAACTCGGTTAAGTCGGCGAGTCACAGAGCTAAAAGGTCGAACAAATTGAATACCGAATGGACGAATTTCTCGATATCTCTATAGACTGCCAGAACAGGGCAAGAAGTCTTCGAGTATCTTGCAATAAAATAATGGAATATATAAATAAAAATGTGAAGCGAGGAGCATATTATTCCAATTTAATAATATCAGCAATTTCAAAAGAATTTTACTACATTTCCGAATTAAGAAATTATAGTTTATTTGACTAATATTAATATTATTAAGAGAGAGCCTTTGTGCTAAGCATTTACGTTTTTGGAACGCATTTTTTAATTAATCATAATAAAGGCAAGAATTTTCTGTAAATACTGAAGGCTAAACTTCACTTTGGGGAATATAGTTTGTCCCAACGGCTCAAGTTGCATTCTCAAAAGTGAAGGCCTCGTTAAAGATAAAGTGCAGCTGAGGCTACAGATTGGAACGTCTGCTCGTTTTTACAGTCCAATCGTACAAAGATCAACAACTGCATGCTGCCTTTTGGTCAGTCTGAGGACTTTTGCTGTAGTTAACAATAAGCGTCGCTTATAAGAACTATTTGATCAAGGTTATTTTTCTAAATATATAAATGGCAACAATTGCGCAAATAAATTTAAAATAAAATAATTAAATTTCTTTCGCCTCTTAATATATTCTCCTCAGCTGTAGGTTTTTTACCCATCATATATGATTGCGCTTCCCATAAACTGTCTCAGTCCGATTAACTAAGTAAAACTAGTCAAAAATGAAAAAAAAATTATATTGCAAGTGGATGACAGGAAGAAAGGAAAAGTTTTATTCAACTTGCTTAAACTATTTAAAATAAAACAATGAAGATGCTAATAACCTGATAGATAGACAGACTTGTTAGTTAACTTTTTTCTATAAGTGAATCTATAATATACAAGATTATATATCTGCACCTTCTCATCTCTCTTTCTTTATATTGTCGCCTTTTCAGTGCTTAAATTTGTAGCTTTTGCTGAAATGGTTATTGAAATTTATGATATAAAACAAATGCACATTAGTATTGGTATTTAATCAAACAAGCGTATTAAGTATATGCCAATAGATTATCGTTAGTAAGTAAGAATGGGCTCAAAGCGCTCTCTGTTGAGGTCTGGCTATTTATGCTAGCTATAGATATTATTGGTTTCAATGTAAACCGGTCAGAGCTGGGTTCTTCAATTTTTGAAGTGCTCTCGCATACTAATTTTTATGCTATATTTTTTGATTACTTTACTAAATATTTTCATAACATTTGCAAGGAACGCACAACACCTGTTGTTAACTCATAAGAATGTTATGAGCATCCCTCGTAATGTATGTCTCATTACAGATGTTTCTTGTTTTTGTTTTGAATTCAGGCACGTGGTATGCGCCGTATTACGCATACGCAGTGCTAGCAGGATAATACACGCCAAAAAAAAAAAAAAAACAGAGCACGCAAACGAAAGCGAGAGCAAGCACGCAGTCACACTCTCTTGCACATAATGCCATCTCGCTTTCTCGTTGACGTCATCAGTTTTATTTTAGACATGGCAACAAGCAGCAAAAATATAAGTATTAAAAGCAACGCTGAGGCTTTATCGATCCAGGAGCATGTGTGCGTGTGTGTGAGTGTACGAGTAAGTGTGCGCGCATAGTTGGTTGAAGGATACGGTGGCCAGCTGTTAAATTATATGTGTGCAGTCAGAGCCAAGGACGTCACGATTTTCAAGTGCGTGTCGCATGCGAATACATACATTATGTATGTATGTAATAATATTCTATATGTTCTATATCAATTGCTGCCATGGAGGAGGGCTCGCCCCGAAGGAGAAGGTACGACAATCTATACATATAACTGAGCCCATATATATAGCATGTACTCAATATATGAGAAATTTGATTGATTGATAGCATGATTATTAATGGTCTGCCACCTGCTTATGCTTAGAAAAGTTTTCTGGTTGAAAAGAGCTCTAACTGTATTTTTATGGATTAAAGTTTATTATGTTATCAGGCTAAGCCGGCATATGAAAATTGACTGAGTTGAGCTGAAGTTAAATTTGGTGAATAACTTCAGACGCATTGGTGAGTTATTCCAATGTTCTGTTGTTCAGGATAAGGAAATAAATTAGTTGCACAAACTGAGCTGTTTGTTCATGGTTCTTTTAAACCAACACAGGACCTCACTTTAAACTTAACTGTTCAAGTAAATTAAGATAAAGTTGCCGTATCACTAATATGTGTATTAATATTGCAGCTCTTGTTCAATACAGATTGTATTAGAGATCAAATCAAAAAAAGGAACTAAGAAAGTCTGTAGTAAAAAGAAGGCGTGTATATCGAGCTAAGAGGTGCATTGGAACTTGTGGTTTGAGTTGCGGTAGGTTGGTGAGTATGAAATCATCGTGGGGTTGGTAATGGTAATGGCAAACAGAAATAAAGAGAGGGAGACAGGGAGAGTGGATATGAAACGACCTTGAAAGCAATACCGTGTAGATAATTCGACCATGTATGTGAGAGTCCCGAAGTCGCTTCGTTGTTTTTTGTTTTCCTACTTTTGCGTTCGTTCGTCTTTGTGACTCGTCTCTAACCCACAGCTGGTCATAACGGTAATGACGTCACAATGCGTCTGCGAACTATTTTTGGAGTAGGACAGAAACAGCAGAGTTAAAGCAGATACAGTTTTCACTTCGATTGCGTCATCAAATACGAGTGTATGCTGCGCAGAACCTTTCCTCCATGAAATACGCTCAGCTCCTGTTTTGCTCTAAAAATTCGTACGATTATTTTTGCACGTGTTCTTAGCTCTGCTGGGTTTTCTGTTGCGTACTTCAGGCACTCACATAGTAGGTTTTTAAATAGTAGCCATAGCCTCTTCTAAAGGTCATTGTTTTTATCTATAAGTAGTACCACGCATCGATTTTACATACTATCACTAACGACAGATAAAACAAGGAAGAATGTAGCAGTCGGGCGCTGCCGACTCTATAATACTCATTTCTAGTCAAAAAACAGTTGAATCTTTTTTGGGAAGTAAGTCACGAAGGAAGCTCTAAAAATGTGGTAGATAGAGTTATGGGCATAGATTTAACCATTATATCTTTTTGATTTAGGATTGTCAACGTTGATATTTATATTCCAAATTTCAAGTCTCTCGCAACAGATATATATAGGATACCCACGAGAAATATTTCAAATTTCAAATGCAATAATGCACAAAATCAATATATTCACAAATTAATATACAGCTCAACAGAGCGCATTGTTAAGAAACTATCGATTACTATTAATCGGTTATCACAGACCAGAGAGTTATGTTCATAGAAGTGCAGCAATTCCTTTTAATGATACATTAAATTAAATCGATACCAAACGAGACCAAGCAACCTTATTATGCTGAGCATTTGTAGAGGTATTTCTGTTGTTACAATGTCTGAACCAAGTGTCAATCAAGCAAGCACTGTTAAATCTTCTTCAATCATTAAAAAACAAGTTAGGCGCCAAAAAACGTCAACTGAACAAGCCAATTGGAAATAAACAAGCAAGCAAACACACACACAAGTAGACACAAAAAAAAAAAACAGAAAAAAAACAAAAACATCATAATAGCAAAAAATGTTTAAATTTGACGTTTTGCAACGGGTACAACAACAATTTGTGATCTTGGCAAATTTTCCTTTAGACAAGAATTGCAGACGCAACTAACAACAATCTTCAGCAGCAAGCAGCTATTAACAAACATTTTTTAGTTTTTGGGCCCACATTACAACACCACATGTTGTATGTGATTGGAGCGCGTTGAAAGATGAAAACTTGTTATTCTTAGCTGATTCCTCCTCACTTATTCGAAATCGTTCTCTTTGCAACAGCGCTAGTCTTGGTGAATAAAAACTCAAAAAAAGTAAAACAACAAAAAATGATTAAAATAAAAAAATTAAAGAAGAAAAAAAGACGAACACAAATTTTTGTAGCCACGCATCGTTTTTGCTAATACTGTTTTTTTTTTTAATTTTTTTTTAGTTTTAATTTTAACTCGTTTCTATTTATGTTGATTGGAACTCTTGAGAAACTGCAGATGTCATCGGATCCGAATTAGCGAGTATTATTTACTAGATATGCTCGCAGTTTAGTAAAATATTTTCTGAATACTTTTTTTGAATACTTGACTGAATTGTGAGATATATTATTTGATTTCAAATCTAGATGATAAATATCCAATTTATGGTGTGATCTTTTTTTAAATACTCCAATTAGACTACAATTTTAGTACAGAAACAAAGCATTTATATATATTAATTTTTTTTTATTATTTTAATTTTGCAATCTGAATTTTAGATAAATTTAATAGACAATAAGTACGCTCTTAATCTTCATATCTTAATAATCGTTAATCTCATTATAATTATTTTTTAAATAGGAAATTATTGAGCTCAGGCTCAAGCCGGTTTAGAATCAGGAAATTCGGACTAGAAAAGTTTTGTTTGTTTTTTTTTTTTTTCAATTTCGTTTCATATGTAGAATACAAAGATGTTTTCTCTATGCAAAATGCAAATTTTAATGTTGTTTGTCTGCAATTGTATTTAATCTGGTTCTTATTGATTTTAATAATTATACATTTTGCGCTTGAACTTCATTTAGCGCATTATCGTGATCATTGGCTAAACAAATGCAATGAGAAAAAACAAGTAGAGGCTGCACTTAACTGTCCACACTCTGTTTACTGCCCAAAGTTTTGAGATTTATTGCTGATCCAATATTTTCAACTCGAAACTTGTTTTTAAATTATTATTTATTTCTAGGCTTAAAACGTTGTCTACTGTCGGTGGTATGCATACTCTCTTTTATGAACACTGCTCAATGAAGAAATAAGCAAAATTATGGACGAAACAAGGTAAGAGCAACAAGAGGCCAACGGCTAAGCAATCCAATCAGTTTCAAATTAAGGTTTACACATGCGCCGGCAGCAACCGGCAGCCAAATTGACCAACAGCCAATAAAGTGACCAAAAATCGTCAGATTGTAAAAAATTGTAAACAAAAAACAGCAGACAAAATAGTAAAATTTTGAGGAAAACCTGCTGGAGGAGCCCTGGCGAGACGACGCCTCAAAATGCATTCCCATGATGCCATTTGGCCTCGACTGGCTCTAAGCACCAGCTCACAGTCGGATTACCCGACCATCCAATCATCCATCTATCCATCTATCTGACAACAAGTTCTTGGCGTGCCAAAGTGTGACATCGCCGCGAGCTGCGAGGACATTGCACTCGCCGCATTATTGGCAAATCGCAAATACACTGCAATTAAATAGAAAACGAAATCAAAATACAAACTATGCGGAATCGATTGCGTCCAATCTATTCTGGGACTTGAAAAGTGTATAGGAGCTGGGGCTATTATAAAGATAGAGATAGATCAGGCACTTAGTAGCCAGACAGACACACAGATTCACGTTGGCTAATTATGCTGCAACAGATTTGTTATAAATTTAAGAACTCAGAGGCACTCGGCACAAGTGAACTTAAGTTTTGTATCTCAATAGCGTGTGAACAGTTTCAATTTAATAAGGTTGACGTTTCCTTTATATAAAAACGAAAAATTATAAATACTAATAAATTGATATACATAACTGTTATGTCATTTGGGCTGATCCCCCATTTTGTGTAAAGCCTCGCTTGGCCGATCCCATAGACAATAGTGTACCATACGATCAATCCAAATTTGCTGTCTCTGCATTGCTTATAAAATTCGCATAAATCAACAGAGATAATTAGGTAGACGCCAGAGTCAATAATAATCATTAGCAAAGCCGCAATATGACTTTTTCTCTCTCTTCTTCTTCATCCTTTTTTTTGATATATTGCTTTCCGAAATTTGTGGTTTCACACAAGGTGTGAAAATAACGACCAAAACTTGATCACTTCCACAGCCAACAACAATTGATTGCTCAAAATATAATAAATATAGACTGAGAGCAATTTCTTATTACATATCATATATATCAGACTGAAACCCTAGGAATATAGTTGTTTTATTTTCAGCATTAGCTTGTTAAGCTTGATAAGCTCTTATTACGAATGCTCTCCGGCTTCATACAACATCAACACCAATCGATTAGCAGCAGCTACCGAACCGATAAATATTTCTCTCTGTCTATCGCTGTTCAATCTAATTCTCTATGAGTTCCTTTTTCCTCTACTTGAGTTTATATTTCGGAAGCCATCTCGTTGGTTTGATTGAACAACTTTAATTAATTTATTATATGCGGATATCAATTGTTTTTTATGCTTTCTTAGCGATTCTCTGAATATTTAAATACTCTATATTTCCAATATATATGTTACACATAATTACATATTTATTTGCTCTGCGATTTACTTGTCCAAGCCACTAATCCAACAATGCCTTTCAGATTAAGTAGACGATAAAAATTTAACTAACAAATAGATTCATTCTTTATTTGCAATAGAAATGCAATTGACAATTGATGATGCGATGCATTAAAAGGGGCGTTCAGGCAATGCGCAGCAGCTAACATAAGCTGGGTGTCAGAGAAATTAAAATTTGTTGCTGCTTTGAAAAGACACAACAAATTTCACACGCCGAAGAAGAAAAGAAAAACAAAAAATCAAAATAAAACCAAAAAGAAAAAATAAAAGATACAAAAGCTGTGGACCAAAAATGACTCGTGATTATTTTGCATGCAAAATGTAGTCTTATAAGCAATACTGTCAACGTCATCAGTACGCGTTGTTCAGGTAAACAAATATATATTTTTATATATATATTAGGACACAGAATCTACACATAGCCACATAATACCTATGCACAGGTCTGACGCAGTGGACTACCTACTACTCATATCGATATGATAGCTAAAGTGTAAAAGATTTGCTCTATGGCCCTAGTTGACGATGCTTCCACGCCCATGTCGCCCACCTATCCCGTGTAATCCGTGAAAACTGCTGTAACAATTTGCATTTGCCCTAATGGCGTAGCTGGCGTCATGGTTTCTCATCAGCTGCCGTTCACTTTCTTCTAGAGAATAAATACACAAAAACAAATAATATGTAATAGCAAACAAACAGTGCAATTCGTATTATTTGTATCTTTATACGATAAATACGAGCTCTTCATACCCAAAAGGTAAAATGGGCACATTAAGTTCAAATTCACTTCCCTCTCGTAGGTCAGCATTTGCTCTTAGACAGATTAGCATTCAAGCGAAAATTAAAAAAAAAAAAAAAACAAATATGTTCCCAATTAAAATCAAGGCACATCAATCAATCATACAATTAATTGGTTGATTGATTTTAGCGTGTACCTTTAAAGGTGAATTAAAAGAAAACATTTTCTTTTTAAAAATGTTATATAATTGGAAATTTGTATTACTTAATTAAATAAGGCTTAATACTACACAAAGTCAGTTACTGAAGTTGCACAGCCTATGTTGATCTCGGTCAATTTATTTTTTTATTCATATATATTAATCAAAACATGCAAACTAATATTAGGCCAATTCGTATGGCAATTCAGAACTGACAAAATTTTTTAATTTTTAAATTTTCCCAAAAGTGATGGGATAATTAATATAAAGAGCAAAACACAAAATATAGATATTATTATAATGCAATTATATATACACATATATTGGATATCCAGAAACTGCGCATATGAATCGTTCTCTCAAGTTTACATGTGTGTAAATGAGCATGTGTGTGTATGCGTGTGCGTGTGTGTGTGTGCGCTTGTCATGCATATTGTAAATTATTTTGCGTCAGACTTTATGTCGCTCTGCCTCTATTTGTGGCCGTCTGCCACAGTGGCTGCTGCTCTTCGCTGTCTGCTGCCTCTGCGATGCTCTGCTGACGCTGGTAAACATGTGGATGGGCAAAGCTCATCTTTCTACCTTTTATATATATTTATATTCTACTATTTTGCTATTATGAGCCCCTCCCCTCTTATCTTATCTGGCAAAAATTGAAGTCGTCATTGTGCTCGAGGCGTGTTTATAATTTTAGTTAATGCAGCAGCTGCATTCAACAAATCTTTTTTCTTTGCTGTTACACAGCATTTTATAAAATATGCGTAATATTGCTCATACGCAACGTGCACCTGGTAATTAGAAGCCAAGACCACCACCACCATCACCATAACCGAAGGGAGTCACTCATACATACACGTCTGTACTCCGTTACTGTGCCAGCAACTACTGTTATTCGAGTAGCCGGAAGAGCCGGCGGAGCAGCCCAAATGTCCGATATCGCAGCCGCCAGGAAAAAGATTGCGACAGGGATAGATCGCAGCAGGAAAAGTTACGGGCTTCGTAGCAGTATTTAAGTTCTGTCTGTAGTAGGAATTGTTATTTATCTCGTAGTAGATATTGCTTTCGTAGGGTAGTGTATACAAGGAGTCTGGACATTTAATGACCGGCGATGGCAGCAAAAGTTTCACTGTTTGATGTGGCTGCTGTGGTAGCATTTGTTCCTTCTCAATGAGCCTATTATTATTATTATTATTATTGATATTGTTATTGGTGTTGTTATTGTTATTATTGTTGTTTTTGTTGCAGCTGTGGCTTAGCGACGCCGTCGCCTCTTGCTTCACCACAATCAAAGAGGCAAGACGATCGCGCATGATATGTATTGGCTAGAGTGTGAGTTAATAATGTGAATGATGGCGATTTGTAAGCGGACAACACAAGACACAAGAAACAAACATAAAAGAAAGAACATCAAGAGTTAAAGGACACATGAATGTTATTAAACACCTGTATGGCGCACAGCAACAAGATGGAGATCCAGCACGACGTCCAAACTGGAAGCCAATTTTGTGTCTAGCACAAAAACTTGGCGATTTGCCCAATGTAGTTACTTTGATTATACATAGTTGTAATCGAGCGTGGCTGTTGTTGCCTTGCTCGACATTATTTAATGCACACTCGCGGCTCACTTTTTGCTATGTCCTTAAACTTGAACTTGCGAATTCTCCGATTCCTCCGATTTCTCCGGCGCTTTCCTTATTCTGCTCACAGGCGTTTGCGCAGTACCCACTGACGTCGCCACATAAGCAACTGGCGACGCAATGGCTTACTCACGTTTATTTATCAATGTATGTGTGTGTGTGAATGTGTATATGTAGGCGGTGTTATATATACTCGTAGTACAAGGACTTTGCCCAATGTTAAACGAGCAAAGACATCAACAATTTCTGCCGTTGCCTGTGTTATTGTTGTTATAATTGCTCATATTTGCAGCTGCAGTGAAGTTAACCAACTTATTTATATATATATAATATATGTTTATATATATATTTAATTTATTCGGTTCATACAATATACAATCACGTTACACATACGCAGCGTAACACAGACCCGCGTTACAGCTGCAACGGAGAGTTATACGATTTTACGCACACGATGTGTTCTCAATCGGTTTCCGTTTCCGTATTGGACTAGATGACAACTTGTTGCAATAGAATTGAACTATTCCTTAAGCTCCAATTAAATATTTATGTTTTGTGTATTGTTTGTTATATTAGTATTAGTATTATATATAATGCATTTATACATCCGATACAAATAAGTTTCGCTTTTTATTTAGTTTTATTCGATTATTTAGCGATTTGGGCTGGTTGTGTTTGGCTTGTTGTTTAATGTTTGCGAAAAGTTGTTAACAATGCGGCGTCTGTGACGCGACTGAACTTATCTTTACAGTTATACGCGACTATATCCAAACGGAGGAGCAGCGCACCAAACGAACAATCTGCTTCAGTCGGCGTCGCAATCGGTTTCGCCGTCTGCCCGTTGCCAGCTGCTTGTGTATGCATGTGCGCGAGAGAGAGCGAGAGAGAGGGAGACAGAGAGAATAGACCGTGCTCGGGTGCAACACACGACCTACCTTGCGCACTCGGTTTCTTGGTAATATAAATCGTAAGCGCTATTACGTCATTTCCCGAGCCATCATCATCAGCAAGAGCAGGGGTAGCCGCCGCAGCAGCGATGCCAGCTGCGGCAACAACAATGTACAGCTCGTGCGAGCAAAAATCGATGACGTCGTTGTTAATGCGCCTGCGCTGCAGCCGAAATAGCAGCGTGTAAATGCTATATACGAGCGCACAGCTCTGTCGACGTCGCATGAAAGCGAAGATGGAACTAATTTGCGTCATAAAAAGCTCTGCACTGCTCTGTTCTTTAAACGGCAATGAGAAATTGATTTTCTAGTCGCTACCTGCTTACCTTAGCTGCTCTATTTAAACGCCTCCATTCCTTTCTCTTTGACCATCGCCCTGCTTCTTGACAATGCTTCACACACGCCCACATCTAAATCGTCCTTAGCAAACAGAAACAGAGCCGGCGTGCGGTTCCTTATACCGGCAAACCCCTCGAGCCTACACGTAGCTTTACCTGCGTGTATGTATGCGTGTATGTATGCATATATGTATGCATGTATGTATGTATGTATGTATGTATGTATGTATGTGTGTTCCTGTGTGCGTGTGACACATATGCATAAGTATGCTCTCTATTTTTACCTGCCAGCAGCACGATATATTAGTTCAATTAAAATTGATCCCTAGAAGAGCTTTCTATTTATATGTATTTCTTTTTTCTTTAAGGTATGTGTGTATGTATACACATATGTGTCCATCCCATATCTATAGCAATTGATTTGTCTTTATAGCCTGTACAATATAAAATGCTTTTACTTAGTCTTCAGATATAAGATAAGCGTTGAAACTTACATGAAGTGTGCATTCTTATTTAATTCCCAAAGTTTTCAGTGCTTATTAAAAATCTTCATCCACTTTACCATCATGAGTGTCAAGCACATTAGTGCAGATTTAAAAGCCTGAGCGGCAAACAACCGTTAGTAATATATGTACATAAAAGTAGCTCCTCCCCTCGATACTAACAACAAACTGAAAGCAACAAGTGACACCCATACACACACACACACACACACAAGCAAAGACTTGTATAAAACAGTAACGGCAAAGCTCGGATCACAATCCTCTTAAGCGAGAGCAGCAGAAAATTGAACGCGGACTGAGAGAGAGAGAGAGAGAGACTGAGTGGGAGACTGAGAGTGAGAGTCGGTCTAGCGGCGTCTGGTTTCCAGTTTGAGGCGGAGTAGAAGTATATGTAGGTGAGGCCGCTAACGTTTCGTTTTCGTTCGTTTTGCGAGTTCGTGCTGTGTAATGCATTCGTTGTGGCTATTTTTAGACAGATTCCAAGCCACGTTTTCTAACTGTTTTTAGTGTATGCCTGAGCCTGAATCACATCAGCAGAGCTTGAGACAAACGTGAGATCGTCGGTCAGCAGACTTGGGCGCAGTGGGCTCTTCCTTTCGATTTCGCTAGATTTTTTTCCCATAATGCTTTTTCGGCGCTTTGGCATAGGCATTGCCTTTAACTCAATACCCCAAGCCCCACACCCCGCATCCAGCCCACATGCCACACAAGACACAACAGGCAACCCCGGCAGCGGCTGTCTTAGTGTTGCAGTTCAATTCACCCTAGCTTGGTGAGGCTCACATACATAAATACGTATATATGGAGATACGGACAAGTTGAATTTTTGGGAGCGACGCAAGTGGAACTGGTCTGGTGATGTTTTTGTTGCTATGGTTTTTTGTGTTTTTGTTTTTGTTTTTGTTTTGTTCATTTATTCATAGCTGCTTCTGCGTTGTTGGCGCTGCTGCTGCTGACCCGCTCGTGGCCCCAAGAAGTGCATGCATACACCGCCAGCATAGCGTTGGACAAGCGTTGGAGTCGCTTCCAAGATGTTATATTGTTGTTGGTTTCATTGGCTGTATTAAGCATTGCTTGCCAAACCAACAACGCGAGGCGACGCGACGCGACGCGACTTCGAAGCCATGCCAATAGTTGGCACACCTTGCTTTGCTGCTGCCTTAAAGTCTCTTTAGCTTTTGTCTTTTCTGCGATGATATTCTAAATGTGCTGCGCCAAATTTACTTCGCCTGTTGAATCTGTTGTTGCTGCTGGCCTAATCTATGTATCGTTTTCGCATCGTTGCGCGCAGTTCGTGAGTTTAATTTAAGGAATTTTAGCTCTTTTTGATTGCTGTTTAGTCTTTGATTTTTGTGTCTTTACCAAATTTCAATTAGCAAGCGGCACTTTGCGTTTGCTATTTCAATTGTTTTTCCTTTACTGTTGTTACTTTTGTTGTTGTTGTTGTTAGGCAGCACATTTGGGACGGCGCCTTTTGAGTCATTTGCATAAATTGCTTTTGGTTGAGCCAACTCCTTACCTCTCCTTAACTTTGGTGTGCTTTAGTTTACTTTGCTTGGCTTAATGCCGTCCCGGAGCTGCAGACATGCCCATTTTACCGATGACCCACCTATCTATTACCGAGCATAACTATACCCATAACATCCCATGCAAATTTTCTGAGTCGACTCCGTTGCCTGCAGGTGCTTTTTGTGCCGAATTATTGTCATTATATATATTCATATTATTTCAGTATATATACATATGTATGTATATATGTATCTAGTCATATCTGCAAACGTCTTTTATACACTCTGCTGCAAGTATTTTATGCAATTTTTGGGGATATTTTCAATTTTGCTGTTGGCCAAATTACATTTTGTAGAGGAAGCATTCCAGTATATCTTCCAGCATGCAGTTCGGATACTTACAAAATTAATCTAGCCATGCTTCATATATATGTATAAATAATTATATATATATATATATATATATATATATATATATATATATATATTTCTAGTTTCAATATCAGCTGTGCGTACAGACTGCTGTACCTTTCAGAAAACAAAATTAATTAAATAAATTATTATTGAACATAATCTGAAACGGTAAATGACGGCTGGATAATCCTTAGAATTTCTTATTGATATTATTTTATTAATATCAATCACCGATGGCAGGCTGACCTGTGGGTGAAAGTATCCAACAAGCAACTACCGCCTTCCGGCGCTTATCAAGTTCCTGTGATAATTAGCGTGCCATTATTTATAGCGCAATGGTTTGTGGCTGGTTGGTCGCACGCGCCGTGACGTCATAACACAGTGTACGAGCGATCAATAAACAAAGACGTCATCAATTTGGGTGGCGACGCGTGTCTGTGACGGGCTACATGGACATGCGCTGTTAATTGCGCTCGCGCCATGAATGAAAGCCTTGGAGCATATAGTGACAGCGCTGGCAGAAGCAGAAGCAGAAGCAGAAGCAGAGGCCGAGGCAGAGCCAGCAGCAGCGACAGCGGCAGACGCAGAGGCTGAGGCAAAGTCCATTGCGAAGACAGAGACAAAACGCCGGCCGGCAACGGAGGGTCGACATCGCTGCGTCGGCTGTAGTTGTGCTCTCGCTCCGGCCAGCAGGAAACACGTGCATCAGTGACGTCGCGACGCGCTTACTCTGTGTACTTTCACTATGGCCATCTCTCTTTTTGTGACGTCAGAGTTAGTGCCACTTGCTAGACTGCTCCAATTGCCAGCGTATGTATTGCTCTCTCGCCTACTGTGACGTCAGCGAGCCAACCTGATACGCCTGTCTCTCTGACACTTGGCGTTATTATGATTTAATTATCAGCGAACTTGGTATGTTTAAATATTATGGATCAGGCAACGACCAAAGCGCAAATAAGCAAGTTTCTGAACATTTGTTAAATATGCTATACATACAAGAGTATTTCAAATTAACACACGGCACAAGCCACTGCTGTTACCGGTGATGTCACAACCCACTTGCACCTGACTGCTGCGTAAACATGTATAAATAGCCAAAGGATAAACACACGTGCTGCACTTCCACTTGCACTCTTCCGCAGGCCGTTTTTGCGAGCAAAAATAGTTTCCAACTTGCATATCTAAAAGTAGGTTTCCAATAAATTTCAAGTGGGCTTGAATAAGGGTAAGTGTGTACGGCTTTAAATAGGCATACGGACTACCATTTCATAGTAAGCACCTTCACAAATCGACCCGAGCCACGAATTTTCATTTTATAGTTTATGTTCACAGTGTTAAAATGCGGAAGGTTTTATAAAGGGTCCAAAATAGAAATGGTAAAAACCTGCTCACTTTTGCAGTGTGTAACATTTATACCCTTAACCCATTAAAGTGTAATTCGGGGTATAAAGTGTTTGGTGGAACTGTATATTCCAAGCAAAAGGTAGGATAAGAAAATATATAATGGATGAAAGCAACTAGACAAATACTTCAAGTTGCAAGTTCTGCTCAAGTATCCCTTGCACACTTAATTCAAATAATGTCGAACTTCCCATAGGTGTTCTTAATGAGTTCTGATGAAGAACTAGTTAATTGTATTGGCTTAAAATTTTCATATTTAATTTTTTGCTAATTGGCTTACAACAAATCTGCGCTAATAATAATAATATAATAATAAGTATTTTAAATTTCAAGATCAATGCTGAATGTACTGATTAGACTGATCCCTTTCAAGTACAATTCACATACCCCTTTTAATATTAAATGAATAATAATAAAACAGGAGTTGTGGCGGCTCTGATATGGAACGACAAGTTTTCCACATGACAACCAACTAGAATTTGTACAAGTAAAATTCTCTATCCATTATGGTATCTTTGAAATATTTAACTACCTGACCACTGAGATTTGCACAAATCGAGAGACCTGTCGTTTATAAGGAACAAAACAATATGCCGGACAGCTCGAAGTTGCTAAACAGACAAAAACCTTGCCGGCTACATCTAAGCAGACTCCAAGTAGTTTCCAACTAGTCTTAGCGAAGCTGTTTTTCATGTGAGAAGCATCTGTTTGTGGCGATTTTCGCACCCTTGGCGAGCGGACGAACGCTGCTAGAGTCTAGAGACTTGACCTCGACCTGTCCCGTCTTCTCATGCTCAGGGCAATACGCTCAACTACGTAATACACGCTCTGTTAGATGCTCTCGCTATATTATTTATGTATATTCAGTACGAAGCACCAACAACTAGAAGCTAAGATCTAGGCAACAGTGCTGAGCTACATTGCTCAGAATGAAGTCGAATATTAAACGTTTCAATTAACTACAGCATATATTTAATGAAAAATACATGCTGTGGGTTATTAAAGATGAAAAAGGGCGAACAACTGAACTAACCATATTTAAATCTGCGTTGTAAACTGATCGATAAGTTAACGATCGTGAACGATTGAAATTGCTCAAAAGGTTGTCCCATCTCTAATATGCAGCCACTGACAGGGGCAGCGAACTGCGCGACTTCCATGGCTTGGCACGACTACATCTTTATATTCTGAACGGTATAGATTTGTATCGACTGATAGCTGCGTGTAAGTTCACAGACTCCGTCGATTGCTAAGCCATGCATCTTGGTCAGCAATTGGAGGTAGCTTCAGCATGCGATTGTTAAGTCAACGGGTTTGTCAAACTACAGACAGATACATGGCTTCGATTCGTTTGGAATCAGCTTTGGTTTGAGTCGGTCTGGCACCTTGACAAGCCTGCAAATATCTTAAAATGGCAATTGGCAACAAAGATGATCATGGTTATAGTTCTAAAGCCAGAGCTGCTGGCTGAAGCTATAACTGGATGTCAAGCTCCCTCCATGAGAGGTGCTTAATGCTTCGCATTCATCTTTCCACAATAAACGTACTCAGAACAAGAAAGCTCTAGTCGGGGTGCCCGACTAGAAAATACCCTGATCCCAGTCCCATCTGCTTCTTTTAATAACACTATCATTATTAATACTGATATCAATAGTTTGTATAGCACCAGCACCGCCACCGCACTGCTTTAGCATGAAGTTACCAATCTTAACTGAAGTAGTAGCAGACAAGTCAAGCACAATTTAATCGAAATTTCGATTCTTCGAATAGAAAAGAATATACGCATTTGAATGAATGTGAATGTGTGTACATGTATAGGAAAAATGCTAGCCATGTGCCTCTGCCGGACGCACAGATAAACAGACAGACAGGGCTCAATCGACTCGACTTGTCGTCCTGGTCAAGAATATATACACTTTATGAGGTCTGCCACGCCTCCTTCTGCCTGTTACATACATTTGCGTAAAACCCTTATACCCTGATTTCTCATTTTCAATGGGTATAACAATTGAAGCTATAAAGCAGTATATTAATTGGGAAACAACTAAATATAAATATCTCTGTATCCTTGGTGTCCGTCTGTCTGTCCATGTTTGTACTTCATTTCACCACTATTGAAGTTAGAGACTTAAAACTCTTTCACAATTTTACAGCTGGAATGTGAGTTACAGCTAAGATCCTCTAATTGACGAATAAATTACATTTACCTCATAGTAGGCTTCTTCTATGGATTACGCCCACTGGGGTAAAAAACATGTCAGCATTTAGACCTTGAACTGACTGCAACATTCTTACAAGCCTTTATTATTTTTAACGTCATAAAGTGTAGTGGAGTATATTGATTTCTTACAATATCAAATTTGGCACATAAATATATTGGTGTACGAGTATCCCTCGTATTAAGGAGGTATTACAACTTTTCGTAGTCAGATTCTAGAGGTGAAACAAATCGAAAATTTCTATAGCTTTTTCCAGGTAAACATTACGAAGCTAGAGATGTGTACTATATATTGAAACAAGCTGTATTTCCGGTTTAAAAGATAATTTGGCCAGATAGTTACTGTTGATTACACCAAATGTCGACGTGACAAAATGGTAATTACTATATAGTGTATAGTGTGGTTCCTATCATTTTATTAGCCATTGGACCTAGAAAATTTAAATTTAATCAAGATTTAGCTGAATGAAAAGCAGGAAAGATCAGTTGTGATCAACAAGTACACTTTTCCAGATATTAAATTAAAAGCTCATCAATCGATCCGAAAACATTTTAAAATTTATACACTCTTTGTAACCTGTATTGTCGAAAAGAATAATAAACATATTTGTTGTTCTTACAGTTAGATGTGTGAAGCATGAAAAGCTTATGCAAATCATGAAGTTTCTGGCCTACGGTGCAGAATATGAAATTTTAAACTTAAGAAAAAGATAAGATTGCGCATCCGTAGAAAATGTCAAGCTACTTGGCTAGCAGCAATGTGTAACTAGTCAATAGTTAGAGCAGAAGATCGCAGACACCATCGCAGCAGGCCCCTGAACATGTCAAGGTGTTTTTTCAATATACATATAAATGTATATATACGTAGCCAGCGGGCCAATGCGATGCGATGCGACGCGATGTCAATGGGTTACGTGTACTAGAACTAAGTCAGAACGATCTCGTTTTTCTCTATTTAAGGAGACCGAATCGAGGCTAGCTGCAGACATTGTAGTCATTGTGAATGTTGTTATACACAAGCAACATGCAACGACGACCTCGGGATCGAGACTGGTGGATGACTAAGGCTATTAGCTGACCAGAGGTAAGAAGCTAACTGGAAAATGGGCTTCCTGCTGCTAACACAGATATTATTCCTATCGGTACGGAAAAGCTTAAGCAACAACTGAATACGAATTTATTGCAGCTAATAGTCGAATTGAATCGAATCATTTTATGCTTACAGGCATAGCTGTGTCTAAAATATATTCTCGCTAAGTTATTAAATGGCCAGTCCGTAGAGGCAAACGCTCTCGATCATTTGATGCCGACCAGAGAGAGCTTGATCATAAATATAAAAAAGTACTTCCTTATGAATTCTCCCGAACGAACGCACTCCAGTTTTGTTCAGTTGGCTAGGCGGTCACATTTGTAAAGTTAAGTTTCACCTTGTTTTGCGGGTTTAGGTAATCGGGATGCTGTGTGGAACACAGCTAACATTAAAGCGTATTATGGAAAATTTTAATTAATCTCAAGTACCTACCAAGAGCACAGTTGTTGCGATCTTAGTGCCTGCCACATTTAGGACCAAAGCTCGATGTGTTGCCTTGCCACAGCAATAGATGGCATTCAGTACAAACTGGTCGGTGACCTCGTCGCAGCTATTGATGTCTATGCGATCTAGTTGAGGGCACTTGCGAATCAAACGCATGAGACCGACGTCGGTGACACGGCCACAGAGGGTCAGTCCAAACTGCTTCAGCACTGGCAAGTCATTGAAGAACTTGAAATGATCGTCCTCCAGTATGTCGTTTTCGCACCAGTGCAACTCCTTTAGACTACTCAGCTGTCCCAGGAAACGGGCATGCTGATTACTGATTTCGAACTGTCCTGTAAGTTTGAAATACGATAGCTTGTTGCCCTTCTTTTCGGCTAGAGTTGAGAGAAATCCAAGATTCAGCTCATTAGAGGTCATCCAGGTTTTTAGTGTGCAGCGCTGTAAATTGGGCAGTTGAGCAATAATCTCAAAGTTGGCATCGCAGCCGGAAAAGGATAACTCCTCCAGTTCCTCACAGCATTCGGCTATCTTTTGGTAGACCGACTGGTTCATCACTTCAAAGCAACAGTCATCTAAGACGAGTGTGCGCAGGTTTCTCAGTGGAATGCCAAACTCGCCCGAATTCCAAAGGAGGCAGTCCCGGAGCACAAGCCTTTGGAGCTTGGCGAAGCCGCACAGGTGTTTGCCTAACAGCTACAAATTTTCAAGCAATTCATATCAGCTGGTATTTGATATATATTGGCTTACCCGTATAACAGCCATTGACCAGCTCAAACGACTCCAGATCGACGTTGCCGTCCAGATCCAAACTAAGAACATCCTCCGCATCCATGCAGTCGATGCTCACACGTCGCAGATTCGTCAAACGCGACATTATTGTCCGATAGCGGAACTCATCTGTCACATTTTTGTAGTGGATCTCTTCGACGTTCTTGCAATACTCCGAAATAAACTCGACGATCAGCGATTCCTTTTGGAAGGAGGCGCAATCGACCATCAGTACTTGCACAAAGGGGCCGGCCACCTTGAAGAAATCTATGATATCGGGTAATGCCATTCGCTCCACATCTTCCGCGTTCAATGTGTGCTTCTGAGTTCGAGCCCAACACTCAAAGGCCTGTCGGAACTTTGGAGCCACACACGCCAGTCGCACCTTGTCGGACAGCCGGGGCAAGTATGTAAACAGGTGACGAATAATTTCCTCGTGCAGGCACAGAATGTGACACTTGGATGGGCTTTTATCTTGGGACTGCGCTAGCAATCCAGAGATTTCAGACATACTTTAGTGTCGTCGGCTCGATTGACCCTTTACACATAAAATTTTCATTGCCACGTTCTTGACAACTCTCGACAATTGTAATCAAATACATATCGGAAAATATATTGTATGTATGTATGTAACCTTATGAACACGTTTCCAGTCTCAAAGCTTCCTATGGCAGCCATCACAACATAACAACTGACAGCTGCAAGCAATTTTCATTCCTCATCTGAATCAAGCAATAAACAGTTTTATATTTGATTTCATTATAACTGTGCGCTGTGAGAACGGGAGTATACCACACAGAGAATATTTCTGATTAAGCTTCGACCTAGTCCCACAGGTCAATCTCGCCAATTATATGAGACATGCATATGAATATCCAATACCAATATTTATGCTTTTCATTCCAGAGAAAGATAGCCACTTTGAAAATGAGTAATCATCTCAGATATAGAACGTTATATAACTTAAAAGTATAGATTCACTTTTGGACTCAGGCTAACACTATAGAATTTAACAGCCATCAACTTGCCCTACCCGACGTGTTATTGTATATAGTGTATCAGTATCAGAATACAGGGTATCTCCTAGCGGAGCTGCTCCCTCTAGACCAGTCGTAATTGTCTTTGATTTTGTGTTTTTGTTTGGCAGCAATTAAATGCATAATTGGCTGCATAAATGCATAAATAAAAGCAGTTTGAAACAATGATACGAGTATAGGTTTTCAGTTATTGAATGACACATGTTATACTGATATATCGAAATATATATATATAAATATATCTTTACACACAAGCATATATGTATTTGTGTACAGTTGTGTTTTTTACCGGATAAACTTTGAAAGTGCTTTTTGTTTGTTTACTTAATTATTAACCTTTTAGAGGCCAATTAAAGTTTGTTTCGAAAGTTAAATAGTATACGTAGTCCATTCATAATGCCATAAATCTTAGATCCTATTTTCGACATCTATTTGCTTTTAACTATTTTTTAATATGCTTCATAGAATAAAAGTATAATAATTGTGTTAGAATCAAGTGCTAGTCTGCTATGTTTGTAGTTAAAATAGACGTATTAATATAAATATATATTAATATACTGTTATATTTATATTTATATACTGTTTAAGCACTCAAATCCAATGTGTAAGCTGCATGGTCCCGTCGTGACTTCGTTGGGTATCCATGACACTCATCTGGCGGACCAATCGCTTCATTGAAGCCCGATGCTGCCTGCCCGCGCTGGCACTGTTTGAATCGCTAATATCGAGTGGTGTTCGCTCATTTATACGAGGCAGCTGGCCTTGGCGACGACTGTCCTTAAGCTCTAGCTCGACATCAGAAGCGTTGGTTGAAGAGCCCCCCAATACATCCAGGTTTTCATAGGAAGCCGGTGGTGAGTGGACATCCCTGCAAGGGCAATAAAAATGATTAGACAGAATATTTGTAAATTCGCAATTAGATTTACGGTTGTGGTTTGCATTGGAAGCAATCCTTGAGCTGCCAATCCTTGCCAAACTCTTCACCCTCTTCGATAGTCTGCGGCAAACGATAATGCAAGGTTTCCGGCAAACGCAAGCCGGTCAAGCCACCCAGCATCGAAACAAATCCCATTATAACCAATGGCAGTTTTAAATTTTCTTTGCCCAAGTACGTAACAAAGGGTATCACGATAAGACCCAAGCCTCCGATATAGCTGGATGCCCCAATGCCAATGCCGCGCACCTGCGTCGGATATAGCTCGCCGGCAAACGGATAAATGATCAAAAACGACGCCGAAAGCAGAGCCTTTGATATTAAAAATAGTATTAAAGTCTCATCTATGGCATCATCCGGTAGCATAACTGTTATAACACAAGCCACTCCGCTACATAAAATTGAACAAGAACAAGAAACTTATCGTAGATTCTTGATAGATGGAATCATCAGACTTACCCCAATATCATTGATAAGCTGAGAGGCCAACGTCGACCCCAAGTGTCCATAAAGTACCAGCAGCACAAGTAACTCGGTATCTCGACAACCGCAGACAAAAAGAAGCTAACATACTGATTGGTGCCAAGCGAAGGTCCATAGTAGCTAAGTCCCAAGTAGACAGTCTCGTTTGCAAACCAACTAAGTGTAATCAAGATTGTCTTTAGACGCATGTTGGGCGTGCGGCATAGATCCAGAAGGCCTACGTTAGCCACCTTCTTCTTCTGATTTCGAAGTTTATCTCGCTGAATTTGCGCCTCTAATTTACTGTGTACTACCTCAGGGAATTGTTTTCCATTAACGCGTGCCATGCGCTCCAGTATTCTAAGCGCCTCCTCCAGACGGCCACGCATGAGAAGCCAACGCGGAGATTCAGGCATTATGAATATGTATAGGAAGTAGAAGTAAAAGGGTAAAGAAGTGTAGTACGAGAGGCGCACCCAGTCCCGCTCCAGATAGGTAACCAACGAGAGTAGCATTATACCTGATGTATAAAATGTGCAGGTCATTACGGTCACAAAAGAACGGTACTTCTCGCCCACTAGTTCCAGAGCTGCAAAAGAAATATGTAAGAAAGTTACATAATCTCATGCATACCAGTCATGCAGTTCAAAAATTGTAAATAATTTTGAAATTTCCAAACTAAATAAACGTTTTTTTTATAAACTTTCCATGCCTTCCATTTGCGTAGATTTATCATTTTTAGCAAATTCTATAGTCCTATATTCAGTTGATATATTTGAATCAATAGCTGAGAAACTATAGAAGATACAGAGTGTTGATATTTATAATATTCTTTTTATACTGAGATACATTGCAGGATTTATTTTAAGCACAATATATATACAATATATAAATTTAAATGTATAAATTTTCGATTGATCTATAGAGAAAGGGATGAGAAATCTCCTCTAAACTAGAAGAAGTTGTACCAGGTTTGCTACATTTCCTAATAAGGGATTTCTGCTCCAGTGTAGATTCTTAAGTGGAAATCTCTTTTTTCTCTCTATATGTATATTTTATTTACCGAGTTTCAACGCTCATAGCGGACGAATCAAAAAATTGTGAACACTATAAATTATATATTTAAAAAGTCTCGACAGACAGGTAGATGCTTAGCTATATGGACATAGTCCAAAACCAACATACTCTTTTCACTTCCCGAATGAGTACGAGTATAAGGATGAAAAATAATAAATTTATATGGACAGATCTACTAACATATGATAAAGGGTATCTGATATACAGCAGGTATAGTCAGTCCAACGATCACTCGGCTTCCAGCCCATGTCCAAAAATCCGTGCTTAGCGATGTCATCAAACTGCCCGCCAGAAGAGTGGCCAGACAAGCGAAGTAGGAGAGTCGCCGGCCTGCTCGATCATTAAGCAACCCAAAAAGGTATACACCCACCGGACCGCCACTGTTGAGAGCCGCCAGTCCAATGGTGGGATATATGTCTCGATCGCATACCAAATCGAACTGTCAACATATTTAACGATATTATTATGCAAGTGCTTGCGATCAAGGTTTCGTAATGAGTAGGAAATGAGTAGCAAAGAGCGGCTCTAAATGCGACTAGATGATTTATTGTATCGTGTATATGTTTCATTAATCACATCGATCACAATCGAGGACCAGACATTGGTCGTGTTGTACTCCCACCCTTGACTGCACTTAACCAATGGCCAGCTGCTATTAGGCTCAAGTATTAAAGAACTTTCATCACTGTATTCAATGGAGTCGAGCAATTGTGTCCAGTTGACGCCATATGTATAGCATTTGCTATATTCCAACTTATCGTTTTCCTAAAGTTAAATAGAAATTCAATGGGATTACAAAGAATACATACTACACTGGTTTACCAATTCTTTGGGTATAGCCAAATACTTGCGCTGTTCAAGATCCATTTGGAGTAGCTCCGGCACCCGACACCAATAATCATCTGGTGTGTCGGCCATGAAAAGCTGATTGAATGCACAAAATCCGCATGGTATACAAGCTGGCAGACAAATGCCGAAGACGAGAAGTTTCTGATATTTTCCAAATTCGCCAATGATTGGCAACAAATCATCCAAATCAAAAGCTTCCTAAAACGGTATCCGATGTAAGTTGCTTGCAATATATATTTCTGAAACAATGTCACTACTTACGTCCACTGATGGTTGCGCCCTGGGCTTGTTCTGCTGTTGCATCTCGGAAAACTCTTCGAACTCATCTTCACTTTCCACAATTTGACTTGTCATTAGTATAGTCGATTGAACGTGTTATATTTTCTTGAAATACTTTCAAAGACAATTTTTCGGTTTAGCAGAAGCCCCAAAAGTTTTCGTCATATGATGCAGTTCGAAGGGTTGCAACCCTTGCCTACAGTCAATTGGCGGAATGCAACAATTTTTGATTTTGATTTTATGATGATTTATTTTATAATTCCAAGTTTGTTTGCAATTACTTTAAACTAAAGTACATATTAAACAAAATATTACACATATGGTTATCCTTCGACAAAAATTATATTGGCCTTCTTTTAAAGAATAAACAAAGGGAAAATAGTTATAATTACAAATTAATAAATTATAATAATGGTTAAGAAATGTGTGCTAATTTTTTTAACTTTATTTTTAAATAAGATTTTTTTTTTATTTTTACTTTTTTGATTTACGTTTATATCGAGAATAGGACGTTTAGTTGTAAAAATTAAATTTCATGCCAAAAATTGTTTATAAATCGTTTCTGAAACATGTAACTTACACAATTGATTTGCACCCTCTTTTCTCTCGTATTTTCTGAATTATACTTAATATTATTGCGCGCTTCGGTACTACAACATACTCACATATTTATATACATAAACATATACATTATGTATTATATATGTACTTGTATTTTAATAAGTTCATTTTAATAAACAGAAAACTGGCTGTTCACCCACAGCCCAGAAATCACACACATTAGGCTTAAGTGTAAATTGTGGCTACACATACAAAACACACGAGCACGCATAATGTATAAATACTGGATTTATGCGCTTAATCGACCTTGACGACACTATAGATTTTTCGTATAAACCAGAAGCATGCAAAGAAGCCAATGGTGCCGGTTAGCAAAAAGAATAGGAATACCATGATAGCTGTATAGCCAAAGTAGAGAAACGTTGAAGCGCTGTCCTTAATCGAGAGCTTTGTGACAAAATAGTGGCAACAATATATGAATAAATAAACGGCTGTGAAGCCTGAGGTAAGAAATGATCGCCACCACCAATGATAGTCTTCTGCGCATAGATGAAAATAGCAAAGCAAGATTGTTGTTTCTGAGCATGTGATAATAAGTATCAGGAATACGAGAAAGAGAAATCCAAACATGTAGTACATTTGATTTGACCATAACGAACTTAAAATAAAGAATAGCTGAATAAAGATGCAGCCGAATGGCAAGACTCCACCCATAACAATACCAGGAACAGGCTGCGTGTAGATTGACTGATCGGGAATTTGGCGCGGAATTTGATTAGTGCGCACTGGATGCTCAAGAGACTGCAAAAGACATAATAAACATGTTAGCTTATATCTTTATCACAAAAATAAAATAATTATGTTCTTAAAATCTTACGCGCTTGCGAAAACCAAAATAGGCACCGACAAAGGTTAACGGCACTGAGACTCCAAACCACAAGGCCAGTAGAGCAATCAGCGTGCTAAATGGCACAGCGCCAGAGCTGCTCTCTCCCCAAAGGACAAGATTCATCACAAAGAAAAGCGAAAAAACGACTCTGTACAGGAAATCATAAATAGTTATTAATTCTTATTTAATTTAAAATTCTGTTGCAATTTACCCTGGACACACAAGTGAAGTAAGTATGACATTACTCTTCCATTTTACGCCGCCAAAACTCTTATAGATTCTCGCTGACACGTATCCGGCGGGCGTTCCCAATGACACAAACAATACCATGGAACAGGTCATCAACGCACCACGATTTGCTGGTGACAAAAATCCAAGGCAAGCGAACGCTAACGTGACCATAGACATAACCAATACCTGCACACCGGAGCCAAGGAAAACGGAAAGAAGCATTCCTTTACGTGGTGGCCTGAATACATCCCCGTGCACTAGCTTCCACCCGAATTCCTCTTGAGCGTCTTCACCACTGTCCATTTGATTATATCGCGCGATGTCCTTGTGCAAAGTGCGCAACATAATCATCGCCACCATACCACTCAGGAAGAGCACAATAACCAAGGAGTTGAGTATAGAAAACCATTGTATATTTGTATGCGGCATCGATTCCAGAATATAGTCCCAGCGCGATGACCATTTCACTGCATTATTCTGCACGAATTTTACGGTGTATGTGTAAATGATTTCCAAGAACACACCGTTCTTAAGAGAGCTTTCGGGTATGGCCAACGGCTCGGAGCCCAAACAGTTTGGCTTGCTAGAATCAGCGTGACTCAATGACTTTGGCGTTACTTTAACTGATATAATACGACCACTGATCCCGGAGCCTATACCCCAATCCTCGCGAGCGCCACTGTGATAAGTTATCTCCAGATCCACGTGGTTGAATGGATAGTAATGCAATGGCTGATTGTATATCGTGTTGATGGGACAGCCTTCACCATTTGGACGAACTAAGCAACCCATTGGGAAGCCAATGCTGCAGTACTGCTTACCCGTCTCAAGTTGATAACACCAAGTAACAGGCATGTTATCCACTATCCAATGATGCTGATAGTTAAGACTTATACCTTTCTTAAGGACCATCATTCGCCGATCGCTGTCCGCATCACCTCCGGTATAGTTTTTGCGACATGCCTTCAATTATAAAAAGCTAATGGATTGACACGATAGTTGAACATGTAATTTATCCCACTTACCACATTGCATTCCACATTTTCCAAAAACTGTATGTGGTAAGGACCAGGGCGTATACGTTCGCCAAATACAACTTGGCCTAAGTTCTCAACCGGAGAGTTTTCCTCTTTCCCCAGACAGAAATCAAAGTGATGGTACTCATAGGGTATGACTGATTCCTCAGTATTTAAACGATTAACGTACAAAATGACATCAGACTGAATGAAAAATAGATATAAGCAGAGATATATACGAATATTTAAAAATATATGATATTTTGTATTACTCGAATAAATTAAAATACATTTTTCCATATCACTTATCGTTTTTATAATCAAAGAATACTAACTAAATATACGTTATATATTAATATTTTTAAATTATAAAATTTAAGTAAAAAGAGTTTATTTTACATAGACTTGAACGATACTGTGTCTGAAACAGACTTTCCTTATCTTTCGCAATAATGGTATCCAATGCAAACATTACTTTGCAGTGGAAGCATTTAAGGAGTTAAATGATGTAATATAGTATTTGATACAAGTGATATACCTACATAAGTACCTAAAGATAAAAATATGCATGCTCTTAAAAATTTGAATTAAGAACTAAATGAGTGTCTCGTCATATTTGATCTTACCAACTGTGTATACATTATATCTATGAACACTTTGCAGACATAGTTTGGAACATGTCAAACAAAACGATCTACGTCAGCACGCCACCCGCAATCAACATACCACGAAACAATATAATACTCATATGGCTCTTATCACTACTTTAAGTTGAGTTGAGAGGAAACGAACCTCCTAGACTATTTTCTTATTACACATACACATACCTTGCATGTATTTGACCCATCCGTATTTATGCAGTAGTTAACTGGTGCCAGGCCAGGCAAATAAAATCCTTCGCAAATCGTCCACGTGTTAACCAGTAACATCAGTAGCACCATTACAGAAGACAGAGCCATGGTGCGACAGCTCCGTGACGGTATCATTCTTGATGTATTGACAACAAAAAAACGATTGCCGTCAGGTGAATGTGGAGTTACAAAACTTTCTAGTTAAGTTTGTTGCAACAGCTGTCAACGGAATGTGATCACAGCGTTAGGCGTTTATGGAGTATTCTCGATTATGCCTATTGGAGCCTATCTTGCAGAGTAATTGACAAATTACTTTTTTTCTCAGCTTATTTCTGTCTAACAACAGACTGCTGACGTGAAATTGCAAAAACGGCGCTGCCACCAGGCCTGCCAACCTGTTTTACAGGCAACAGAGTTACTTTTATTGACAAACTTTATTTTTGAGAAAAAGTATATTTAAAGCTAAATTCCGAGCTAATGCGTGGACCTATTTTCTTCAAATTATGTTTGCTTTATATTTACATTTTTATTTTAATATATTTTTTAGATACGCACGAACTTTAAACGTAACTGACAGCTATAACCAAGCTAGGAGTTGCCACCTTAAAAAAAATCGACGCGGAGCTGTTTTCCATGTGTAGTCGAGAATTATTATGAGCCGGCCTGCTTCTCTTTCTTTAACAATTCACGTTTAGTCGAACATAAAAATTCTTGTTCCAAGTTAACTACAGCTAAACAAATTTAAGTTACATATATAAACAATTTGAGCGACAGTCTTTCTGGTCCCGCGTGTTTTGACAGTTGGAATAGACAAAATCGAAATAGCAACACAGCATCAGGAACGCGCAGACAAAGGGGAAACAGACACGCACAGTGAGTAAGTATTTAAGCGAAAAAATCAATTTTAGGACGACACTATATTCTCAAAGTGGCCGTCTCATCGTTTTACAAAGCACACTTTAATATTAGTTTACTTATTTGCCAGCTGCTCGGTATTGTCTATATTCACATATACATACACACCATAGGAAGCTAAGCGATTACGAAAAAAATTTCCACACATTCGCGCCCTAACAGCTACGGCATTTACACGAAATCGAAAGTAAGAGCACAAAAATGACTTCGGACATAACACGCCAACTAATTGTTATCTTGGAGAAGACGGTGTCGCCAGGTAAATGATAAATATCCTTTAAGCATACATAGATATTCATTTAAGGCAATTACCTACATAAAAAAATCATTTAAGCTTGCTCAGGGCCAACCAAAAAGCCATTTTGTTATAGGCATTGCTGCGACGCAACGTCGACGGCAGTGACGCGTATGTTGCGCAGGGTTGCAACGTCCAATAAGTGAACATTTAGTTGCTATATACAATACAATATTGACATACGTACATATATCTATGGGCATGATATATATGTATATGTATATATACATACATTTATATATATATGCATACATATATATATATATATATATATATATATATATATATATATATATATATATATATGTATATATTTGTATATATATATATGTATATAAAATATTTATTTTTATTTATTTATAAAAACTGATAATAAAAATGGGTCTTTATTTATAAATAAATAACTTTTAATTAATTACATGTGTATATTATTTTAATTGTAAGTCATTTAACTATCCTAACCTCAAATTTATTTCTTCTCGCAGACAAAAATGAATTGCTTTCTGCAAAGAACTTCCTTGAGCAGGCTGCCGCCAGCAATCTGACGGAATTTCTAAAGGCGCTATCCAAAATTCTAGTTGATACCACAAATAGTGTTGTGGCACGCATGGCAGCTGGTCTTCAACTGAAAAATCACTTAACGAGCAAGGATGAAAAGATTAGCCTTCAGTATCAGGAGCGCTGGCATCAGTTTCCTGAGGAAACCCGTGAACTTATCAAAAATAATGTATGAAATAATGTTTTCGTGTTAACCATATTTTCATTTCTATAGAGTACTTCGTTATATTTAAATTGTGTATACCCTAAAACCGCTGAAAATGGGAAATCAGGGTATATTGGTTTTGTTAAAATGTATATAACAGGCAGACCCTATAGTGAATATATAGCCAAGTCCGTCTGTCCGTTTGAACGCAGAGATTTCGTAAGCTACATAAGTCCGAGACTTGAAACATGAATACCATATGCAGTACGAATTTGTCAAATCAATATCAAATACACATATGAAAGTCATTACCTCGGTCTCGATTAAGAGAGTCCATCTAGAAGAAAGGTTATTCTCGTCTTTTATATATATATATATATATATATATATATATAATTTCTATATCAGTTCAACAAGCATTTGTATAATGCCTGGCTTACAATTAATATATATTTATTTCTTATTTGTTAACATGCTCATTGTTCGAAATGTTTCCAAATCTTTTCGTGTAATCGTGTAATTTAGATAACAGTACCATTAAATGGACTAATGTTATTAAAACATAAGGATAGAGCCATGTTTTTAATATTTAGTACTCGATAGCAAACGCTTTTATTAACACATGCAAATTTGATTTGAAATTAAATTGTCTATATTTGCAGATACTTGCTGCTTTGGGCACCGAAAATACACGACCTTCATGTGCTGCCCAATGCGTTGCCTATGTAGCTGTCATTGAGTTGCCCATCAACCGCTGGGGCATACTAATACAGACGCTTGTTAACAAAGTCGTTCATGAGGGCTCCAGCGAAATGCACCGTGAAGCTGCGCTTGAGGCAATTGGTTACATTTGCCAAGATATCCAATATGGCGTTCTCGAAAATCAATCCAATCAGGTGCTTACTGCCATTATACATGGAATGCGCAAGCAGGAGCCCAGTAATCACGTGAGATTGGCTGCCACGACGGCGCTATACAACTCATTAGAGTTCACCAAAGCAAACTTTGAGAAGGACATGGAGCGAAATTTTATCATGGAGGTAGTGTGTGAGGCTACACAGTGCACAGACACACAGATTTGTGTTGCCGCTTTGCAATGTCTAGTTAAGATCATGTCACTGTACTACCAATTTATGGAGCCCTACATGGCGCAAGCATTGTTCCCGATTACCTTAGAAGCCATGAAGTCTGACAATGATGCAATTGCTCTTCAGGGAATCGAGTTTTGGTCAAATGTAAGCGATGAGGAAATTGATCTTGCCATTGAGAGTCAAGAGGCCACCGACCAGGGTCGTGCGCCGCAACGTGTCTCCAAACATTATGCACGTGGGGCTCTTCAGTTTTTAACACCGGTTCTAGTTGAGAAACTTACTGACCAAGACGAATGTGACGATGAAGACAATTGGAGTCCGGCTAAAGCTTCCTCAGTATGCCTGATGCTTTTGGCCACATGCTGCGAGGACGAAATTGTGCCGCATGTCTTGCCGTTCATTAAAGAAAATATTGAGTCACCCAATTGGCGCTACCGAGACGCTGCAGTGATGACTTTCGGCTCAGTGCTCAGTGGGTTGGAAGCCAACACGTTGAAACCACTTGTTGAACAGGCGATGCCCACCCTGATACGCCTTATGTACGATTCCAGTGTTATCGTTCGCGACACAACAGCCTGGACCTTTGGGCGGATATGCGACGTAAGTTGAATTATTATTAAGTCGTTTAAGCAGATTTCATTGTGCTACCCGAATAGCCATTATATTATAAACATATAAAATTATTAGTATGTTGGCTTTTGAATTAGTATGAAAACGTATTTAAATGGAAAAACTTTTTTACTTATCAGATTATTCCAGAAGCAGCTATAAACAAGACATATTTGCAAACGTTGCTTGAGTGCTTCGTCAAAAGTCTTAAATCGGAACCACGTGTGGCCGCCAATGTTTGCTGGGCGTTTACAGGCCTTTCGGATGCCGCTTACGAAGCTGCCATCACCACCGAAGGAGACACACCGGAGACGTATGCATTATCGCCATACTTTGAATTTATTATCACCCAATTGTTGGAAGCCACCGATCGGTCAGACGGCGCTCAGGCTAATTTGCGCAGTGCTGCCTACGAGGCCTTGATGAATATGATCAAAAATTCGCCTTTGGATTGCTATCTGGTCGTTCAGCATACTACCATTGTCATCTTAGAGCGTCTTAACCAAGTTATGCAGATGGAGAGTCGCATCAGCAACCACAGCGATCGCCATCAGTTTAATGACCTACAGTCCCTGCTCTGTGCTACTCTGCAGAGTGTGTTGCGTAAAGTGCGCGAGGAGGATGCTCCACAAATTTCAGACGCCATTATGACTGCGATCTTGACGATGTTTAGCTCAAGTGCTGGAAAGTCAGGTGGCGTTCAGGAAGATGCCTTCTTGGCTCTCTCCACGTTGGTCGAGCTACTTGGCTTTCAATTTGCCAAATACATGCCAGCCTTTAAAGATTTCCTTATCATGGGTCTCAAGAATCATCAAGAATACCAAGTTTGCTGTGCTTGCGTTGGACTAACTGGTGATATTTTCCGCGCACTGAAGCATCTAATGGTACCCTACTGCGATGAAATAATGTCCGTATTAATGAACGATTTGTCCGAACCCAATCTTGATCGGAGTGTAAAGCCACATATCCTATCTGCTTTTGGCGATATGGCTCTAAGCATTGGAAGTGAATTTCTCAAATACTTAAATGTAGTTTTGGAAATGTTGCGGGCAGCTTCCGATTTACAGGTAATATCAATTACATAATGCACTTGCTGATTGGAATGCCTATTATACGTTGTAACTCTGGCTCTAAACAGGTGGATTCCAGCAACCACCACATGACTGAATACATAAAAGAATTGCGTGAGAGTGTTCTTGAGGCATACACCGGTATCGTTCAAGGTCTTAAGGGAGCCGAGCAAACGGCCAATCCAGATGTGTTCCACTTGGAACCTCATCTAATGCATATCATTGCCTTTATCAAGCGCATTGCACAAGACGGTGACGTTTCCGATTTGATGATGGCAAGTGTCGCTGGATTTATTGGGGATTTATGCACTTCTTTTGGGCCTCGTCTGTATCCGTTGCTGGATGATGTAGTCATCACACAGTTTCTGGCCGAGGGAAAGCGTTCCAAAGGTCAACGCACCAAAATGCTCTGTACATGGGCGGCCAAGGAGATCAAGAGAATTAACAGTCAAGTTATAGCCCAGTAAAATGGTCTTTTAGATCTTAATGTAATCCCACCCCAATGTATGTACGCAGCCAAACTGGTGAGTAAACTTTTATACTTAACTTATTGTAAGAAATAATTTAACTCAACATTCATTTTATAACTTACACATTTTTTACAGTTCAGTCCGAATTCGAAAATTCTATCTGCAAGTTTGTCCGATTTATTGTTGCTGTGCGACGCCTAAAGTTTAAGACAATTTTGTTTGTAAATTAAATTGTAAGCCAAAGCCTGCTATGATTATTTATATTGTTATTTTTGTGTGAGATCATTAGTAAATTGATACTTTTTAAGAAGCGTTATTAAAGTCCAACCAACTACATAGACTTTATAAGCATAATGACAACTTTAAAATGTAAGCAGCTTATCAGCACAACGATTCCTGTCATAACACAAACCGAATCCGATTATATACATTACAAAAAAAAAAAAAAAAAACAACAACAACAAAGAGAGTGGCAAAAAGAAAACAAAAATAATTCAAAATTATGTTCATGTCTCTAAATAGTTGTTAATGTAAAATCAAAATCGGTATCAATTTATAATATAGCATTAAACCCAATATAACCCTAAAGCAACATCAAAATACATAGCAATATTGGATACAAATAATCCTACGGCTGCAACATACTTTATAAGAAAAACCTATGTGAAAAAAATATCAACCAATAATTAGTTGATTTGTAGGAATGAAACTCTTAGTTATAGGCGTATATAAAATGATGTACTCCAACAAGCAGCTAGGAGTTTCACTTCCAAAGTGTGAACAAATGTGAATGTAAGTGTATGACTGTGTATGAATAGGTGTGTGAGTAGAAGAATGTTTGTGAGTGACTGTGATTATATGATATCTTATGAATGGACCATTATATGAAATGCGTGTAAACATGAATGTAAATGAATGATTATTAATTGCTACTAATCTCCATATCTAGTTACAGTATGAATCTGAGGTATGTGGATGTCTGAACTAAAACTATATGGTTTGTGATTGAAGTGTTATGAGCGAGAAGCACTCCTTATAAAAAACACTTTAAATGCGCGCGAGTGTGGCGTGATGTGTGATATTACTAAATGTAAGTTTTTTCTAGATATCATTAAGCAAATTTCCAATAAATAATACGAATGACTGTAGCTACATGAAAATTTCAGTGGACGGTATACTAAACACTAATTGATAAAAACAAGCAAAAAAAAGATTTTAAACGGACGCCAATTTGAAATGAAACCTCAATAACTTTAATGATCCCAATCAGAAAAACAATAACGGGAACCCACATACAAATAAATCAAACGAAAATTACAAAACAAAAGCGTCTTAGGCTTTTTAAAGCGGTTACATTTTTATAAAGAAAATAAAACTGTCATATTATTTAGTCAATATTCAAAAAAGCGCTAATTTTCGATTCATTTTAAATACGAAATCCATATGAAAAAAATGTGAAACGCAAAACGAATAGAGTAACAACCAAACAACTACCTGCAGCGTCATATTGTATTGTATATATAGTTAAACAAAGAAACAAATCACTACTAAACTAACGAAAACGGACCAGGGTAACACTACAGTACTTCATTTTACATACGTACATACATACATATATATATATTAATTATATATAGAAGTATACAGAACACATACGATACGAGTATATGACTGTCTAGGACGTAACGACACGACGCGAACATATTAATGACTAAACTCAGTTTTCTCTTTCGTCACACACATGAGTAATAATAAAATGTCAATATTTATTCAACACCCAAGCAAAATAAATATTACTAAAAAAAAGTCAACAAAAATCAATTTGAAAAATTCCCG
The DNA here is from genome assembly GCA_035045825.1 of Drosophila eohydei. Taxonomy (NCBI): domain Eukaryota; kingdom Metazoa; phylum Arthropoda; class Insecta; order Diptera; family Drosophilidae; genus Drosophila; species Drosophila eohydei. The sequence goes on from JAWNOT010000045.1 coordinate 6,534,734, forward strand.
TTTAAAATCTTTAACTCCATTATCTTGTTAAGATAAAAAACATTTGTATACATTAAATATAGATTGAAAGTAAATTTAACTTTTTTGTTTTTAAATCCAATTGTATCTTGCAATTATCTGCGTAAATCATTCAATTAAGCCAATTTAATATAATTTTTGCGTTGTTTAAACTAAAGCCATTTATAATTTGTATACATAAGTAAACCAAATGAAGTTTGTAATATCTTATTGTTTTGAATGATTTTAACGTTTTATCACACTGCCGTCCAAGATTAAATGCGTTCAGTGCAGTTTTTTTCTCTAAAAATGTATATTTCAATCTATATTTATAGTCGATATAAGTTACATCTTTCATCCATCTGAACTCAATTTGAATTGCCAAAATAATTAGATTAGTAATACTTTAAATTTCTAAAATACTGATGACGGAATTTGCTAATATGTCCTGGCGGCTTCAATTCAGGAGTGCGTCGTGTATGAAAACTATGTTTGGGGACGACAAGCCGAATGAAAATTAAAAATTTATCGGATATATTTGCGAACGTAAGTTTTTTAATCTTTCGTAAATATATAAATATAAGAATTTTAATGTTTTTCTTTCTCAGGTGACACATTTTGGATGATTGATGAACTTGTGCGCATGAGTGATGATGATAACAATGAATTATGGGGAAAACTGATGTATTTTAATTGTAAGCGTATCTGAGAGTAATGCTGACATTTCAAATCCCAATAGAGCTGATCCTGCATATATATTGTATATACAGATATAAATATTGTCAAACAATGTCAGCTACATTGTAATATATGTGCTTGGGTGTGCGAGACTATGACTGATGTAGGTGTATGATTGTGGGTTAACGTCATTCCAGGTTCACAAATGAATTTTAAAAGCGAATGACATATATTTCAATCGTCTGTCTGCTTTTGTTATTAAATATACATAACTTAAATTAGTTACAATGTATAAGTGTGATCGGTTAATATAAGAGTGAGCAGAAGGAACACCTTAAAAAATGTAATTGTGCTCAATGCATTTAGGTCGGGGTGCATGTGGACAAGTGAGCATGTATGTGATTGATGTGTGAATATAAGTGTAAAAAGCACCACGCGCAGCAGAGCAAGAAAAATAATGTTCTGTTTTGTAGGAATGCAAATCAAGAACTTATTGTAAAAAAAAAATAAAAAATTAGAAGAAAACGAAAATATGACATTGAAAGAGATCAAAAACAAAAACAAATTGAACACGAAACATATGGTACTGATTTTATACTGAGAACTGAGACTTTCTACTTATACAATACATACATAAATACTTACAACTACATAAGGACTATCATTAATTACTTTACGCGGGACGTACGATACCAACTAACAGAAAAATAGTAAAATTTACACAACACAACGTACATAAAAAGAATAATAAAACAATTTTGTATGCATATTGCGCGTTCATATACATACATTTACACGTGCATATGTGTATGTAAACATACCTAATACGTATACATACATTCACATTAATGAAATTATTATGAAAAGGTTACGCTGACGCGCGGTGCTTCAAAAAATATTTGAATTAAAAACAATTGATTAACAATTAAGTGAGTATGGTGTATCTTCTCTATTGTCATTTACCACAAAGCGTGTGTGCGAATAGTATAGCATGCGTGAAGAGTGTGAATCTGAATAGAAATTTCTCGTCTGGTCAAGTTGTTCTTGAATCAAATGGAATAAAACCATAATGATTTCTATAATGCAAAAATTAGAATTATTTTGTTAAATGAAAAGTATGTTTAAAATGCGGCTTAAACGATCTTAAGCAATGGATGACTGATAGTTTGTACGTGATGAATAAGAATTGTAATTGTGTTTGTGTGCAAGGAAAATAATAAAAGTATTTTGAATGCTAAAAACTTTTTGAAGACGACTTTTATTTACAGTTAGCTACAGTTTGTGCCTAATCGGCAATATTAATACTCCCTCTTCTTGCAATTGCCGCAGTTTCTCCGGTTTTAGGTCCAGCTCATCAAGGAAGTTCTTTACATCAGTTTCTGTAGTTGTGCGTAGCTTACCAGGCGTCCGACTCAAACGAGGTGCCGGACGAGGCGCCCAATTATCGTCAACTCGCTCAAAAGAATGACGCTCTGCATTGTGGTCATGCTTATGAGCTTGCTGCCAATCCAAAACGGGATAGACACAAGCATCTATATCTTCAAAAAATTCTGACCATTCGGCTTGCGTTTTTGTCAGAAATATATCCGTTAAAAGCTGTCTACCTTGGGCTTGATCTTGTTCTCCATATTGCGACAGTTCTTCAGGTAAATTCAAGCGATCCCTAATTAAAGCAAAAAATTTCGGTTCTAATGCAGCCACCGACATATAAAGACCATCTTTTGTTTTGTAGGTGTCGTAGAAGTAAGCGCCACCATCAAGCAAATTCGTTCCACGCTGTTCTCGCTGACTCCAAATGTCGAGATTCCTGGACATAAATAACCAGCTGGCAACGTATGCAGCGCCCTCAACCATCGCTGCATCCACAACCTGACCTTGTCCAGATTTATAGCGTTCTAACAATGCCAAGCATATACCCAATGCACACATAACACTTCCACCTGCAAAATCTGCTAAAATATTGATGGGTGCCGTTGGTTTCTCGTGCTCACGACCCAGCATCGATAGTACCCCAGATATGGCTGCATAATTAAGATCATGTCCGGCACGATTTGCAAGTCGGCCTTGTTGGCCAAATCCTGTCAGACGCGCATAAATTAAGCCTGGATTGGCAGAGCATAATAGATCAGGTCCCAAATTAAGCTTTTCCATGACACCGGGGCGGAATGGTTCAATTATGACATCGTATTTTCGAGCAAGACGCTGTACAATCCGCTGACCTGCCGTCTTTTTTATATCAATCACCACAGTGTTCTTACCATGATACAGAACATCGAAGGGATTATTTAGTACCTAGACAATATTTTAAGCCTTTACTGACGGTTTGGATAATTTATTTCAACGCTTTCGTACCTTGTCTATGCGGGTTACGCTAGCACCGAAATCTGTAAGTATTTTGCCACATAATGGCCCAGGAGCTAATCCCACAAACTCTAAAACCCTGACACCTCGTAATGGCATCTGAAAAATCTCTCAAAATCACTATACAATGCCCTTTGAACAGTTAAAAGCACATATAGCGATGTTCTTTAACAGTCGAACGATAACATGTAGTATTAAAATACCATCATTAAAAGAAAGAAAAATTTATTAACAAAGAATCAAAATAAATGTTGCAATGTTAATGCAGCTTAAAAATGAGTAGACATGGTTTTCCATATACGTATAAAAATTGAAAAGAATACAGTTCTTCTTTTCAGTGTTTCTTCTTAAAAAAATAACGTTAAATAATAACATAATTGGCTAAAATTGATTTATTGCATTTTATGTAGTCAGGTTAATTATTTGTAATAACTTAAAGTTCTATATGTCAACAATCTGTTCCGGCTTTTTTAGAAATATCAGAAGTCAGCTGTTGTCCACTGTTAATTGGCTTCGCAGTCATGATTGTTGTCAGTTAATCACCTAACGGACTTGCAGGTGTTTAACTACAACTGCTAATGTCAGCATTCATATAGTATGAAAACAAATTCCAATAAATAGAAGCTAATCAGAGAAACAACAGATAAGTATTTTTGTCAGTATGAAATGATGAAATAATTTTCAAAATAAAAATGTTATCCTATGAACAGCTTATAAGGGAGTACATTTTTGCGTCAGGCGGATCTTTTTTGCGTTAGCTAGTGTTGTTTCTGCGTCAACTGCGACAGAAAATTGACAAAATTGAAAAATTAATGAAATTAACAAATTAATTCAGGAAAATTTAAAGATGCCGCAACAGAGACGCAAACTTGCTTTTAGCGGTAAAAAGAAGAAGGATCAAATACTACAAAAACGCTGTGCAAAAGGTAAATCATTGTATATTTTCGATAGTATTATATATATAATAATAATATTACAAATAGGGCACTCCAAATACTTGCGCAGCAATCAAGAATCGAACGAAGATAGCGATGCTCCAGAGAAAAGAGTTGATCATAAGCTCATGGAGCAGCCTGTAACACGCGGAGGTCGCAACAAGAACTTAAACCGTTACAATCTTCAATTCATACATGAAAGCAAAAAGGATATAGAAGAAATGAAACAAGAGGGCTTCAGCCTACTCGAAATCGTAACACCCACTCAAAGGGAGATGGATGCACGATATTTTGAGAATTATGATTTTCCAGTGCGTCCACCTTGGACATTTGATCAAAGCAAAGAGCAATTGGATCGTAATGAAAATAGATATTTCAAGGTATGTTAATAAGTTAAACCAAAATGTTATTAAACTGAAGTAATTTTGCAGGAGTATGTCGACGATTTGCTGCAAAAGCAGCGTAGCAATCTCAAAGAACATTCCATTTTCGAGTTAAATTTGGAAACCTGGCGTCAGCTTTGGCGTGTGCTAGAGTTCTCGGATATTTTGCTAATCGTTGTAGACGTTCGATATGCATCACTGATGTTCCCACCATCTCTATATGATTATATTATTCACACGTTAAAGAAACATGCAATTGTGATCTTTAATAAAGTGGATTTAGTCGCTGCAGAGGCTGTCGTTGCCTGGCGACACTATTTCAAGGAACATTACCCGGAGCTTCCAGTTGTCCTGTTTGCATCGTATTCAGTGCGCAGCCAAAAAGGTGTTCAACGTAGTCGGTATCAGCGTGCTCATCGGCAAAGTATGGATGGAGTGCATAATATTTATCGGGAGTGTCAAAACATTGTTCAAAGCGATGTAGATCTCTCGGCATGGCAGCAAAAGATTCGTGATGATATGAGCACTGACCAGTTTGACTTTGACGACGCAATTACAAAGAGCCAAGCTGAAGGAGAGTTGAAAATTATTAATGCCATCGAGACCACACCTCATCAGCATGTGAAATATAACAACGGCGTTTTGACCATTGGATGCCTCGGCTTTCCAAATGTGGGCAAATCATCGCTCATCAATGCCTTAAAAGGACGTAAGGTTGTCAGCGTTAGTCGTACGCCAGGCCACACCAAACATTTCCAAACCATATTTCTGGTACAGAATGTACGCGTTTGCGACTGTCCGGGTCTGGTCTTTCCTTCTAGCACGCCAAAGAGCTTGCAAGTGCTGCTTGGCAGTTTTCCCATCTCACAGTTACAAGTGCCTTATCGTTCGCTCAAGTTGCTGGCTGAGCATGTGAGTCTGCCACAGCTTCTTCGCTTAAATCTGCCAGAGGAGTATGACGAGTGGTCAGCTGTGGCAGTTGCGGATGCCTGGGCGTATAAACGAGGATTTCTAACAGCCAAGGCTGCTCGCCCTGATCGTTATCGTGCCGCTAATCACATTTTGCGCATGTGTCTGTCCGGACAGCAACAGCTAATATTTCAGTTTTATCCCCCTGGCTATGATGACAACCGCAATAGCTGGACTCAACACTCCGATGTGGCCGAGGTTAAGAAATATCAGCAAGTTTACAATTATGAGCCGGATAGCGAGACTAATGAAGACACGTCTTCCATCTGCTCGGACAGTGAGTTAGGCACAATATACGCTGTGAATTATTTAACCCATAGTTTAATTGCAGGTGTGGATAGTTGTGACGAAGACAGCTCTAACGATGAAACCAATGCAGATGATGATGAATGCGATGATCAGATACTGCGTTCACGAAACGCATTTCGCCTGCTTGAAGATAATTAAGCTTAAGCAATAGGTAAAGCCTGATAACTTTAATTTATATCATTTTTGATATAGAAACAAATATATTTTGGTATCATACATAAAATGAAACTATTAGTATATTTCACATTAATTTGATCACATTGTTCGGCAATTTAAATGTTGTCAATCTCATCTGACATGATTTCGTCGTCGTCTCCCATTTTATCATCAATTGAAAGAAGAAGTTCAATGGCCCTATAAAAATTAAGCATTTATAGAATAATTACAAATTTATAAATATAAATAGTTTGGTAAAGACAACATATCATTATTTAAAATCTTATCTGATCTCTTTCATACTCAGAAATTATATAAGACTTTCGATATTTGTAATTACTCAGTACTTCATCCGACAATTTTCTTATTTTAATCTACACATACTTGATTAGTTTACTAGCATCGCTGTTCTCTTCGATGGGCGCTGGATGCAAAGCCTTTTCAAGCAACAAGAGTCCCAAATTTGATCGCAAATTCAGCACTACAGAAACCGTTTCTGGGCTGCACTTAAAACTAGAAAATATAAAACCGGAAAAATCGTTATAAAAGAATTTATAATATGTTCATGGCTTACTAGTAGGTCTCGGCTACAGACAAATAATGTCTATTATCTATAACACCAGAGTCGACGCCATCGCCAAAAATAATAAGTGCCATCGGGAACACCATAGTAGCATCGAGCAGATAAAGATTTGTTGACTTCTGCCGCTGATAGTAAACAAAGTAGTTTGAGTCAAATCCTGTCTCTCCGCTATTCACGGAGGAGGGGTGAAAATTTACGCGACGCCCATCGTCGGTCGTCATATAGTGAATGGCGCGAACCCGGTTCTTCACTTGTCGGGCTTTTCTATTAAAGAAATACAATACATATAATTATTATAATATCAAGTTTCTAAAGCCTAAAGTTTACCGTAAATGTGCCATATTGGGATAGAGACCGCCTCCAATAATTGCACGAATCAGGGGAATTTTCTCTGAATTAATGTTAGACGATTGGTCTAAACAATCCGACGAAGTTAGGAACCTATAAGTAAAGTTAAATGGATTTATATATATTTTGTTTGCCCATTTTACTGCTTCTTGTCTATATATTTGGAGTTTTCCTTTATAATTTTAGAAATATTGGCTGAATGTATAAAAAATTACCACTTTTACTTTTACAAGCGAAGACACATCCACCTGCCTACATATATTAACCCAAATTTAGAATACCTTGGTTATGTATTTTTATAATCTCCAATTGTAATGGTACTTACTTGTAGTTACAGAGGAACTCAGCGAATTGGGACTTCATACGTTCTAGCTGCTGAAGTGTCGTGTGACTGAGAAAGTTGTTATAGCAAAAGTCGCGATCCCGATGCTCCCCTACGCTTTCGCGGTAGTTGCAAATAGTGTTATGTATCATTAGATGATCACTGTACATATTTTGGGCCAGCCTGCGTTTGGCCTCGTCGACCCGCCGCTCCTGACCTAAGGGCGTATAGAACGGATTTTTGTAGGAGAGAGCAGCTGCGACGGATGTAATGGGATCCAAACAGCGAAAAAGTGCCGAGATCAGAATCATTTTACCCACTTGCGGATCAATTGGGAGTTTGGCTAGATGCATGCCCAATGGCGTCAAGTTGCCATTAATGTCAAGCGCTTCTATCCTGATTATAACCGATACAATCTCGTAATCGCAATTAAGAGAGCAGCACTACTTACCGCTTAAGTAAGTTGATAGCTGTGCTCACAGTCCTCTGGGCAGGTGCATCGATCATTGTTTGAAACATTGCGTAAGCATCGTCTATGTGCAGCAGCTTGAGACTAAGTATGATCGTTTCCAGTTTGCAGCGCAATATCTCTGGAGTTGGTATTTCCGCCATCAGAGCCTCTCGTGCCCGACTAAACAGATTATAACATACGCCTGGCTGCACTCGGCCGGCGCGTCCCTTGCGCTGTTGCGTGTTTGCGTGCGTCACCCAGCACTCCTCTAGAGATTGTATGTTTGTCTCAATATCATAGTCAGTCACTTTGGTTCGCCCAGTGTTGATGACGTAGACAACATCGTCGATGGTTACTGAAGTCTCGGCGATAATAGTGGATATGATTACTTTTCGCTTCCCATTAGGGGCGCGTTTAAAAACAGACTGTTGCTCCGCCGAGGGAAGCATCGAATGCAGAGGAAAGATGAGTAAATGGTCGCGCCAGCGTTGGCCTAAGGGTGAACGAGGGTTTTTCAGTGTGCTATGCAATAGTGATATCTTATTCAATCCAGGCATGAAGACCAATATAGCACCATCTGATTTTTTGTTACATATATAATATATGAGATTCGCAATAAAATCAATATCCTCGCAGCCCTCGGAATGGGGTACTCGAAGCTGCTCAAGAACATTGTTATCGTACCTGCTGCGCACCTGCCGTATGTATGGCTCAATCATGTTTCTGTGTTCCCACTGATCCAGCCGGGGTTGGGACCGTTTCTTGTTCCCACAGTCAAACTGATAGCCTGTCATGGCGAGCACATCCTCCAGATAGAGAACTTCGACAGGATGCATCACACCTTCTATGCGTAACATTGGGCATCTGTTAAAATAGTTACAGAAATCCTCTTCCCGCACCGTCGCACTCATTAATATAACTTTTAAGGAGGGCCGATGTGGTAGTATAATCTTGAGCAAAGCCATTAGCATATCTGTCTCAATGCTGCGCTCGTGTATCTCGTCCAGCAGAAGAACGCTCACGTTGTATAGCAACGGGTCTGATTGTAGCTGCTGCAAGAGAACTCCTGTGGTGCAGTACGTTATTGAGGCACGTTCACGAGGCTTTCGACTTTCCAGACGAATCTGATAGCCCACAGAATGCCCTAATGGTTCAGCACGCTCATAGCTAACGCGCTCGGCCACTGTTATGGCCGAGATTCGACGAGGCTGCGTGCACACGATGCGGCAGGTGGTTCCTATTCCCTTTTCTATGCAATCGTCTAACAGTAGTTGCGGCACCTGCGTAGTCTTACCACAGCCGGTGCTACCAACAATTAATACAACTTGATTCTTGTCCACAGCGTCGATAACATCTCTTGCATGACGCATTGTGGGTAATTTCAGACGGTCTTCGTAGCGCACTCGAAAGTCTGGATTTTGAAGACGTTCCTTTTGTTTATCCTGAAGATGGGCATCTAGGCCTCGGTTTTGCAAATTCAAATCTTTATTTTGCTTTTTGGTCTCTTCTATGAACGCCTCAAAGTTTACATTTAACATATGGCGAAACTGCTGTTGGAAATTCTCATCCAAATGCTTCTGTCCAGCTTCTCTTGCCAACTTAAACTGATCCATGTATTCATTGACACGCATAATAACACCAGGAGGCACAGTAACATCGCAGCCCAACTTAATTTTCGGCTCATTTTTGGTGTCTGAGTTTTTACGTTGTCGGGCAAGATTTTTGTAGTACATGCCAATCTCCCTGCCACTCAGTCCTGGCGGGCGGGAACTTTTTCCCGAACGGGCTTGCGACTTATTTCCCCTATGCATTTTATTAGAAATAAACGCAACTACGCTTAAGTCTGGGCTTAAGCACACCGGAATGAATTTATTCGATACGAATTGATATTTTTTGATATTTTTTGAAGCCCTGATGATTTACACACATAGTGGTAGTCCCTATATATGTTAATGTTAATGTAACATACTAATGTTAAGTTTCATGCAATATGGAAAAATTGATAATTATTTTGTTTTACTTTGGTAATTTTATAGTACGTTACAAATAAAAAAGGCACAAAAAGTCGGACTTTTGACAACATTTATGTAGTTTTGTATAGGATTAAATTTCCGAAAGAAAAAGAAGACAAAGGGAACACAATGTCGATAAGAGTTAGAGGTGAGTATCATAACTTGATAGCTTGATGATATATGGAGATAGTTCTTGAAATGCGTTTCGCATATTCAGAAATCTATATATCTATATATGGTACAATACAAATGCCATTATTTAAAATGCTAGATATTTGAAATTTGAATACTCGTGTTGACAGCTCATAGCCGAGCATCTGAAGTGGATATATCTACGCCAAGTAGGCACAGGGCAAATCTATATACTAGGCGATTCAAATTTGCTGACCGATGAACTAAGTCGGTTTATCCCTATATGTCTGTCCGTCCGCCTGTCGTCTAACAAATATTCCAATATATAGAGATTATATGCTTAAAACGTCATCAATAAGCATGTCCCACTCAAAAATGTGGTAACAAATTAAAATTCGTGAATTCTATTCTATTCGAAGAATCGCAATTGTGATTGAATTGTGTTTGAGATATAAACTGCTATTTTAGTTTATATTTTAGATTATGGTCGTTGCGCAGGAGATGTTGGATCGTGTTCTGATGTCCTAATGTCAAATTCAAGGTATTAACTGGCCGGGCATTTTCAACGTGCTACAAACATAAAATTTTAAATATTTTTACAAAACTCTCCGAAAAAAAAACAAATATACGCGGAGTATGTCGGCAACATCTCTTTTGATTTATAAATATTCATATATATATATATATATATATATATATATATATATATATATATATATATATATATATATATATATATATATATATATATATATATATATATATATATATAACACAATATATATATATATATATTATTCATAGTTTCGCACCTTTAGTCTCTTACGTTTTCTACAACCACAATACATTTCGGAAAATATAGCTCAAACCGTTATTTAAAACTTTTTGATTTTTCTTAATTCATCAAGAGATGTCTTATTTATTTGTATGAAAATGTAAAAGGAATTCGATTTGTGACTGTTTTATTTAAAGTGAAATCAATCTTTAATCATTTTTTGTATACTAATATATAATTGTTTTTCATATTCTCAAATAACTTTCGCCCAAGTAACCCAAAAAATATAAGATTTGTGATTTAGCTTTATATACGAATATATATTGTAAATATAAGGAAGTAACAAAGTATCTCTATTGACAATAATGTTTTTATTTTTATAGTAAATATATGAATTCTATAAAATGTATAATTTATTGCAAGCACATGTTTCATTTAATGAAGGTTCTTTGCAAGAATCATTCAAAATATATTACCTATTGCCAACATTCATCAGGCTTCACTAACAAATGCGATGGACATGTAAAGCCAATTTCCTCTGCATGTACATAGAAATACGTACACATTGTATTTGTTTAGGTATGCCTTTATTCTAAGTTAACATAGGCGTGTATATGCATTTCATTTATAGACATAAAAGACTGCTAATTAACACATTTAATTATATGAACAACAAATGAGAAATTTGCAATTTCTCACCAAAATATATAGATATTCTACATGAAGCAGGATATTTAATGTATAAATACGCATATTATTAAATAACGCAAACATTAAACAACAGTAAAAACAAAAACTTGTGCACATTGGTATAGTATAGGAAAATTGCTACTTAAATAACATCTTTAGACTGATTTGTAAAATGAAAAACTAACCGGTTAGGATCTATACTGAACAATAAACAAATTTAACAAATTCCTATTAATGCCGCGATTATAAACATAATTTTAATTATGTCATTTAAATGGAAGTTGAAATATAGGGTGGATTCCAAGCAGCGGTGCTTCATTTCTCTCCTTAAGTACATAATTTATGAGGTATTTTTTATGTGTAATTGTGTGTAATTTTTAGCACTCGAAAATTCTTATATCTGTTCATAGTTATTGAAAAAAAATGCGATATAACAAAAATATTATTGATTGTTACATTAATTTGCTGTATCCAAAATTATATATCTCTAATAGAGTTTACAAAATTATAGAAACAATATTCTATTCAAGTTGCAAGTTATAGTGAAAATAAAACAATAATTAAGGAAAATATTTAAGGAAAAACAATCGTAAGTCGGTTATACGCTAGAGCAAATGTGTTTGAATGGGAAATTTAATATGCGCAACTAGATTCCCAGTAAAGGATAGTCTGGTTATTGTGGCTTGTTTTGCCTGGATTCGTTGTTATCCTCCGGTTTTGGCAAGAGCGGTGCTAACGCCGTTGTTCCATCTTTGTCATCGTTTTCTCCATTGTGAAGATCACCTGCAACATCCGAGGTAACTAAACTACTGAATGAACCATCTTCTGTTCTTTCAGGACCAATTTTATGTCCACCATGGATGTGACCACTAGCACTATTACTTCGATCATCGTGAGATATAGTATTGTTAGTTGGTGACGATGTTACACTACGATTAGGCTTGGATAAGCGTCTCGTTGACAGAAATCGAGACTTTTCATCCTCAGTTGCTGAATGGAGCAACCGTTCAACTTCGTCATCGATTGTCTCACTTGAGAACGTGCCCGATTTTCGACTCTTTTCTAATAAAGTTGCCTTTTTTGCAGTTAGGTACAAGCTACGTTTAATTGCAATATATATCACATCTGTAGCAGCGCGAACAGAGTAATCAGGAACGAAAGTTTGCCGAATTTTCGAATCCATATTCAACGACTGCATCGATCCCATCTGAGTCGGAGAGTCTACAATGAATTGCAGAAGCACATTCGATTAAATTAAATTTTATTTCTTCTAATTTTATGTACTTACCAACAACAACATTCTGCACCAATGCTTGCGTACCAAAATAAGTAAATGGACCACTATCAAAAAGAAGTCCTTCTCTGCCAATCGTTACTTCCACACGACCCTCTAATATAAGTACAAAAAAGTCAACAGCTTTCCCCTGTGTAAATATGAATAAACTGGGATCATCTTTCGGTTTTCCCTTTGATTTAATGTTATGGAAAACATCTTGATTAAGTAATCGCCGCAAGATTGGTTCTGAAATGACATCCTTTTTAAACGCATCGACAGCTGTAGATAGAAAGAAATGGTAATATTATACTATTGTTATATAATATGGGTATTTTTTGTGTTTATTTGTTACCTGTACTTAAATATTGGAATGTTGCCAACGTTAATTGAGGAGAAATACGAACTGTTTGCGCCTCGCGACGTTCGGCAAACGCAGAAAAGTCGGCTTTTTTATAACGACTGCGACGAGTTTTTGTACGATTATCAACAAACACATCGGTTTCATCAACAATTTCTGCTTGAATAAGCTCCTCAATTACATCTTCCAATGTAACAAGGCCAACGGTTTCATAAAACGGATCGCCGTCGCCTTCATTGTTAACACGATGAACGAATGCGATGTGACCGATCGTGCCTTCCTTGAATTGATTAAACATAATATCTAAAGTGTAATCCTCAAAAACAAAATGAACGGGATTTTGATAAAATTCGCATAATGTCTTCAACGGAGTGTTATCATCAGTATCTACGAATGCCAAATCTTTAATGTAGAGCAAAGTCACAATGTTTTTCCTATCTCCGTCGTATACTGGAATACGAGAATAACCAGAGTTCATAATATCAGATACAGTCTCAAAGTCCAGCACGGCCTCCAATGAGAGCATGTAGGCGTCATTAATGTGAGTCATAATATCGGCGACAGTTTTCTTGCGTAATTCCAACGCGCCCGATATTATATTCACTTCATTTTTATCCAAATCATTCACGTCGTTTGTAACCTGCGCAATAGAATCTCTTTAACATAATGGAAATCCAAATATTTACAAGTTATTTCTGTACTTACACGCACAAGTTCCTTCAGACGTTCACGATTAAATACATTACCAATCTCTTCACCCAACAGTGCATCTAGGATACGAGATATTGGGTACGATAGCGGAGCGGTTATGGCCATTACCGTTTTGGTAATCAATATAGTTTTGGCACCAATAGCTAAACCGTGTCTTGAACACACAGCCTAAATTATTATTTTTTTTATATGTAAAGAAAAATTTATGAAAATTGGCTATATATATTATAAGGTTAAAATTATAGATCAATGTAAGAGTTACGCTGTTATGAATGAATTTCAAATTAATCCATATAATCCACATAATCATCATCTAATATAAAACGCCAATATATATACTCAATTAAATAATAAATGTATATGCCAGATACCATACAAATTAGTTGCGCATAACTAAGTTTTCACAGTCGTGTTCGTTTGTATTAATATGTATAGTACATTCATCAAAAAGCATAATCAAATAAGTTAAAAGTTATTAAAAACCCTTTCGCCTTATTTAAGAATAAAATCGATGTGTACAAAGCATATCAATTAAACTTAATTGAGTACAACATAAATTAGTTGAAATGTTGTGGTATCAGTCGAGTCTATTTCTTTTTATTATTATGGGTCAAAACAGAAAAATTAGATTACTTATTACAAATACAAGAAAATAGATGTATTGGCATGAAGCCATATGTATTTGTGTGTAAGGGCAAATTAACAATGCGTTTTGCTATTGCTTATTAACTGAATTTCAATAATCAATAACATTAAAAAGGGAATATTATTCAAAATCAAAAGGACCTACAAAAAATTAGGAAGCATATGTACTGATATTAATGCCTTAATACATACGGATAGACGGACAGACAGACGCACAGGGCTATATCGATTCAGTCGGCAATTTAGGTCAAACAGTTTTAAAAATAATTTTCAATCTAAGCTTTTTATTACTCTAGTAATAAAAGTGTGAGTTTCGTCATATGTCGTTAGATTGACCTACATTACAAAATTTGGCTGGGATTTCATCCTTAATATTAAACCTAAAAAATGAGTCACCAACCAAAAAAAGTATCCAACTGTGTGTAAGGTCAACACCCTGCTGTTTAAAGTCTTGGGATAGTATATCCAAAAATATACGTCATTTGCTAATTACCTAATTAAGCACCTATAGAATTTATATTGATTTAGTGATTCTGCTTAAATGTCATCATTTCAACTGATATATATAGACCTTTTACATATTTTTGCATTAAACAATTCGTATATGTCATTATTTGCATTAAACATTTTTAATAGGTTTTGTGTAAACATTTTAGAGAATGATAAGAAAAATGACCTAGATCAATTTAATTCAGCGTGTTACTTTTACAGAGTCCAAGCATATAGTTTAGTTAAATGCCTACCTGAGGTGTTATTTCACCAAAAAGTACAATAGCCAAGGTGGAAAATATGACAGCAAAAAGTCCAGAAGTCAAACCATCCAGTAGAATGGTAAAGGTGGAGTTAACCAACACATTACCCAAGAGAATACTGCACAACAGATAATTACCTTGATCTCTGACAGGTGCAATTTTCGCGGCATACTTTCTTTCTTTTTCCGTGCCGGTATTTCGTAATATCTAAGATATATAATTCATTTTTAAACCGATAAATCGTTTTTGCTTCAGCTACATACTTTTAATTCAGTACGGTCCATGGCCATTAGACCCAAATTAAGACCGGAGAACAAGGCAGAGAAACATAAGCATGTTATGATGACAACAATAGCTACCCAGAGAGGCAAAAGTGGTTCATGCGTTTCGATTTTCATCCATTTGTCATTGCCTTGATGTACAAGGGGCGTGGTATCAGCGGCGCTGTGATGCTGTTAAGAAAATACATTAATCATACATAAAGTTAATATGAAATTAGCATTCATTGCGGCATTCAAAACTCACAGTTACTCCATTATCGTCAGTTTTCGCACAAATATACAGTGCGCTCTTCGAGTACGGAAATTTGACCGTATACGTTGCAGTAAGTCCGCCATCGGAAACAGTGTCGGGCTTAAAGATTTCAGTTATTGGTTTGAGACAGGCTCCTTTATATTCGTTCTCTTCACTGGTAAACGCAATAACTGTGTTTTTTTGTAAATCAACACCAAAAATGCGAATTGTCTGTTCCTTATTGCTCAATACACTCGGAACGCCCTCATTGGACTCAGAGCTATCATCCTCCAAACGCAATCCTATAATACGAAAACTGCTATCCCCCGTAACCTGCCGCGGTTTCCGATCTCTAAAAAAAAAAAACACAAAAATAAATAAATAATTTATTTAATATGAATTATTTTAATCGCGATATAATGATATGAGATTATATTTTATGTGCCGTGGATCGATGAAGGCACTGGCATATTATAGGACCATTTCCTTGCCAGTCAACGGAGGCAAAAAACACTTGGATGGATTTAACAAATTCTGATTGGCTTTCATTTTTTGCCTTTTGCGCCAGCAAAGGTCACAAAATACGCTGACCCTTATAAACATGCTCACCAAAGCATTATTAATTATTTATAAACTTTTGGTACATTGAACCAACTTATAATATCCTGTTGTCTTCAGATTGAAAATTCCTCTGCCTAATATCTATATTTTAAATATATATAAAATCTGGACTATAAAATAATTTTCATTTAAAATTCATTTCGCTCTGCTATATTTGTCTAGATTTTATTTGTACATACGTTACTTGAGATTTCTTAATATATAGAGAATTTATATGTATACATATTATATCTAAATTAGAAAAAATCAATGAAGCTCAAAATTACATATATTTTTTTAATTTTTTGATAACCCATATTTTGAATAGCCATGCTATATAGCATATATTTTAATATATTCCTAAAAATATATGACATACGATAGCTAAGGTATATTAATTCAATCCAACCGATTCTATCATACATACATAATTAAAATTTTAAATTTTACATTTTGCTAAACATTTGTGTGATATAGGTTCCAAACAATTTCAAAGATGTTAAGTATTGCTTTATATATGAATGCAGATTTGAACAAGATATTTTAAAAAAGAAATATCCTAAATGTATAGTATAGTATAAATATTGTATTGAATATATCTAGGTAGTAGAAATAGACGAAGTAGAAAAGGTTCTGATTCACACGGACTCAAATACTTAAGATATCATGGTCGATTTTTAAATATACTATAGTGGTTCTCCTAGACGGATATATGTATGTATTGGCTTTTAAGTATAGTAAACAATCAGAAAATTAGCCAGCTATTACTAGTTTATATCTGTTATGCATAGATCGATGCCAGACTAAGATTATAAAACCAATAATATATAAATTATAGACCACCTACATAAATAGAATCATCGTTGAGAACACAGATAATAGTTACCAGGTTATTAATGCTGGTCAACAAATATGTGACGAAGTCAATAGCCACTTGACTATTGTATAAGGGCTTCTTTTGTTTAAGATAAGGTCTGCCCCTACGTAAGCATTTTGGCCATCAAACCAATTGAGATGTTTTACTAAATAGTCCCAATATACTAATTTCATGATTTTACCGGAATATACTGACTTGAACTACAGCCAGAAAGATAATCTTATTCCAAACTGTCGCAAGATTTTAGCTTGCGTCATAACCAACATGCTCTTATCGCATATAGCTTTATTATCAAAATAACGCTATCGTAAATCATTTATCTCATTCGATCAAGTACACATCACGGACTTTCATGTGTGTTTAATTATATATGAAAGTGTTCTAAAAAGCGTTTCTGATAAAGACTAACACGTATAAAAATATCAAATACTTAAGTTTCATATCTTACGAAAATAGGTAAAATATATAATATTATGGTATTGAATATATCTAGGTAGTAGGAATAGACGAATTAGCTAAAATTCTTGTTATTACGGACTCAAACATTATGATTATTATTATGACATGACATCTTAAATTTTTAAATATACTATAGTGGTTCTTCTATATTATAGACCTATAAGATATGTAATATTAATAAATAAAATAAAAGAATTTAAAGAAATATAAATATATGTCTAGAGTATAATGGCTTGAGAAAATGTATGTAACAAGCAGAAGGAGACGTGGCAGGAATCATCTCACTGTTATCCACATGAACTTTAAATTTGAAATATATATTCATGTATATTTTTTCTGTATTAATTATTATATTAATATCATTATCGCACTCTGAAAGGTTGTTAGGGAAGTCAAATGTTAAGTTGACTTAGTCTTATAATTCAGTTTAATTATGATTGATATGTTTAATTCATCTCATATTAATTTGCATATAATCCTTTATATTGATTGATACATTAGAATTGTATCACAAACTTTAAGTATATAATTAAATTATTAAAACAAATGTATAGAGACTACTCTTTGCCTACTACCGCAAAATAAGTTATCAAATACGAAATATCTCTGAAATAGGTGCCTGATGGTCTAAGTATAACAACAATGCCTAAAAAAATTGAAGAAAAAAGATGCTTTTATACATGGAATCTCAAACCCTTTTTTATTTAACTGCTCTGTTAAAGAACCAAATTTTATGTATTTCTCTTTGACACTTTGTCTATAAAATCGGTACTGAAATATGGCTTTATAGCTTCATAGAATGTCTGACGTTAATCCTAACAAAAACGTATCCATATTAAGTGACTAAACATACAAGCTGCACATTTTCATTACATTACTTGATTAATAATACAAAAAATGATCTCAACATTATAACAGTTTTTTTCCTAGAGCTTTAAAATGTGTTTTTTCTTGCTTTTTTTACCAAGCCATAGTTGGCAACATCGTTTCATATTTTCCAAATTTTTGTTGGTCGAACGTAAAAGTAAGGGACCCGAGCAAACACCAAGTTGAGTGGTGCGTTGAAATAGTGTGTACTAGACACAAGGAGGATGCAATTTCGAGCGAGTTGTTTTTAATATTATGAGAAAACTGCGGTAGAACACACACATTGAGCATACCTGCTTCTGCCAGTTATATTTTAACAAATATATTTTACCCTGTACTTCCCATTATCAGAAAAAATTGCCCATATCTAAACTATATTTTGCTTGAGGGAACAGAGGAAAACGATTCGATTTATAATTATCTTAATAGTATTTATTTAGCGAATTGTTATATTTTCTACTAATTTAATAATGAATCGATTGTTGACTATGTGCGGCCTCTCCTAAAAGAATGTGAAACTTGTTGAAACACATAGACATACTTATGTGAACAAACAATGATATTTGTATATGAATAAACATGTGTGAATATGCGTAAGCACCCGAGTGGAGCTAACATACGCGCATATTAGCACATATGTATATATATTCAGTTGACGGCTGTCGGCAGACTCTAAGAGTACATCACATATGTACATACAGAAATGTATACATGCATAAGAATTTCTATGGGTACACATTTGACAGAGCTCGAGCGATTAGATCAAACGACATTGATGAAATGTGTGTCATCCATGAACATGCGCTCTTTAAATTATCATAAAATATGAGTCCATATAGTTGCTCCTTGCTAGAAAATATCCTATACAATTATACAATCACACAACTGCTGCCTGGAAAAGTGAATACAAATCAGTATATCATATAAAGAAAAGTTTTTACATGGTATAGAGTTTGCAAACTAAATAATTATTTCTAATCAGTTATTATTATTATTTATAAGGTTTTTGACGAGAGACTGAGAGGCAAACGTGAATGCCCCAGCAATGTTTATAGGCCAACGATAAAAAGAAGTAAACAAACATAACACAAAAAAGAAAATAGAAATAATAATTCAACACAGGTCTTTGTACTATATTGCAGGACTTTTACTTCCTTAGTAAAACTTACCAATTGAAAGGTTTTATCGTTCAAAAGCTGCTTACTAAGTTTTTATTTTCTGATTGTAAATAAAACAGTCATAAAAAATAATCAATTAGAATCTGAACTTATTCATAAAACTCCTATAGAATTTCCAACTTACATATATGTACATTCATATTTACATATATCTTTAGTTAGATACCGTAGAGGTGATTCGTTATTCTGCCTGTATAAGGTATTTTAAATAAACGGTGTACACATTTAAGATTATTTAACGT
Source organism: Drosophila eohydei (assembly GCA_035045825.1). Taxonomy (NCBI): domain Eukaryota; kingdom Metazoa; phylum Arthropoda; class Insecta; order Diptera; family Drosophilidae; genus Drosophila; species Drosophila eohydei. The sequence continues at coordinate 6,554,313 of JAWNOT010000045.1, forward strand.
TATATCTGTATTTATTTGGCCAACATAAACTTTTCTTGCAATTATATTACGGATCTAAACTTCAAAACATAATTAGGTATTACAACAGTGTAGAATGTACAGCTATTATTATATATATATATATATATATATATATATATATATATATATATATATATATATATATATTATGAAATATGAAATGACGATTTACATACGTTTGCATGTGTGTCTACTAATACATACGTACGTATGCATATGTACAAAGAAGTCGTCACTCATTACACTGGCATAAGTACGGAGATCGAAACGCAAAAACAAACATCAGAAAAAAATAAAAATAAAATACTTGCTTAAACCGACGCAATCCAGATTTGTTTGGACTGTACGGTGAAACAAAAATAAGAACTACTCGCAATATTGGTGTGTTTGGTGGCTTTCAAAATTTTGTAAGAGTGTGTATCTATGTATGTATATGCTTGTGTGTATTGATTTTAGTGCGGCTTCGCCAAAAAACACACGCATATCTACACACATACATATCTGCGTCTGCGTCTGTATTTGTGCGCAATGTTGCAGTTGTGTTTGTGCTGCGTGTATATACACCTGTATTAAGTGTACATATATGTGTCTGTGTGTGCAGCTGAGTTGCTAGCTCGCGCTGAAACGTGCCTCACAGCGACGAAAAGAGCAACGCCAATGGCTAAGAATGAGCACGAGAATGATTCATTAGTACAAATGTTTGCGGTAATTTTTCAAGTTTTCAGAGGATTGCCTCAGATCGACTGAAAATAATAGGCCCTTTAATTTTTTTTGTGAAGTATACAATTAATAAGACATGTCGAATATTTAATACATTTGCCAAGTTATTTGGTTAAATTTGGTTAAATCGCGTCAGTGTTGAAAATTCTGGTTCTAATTGCTCAAAAAGTTAAATCGTTTATTTTCACTTTTTTATTGGTCAGCTATGCATTAACAATTATGACCGATATTGATTACCGATGGAATAAGTGATTATCGATCATGAGTAAATTAAGTTTTTGATTTATTTATTTATTTTTACATATCGGTTCCAGGGAGATTTATACTGAAATGATCACCAACACTAGTTCTTAGTCTAAAATTGAGCTGGTTGAGAAATTGGGACAAATTACAAGGCTAAATCGACATGGATGTGTTAGACATAGTGATGGGGTCGTTAATGCCACCAAATGTCTTTTAAATATATATATATAACATGCTTTCACAACGTCAGAACAGCGTTTTTTTTACTGAAAATAACACCCGAGAAACTAATTAATGTGTTTCATGTCTAGCTTTTTACCGATTATATCTACATACATTTTTGTACATATACACATGGATACATACATAAAAATAATAAAAAATATGCTCAAGAAATGGCAATACTTTTGCATACTTAAAATTTTTTATAAATAGATTTGGCAGCCAAAGCACAGACGTTGCACATATACATCCATTCAAGCATTCTTACGTAGACAAACCCGACATAATTCTATAAATATATATATAGATATATTTATATATATATATATACATATATATATATATATATTGGCTTATGTGATTGGAACGATCGTGGACATACATAAAAAATCCAAAATACACAAGAAAGCTCTAGTCTTATATGCGTTTCTTAATAAATTCCAGTTTTTATCGAGCATTAAAAAAAAAACAAATAAAAAAAAAATCAACATAACTTTACCATAACCGCCACTTCATAGTTAAATAAAAAAAAACTGCCCTTCGACACCTGGCATTGAACCCAGAATTTCTCGGCAAACGCCCTGCCCCTACCAAAACGGATTTTAATGAAACTTTCAGCATGTTGACTATAACATATTCGATTGGAGTAATGTCAGCTTAGTAAATTCGCATATTGGTCCTATTTTCAAAGAAACTTAAATTTAAAAAATTTGGAGCCGGTATCAAAAATGTAGCGAAAATCAAATTTGTATAAGATACAAATAAAGCTAAATACAAAATTTGGAGTATCGAGTTTTGAAGCTGTACGAGATATAATTTAACAACCACATTTCTATAATATTTTTAATCGATAACAATAAAACGAGAAGAGTTATCGATTATTTGAAACAAACTTGATATGCACGTGCAGACGGGCAGGGCTTGTGGTTCTGATCAAGAATACGCCTTTTTCTGCCGTTACATATATTTTAAAAAAACAATTTTTTATTTTTAATTTCAAATGTCAGTGGATGTCTCCATATATACGAATGCCCATATAGCCATGCCTACATATAGACACACACAAGCAGGAATGCATTTGTGACCTTAATAGTTTTACTTCAGCAAAATCTGATTTTTCAGTTTTATTACGGCTGCAAGTCAACTAATTTAGGCGAAAATCTAAAAACAAACAAACAGATATTCTCGCTTTGAGCGTAACCTAGTATGTATGCACATATGTATGTGGAGAGTGCTTAAGTACATACATCTATGGATGTGCATGAGCATGTATTGTGCGTTGATAAACAATGAATGATAAGACCAAGAAATTGAGTCACAGCCAGCCTTCACAGAACAATAAAATAAATATGGTTATCGTTATTGCATGAAAATGGAACTGAGAACTGAGATTGTTTTGTATGTTGCTAGTAGGCCGGGGAATTAATATTATTTCTTACTGGTATTTTGGACACATATGCACAAGCATATGTATATGTAAGCAGAATCTCTTTCGATTAGTGATCACAGGATGCATATATGCGTATGTGTGCAAATGATTCCAGTTTGAATATGAATCGACTGACACATACTTGACATCTCTAAAAATCTCTTAGCTATTTATAAAATTAGTGCGTCTAACATTGAAACCGCAGAACGAATATACTCGTTTCTATCTGTGTATCAGTGCATCAGAAGCTGCTAATAACTTAGTAAGCGACAATGTGTTAATCAACGCCTGTATGCTTAGAGCATTGAAAATAAATATGGAAATATAAACTTGATGCAAAAACTTGTATACAGCTTTATTACTTTATTATATTATTTAAAAAAAAGTCTTCTTTGGCGCTATTACGATACATACTTTGTGAAAGACTTACCACCAATTATAAGGTCAAAATGTGGACTGAGTATAAATCATGTGTATATAGTATTTGTACCTAACCTATTAAATTTGCTTTTATTATTTTGTATAATGTTTTCATACAGTTGAACATTAAATCAATATTGATATCTTTACTTTTCCCAAATTTAATAAATAAATTGTAAATATATATATATATATATATATATATATATATATATATATATATATATATATATATATATATATATATATATATATATATATATGAACATACGCATCATGAATACTTCCATTTTTTTATTAAAGAATCAGCTCTAAATGAAAATAGCTGACCCTGTATCCGGCTTCATGTGTATCAGGCACGCTGCGAACTGCTGTGTTTAGTACATATTAAGATCTTTGTAGTCGGGGCAATCGTATATATGTGATTCGCAATTTGATAGTGCTCCAAAATTAGAGTTTTAATGCAACTATAACAGCGAACGAAATGAGCTCAATTTTCTTTTATTTCGAATTTCGTATTTAATTTGAATGCATTGAAATTTTTAATAAATTAAATAATGAAGGAAAAACAAACAAAAAAATGGTATATTTTTTAAATTTTTAAAAAAATTAATAAATTGTTGACAAAGAAAACAACCAAAAATATTGTATATTTTTGTTTTGGTTTTGCTTTTGTAAACTTCAGTTTTTTAAACTGTGCACAAGCCAATCGCTAATTACTCGCTCATTAATTTCAGAAACAGAAAATGTTTCAAAATTTAAATTAAAAATGTTCAATAAGTTCTAATGTTTTTAAAAGTATAACCCGATCTAATAAAATGTTAAATGGAAGAGAATTGATTCGTACGCTTTAGGTTAATAAATCAAATAACCCATTTCCTTTCACATTTACAACATATGTTTCACTTTTAACTAGGTGGCAACAATGAGATACAAATGTAAACAAAACATGATTATTAAATATGTAACATTGCACATTATATATAAAAAATAACAATATGAACTGGACTTGGAAATCGTATCATGTTTTTAAGAAAATAAACAAGTTTATTCCCTAGAAATTAGAAAAATGTATAATTTGTTTGCTATTATTTCCGACTTTCATACACTCAGTCCCACAAATACCAATAAATTGCAAATGCTCTGCCTATGTAAAAGCATAAAATGAATTAACATTTAAAAACGTAAAGGTCGTCCAGGTAAATATTATATCCTAACCATAGAATGGTTATTTAGATACATGCATATTGTATTCTAACTTGCCTTGTTTGTGTTTCTGGCAACTGCAGCTCCTTCAGTATCTGTGTTTCTGTGTTAGAATTATTTATGTTTTCTTCTGCCAGCAGATTTGTCATTAAGTTCAATGGTTTTAACACTGTTAACGGAGCAACGCCATCAAAATCGACATTTGCATAAGAGGCGTGGGCCAATTTAATACAATTTGCAAACGCTAAAATTGTAATTAGGAAAGCAAGATAAATGCTTTTTATGTCTCGTAGACCCTCCAATGTAACACATAATTTTGGACATGCAATTGATTTTCCATCTCTCACACGCGGCATTCGCAAAACTGAGGTGTTGGTAATTATTTTTGAGTTTGACACTTTAGTCCGTTTATGACATTGTTTCAAACACTTGTCACTCTTTTCCATAATACGTATTTGTTGTGATTTTTTTGTGTTGTATTAAACAATTATATTACAATAATATGACTAAATCCGTCCGAGCGATACTTCGTTGGCACAAGTAGAGCCCCTAAAAGCAATATACCTGTCTGTGCAATGCGCTATATACGTATGTATGTAACTTCTAGCAGTGTGACCGTAGTGCCATAGATAATTATACTTAACTTATTATCTAAAATACTAAAACACAATCAAATAAAATAGTTTAGGGCTACATCATTACCAATTTATTTTGATTGTATAAAGACACAACGAAATTAATAAAAAGTGGAATAATATTTAATCAAGCTTTAGCTATAATTTTAAAGTATACTATAAATTCCCAGATTTGCTAAACTAATAATAGTTCAATTAGCATGCGGATACGTCACAAAATGTAATTCCTCAGTTGTTACGACAAATAACTTTGTTGATCCCACGAAAACCCTATACAATTAAATGAATATGGAATGGAAATTCTCTAACATACATTTATTTAAAAAAAGGGATCTTTTGACGATTTTGTTGTCATTTAATTATTCAGGCGGAATTAATGTTGGCCAATCGCAATGCCTCATTAACTTGTAAATACAATTTTTTCTTAATGTATGAAGTTTAGATACTGTTACCATTTCTGTTAATTGCTCCTGGTACATTTTCATTTTATAGAGCTCACCTGAACAAGCTCAGTCGTTCATTTTAACGTTCTGTTCAAATGAACCTGCTGTGAACTGAGCGCATGAACTGTGCGTAATGAACTCATCTTTTTAATATCTAGCATATCAAACCATATAAACATCATAGAAGTGTTTTAATTATGGACAAAGACGAATTGTCTGCAATTGACATCGTTACATTTGTAACTGAAGAGCTGCAGCAAAATTACCTTAGTAACCGTGACAATAAAGCAAAAGTCTTTGAGGAATTTCTGGGGCGATGGGAGGCAAACGACAATACCATTGCAAAGGTGAAGTCTCTAAAATTTGAGTTCGACGCTGGTATGTTGCAAGATTTCTCTATTATATAGGTATATATATACATTTATATATAAAAATATATCTATGTGTGCCTCCATACAGATTTGGATTGGTTCAATGTTAGTAGGCCATTGACACTTGCTGGCTTACACGGAAAAATAGTTGTGTTGGATTTCTTTACATACTGCTGCATTAACTGCATGCACGTATTGCCAGAGCTTCGGGCTCTGGAAGAGAGATTTCCAGTGGAAAGTGGACTTGTTGTAGTTGGCGTGCATAGTCCGAAATTCGAAAATGAACGAACAGCAGCAAACATTCTGTCGGCAGCGCTGCGATACGGCATTAAACATCCCATTGTTAACGACTCGAAATCCGCTCTATGGCGAGCTCTGAGCATTCGATGTTGGCCTTCGCTTTTAGTTTTAAGTCCGAGTGGCTTGCCCATGTTGTTATTAATGGGTGAAGGCCATGGTGAGTTTCTTCGCGATTTTGTTGGAGCGGCGCTACCCTATTTTGATAGTCAGCAAAAAATCAACTTCTCCAGCTTACCGCTACAACTGTCGACAGATCTTTTACCGGCTTCCAATTTACGTTTCCCAGCAAAAATTGCTATGCTATACGATCAGTACGCTATAGCTGATGCTGGAAACAATCGGGTGATTGTCGTGACTAATTGTGGGGTTGTAAAGTATAAGATCGGCGGACTCGAGGCTGGGTTTGTGGACGGCATCTTAAATACTGCGCGATTCAATAATCCACAGGGTGTTGCCTTTCTTGATAAAAATACACTTATAGTGGCTGATACCGATAATCATGCGCTTCGGCAAATTTCCCTGGACAAAGGAGTTGTTGAAACGTTAGCCGGAACAGGCACTCAAGGCAATGAACGGACCGGTGGAAAATTGGGGCCATTGCAGCCACTATCATCACCGTGGGATGTGTCGGTGTTTCGCACACGTGATATGGATATGTCATTCCATCTGGACGAGCTTAATGTACCCGAGAAAACGATAGTGCTGATAGCCATGGCTGGCACTCATCAGATTTGGGGCTACTTTCCCGAAGGCATAATTTGGTGGAAATTTCGAAAGTTTGAGCCACGTTGCTGCGTTTCGCTAATTGGCAATGGGCTTGAGGAAAATCGAAACAACTCCTATCCACAAAACGCAGCATTTGCACAGCCTTCAGGTTTGGCCATGTCCAGTGATTATCTTTATATAGCCGACAGCGAAAGCTCTAGCATACGCAAGGCTTCAATGGTTGATGGTAAAGTGATGCCTCTTGTTGGTGGAGATCGGAATCCGTTGGTATATATATGATATATGATGTTTAAATTATGTGAATTTATTTGTTAATTTTATATAATTTTCTAGAACCTATTTGCATTTGGAGATGAAGACGGAAAACTGTACAATGCGAAACTTCAGCACCCACTGGGCGTAGCATATAATAATGTCGATCGCAAGCTTTATGTGGCCGATACGTATAATCACAAAATCAAGGTAGTTGATACTGAAACGAATATAATTTCTACCCTAAGTATAAAAAACAAAGATGGTAGTACGCTGGTTCTTAGGGAGCCGTCTGGCCTTTGCGTTGACGCTGAGAGAAAAAGATTATTAGTTGCTGATACAAATAACCACAGAATCCATATAATAGATTTGACGACATATACAGCTGAACCTTTTATCCTTGACTTCAAGCAAATTTCAAGCACCAGCGAAACAGATGCTCCGCGTGCTTTATCAAAAGACAGTGCTTTACAGTTGGTAAAAAAGATTTCTTTGCTTCAGCATAGAACGTGCAACATTAATTTCGCCATGAAACTCTCGTCAGAGCTTAAGTATACATTGGATGCGCCACAGAAGTGGGCGTTAAAAGTCGTAAGTCCGGGCTTGGAAATAAACCAATCAAATGGCCTATTAACTGACGGAAAATGTAGCCTACAAGTTAAGAATTCTACAGAAAATATTAGGACTGAAGCCATTGGACAAAGCGATTTAGCGATTGAGTTTTCATTAAGCCTTTGTGATACCAGAAGCTGCCTTATGAAAAAATTTATGGTTTACATTGTAAGTGAACGTCCTGTAGAGGACCCGCCGTTACAACCTGCAATCAGTGGAGATAATGCACTAGACGTGGATATTGGAATACACATAAATCAATCTAATATTAGTTTCTATTAATGTATAGGGTTCTTATTGAATCAGATGCAAACAGAAGCAGATGATTTGAATTGCCAACAGAATTAATTAAAATCCTCGAACACAGAGTTCTCGCCCGTCTATAATAAAAGAAAACAATGTTTTATATAAAGTATTTTTGTCTCGTTAAACTAATCCCTTAAATTTGAATTAACATTTATATTGTTGTGTATAAAAATATTGCAAAAACAAACATTTTTTTAAAAAATATACAATAAAAGTTGCGCTTTTTTAATTTAATTAACATTAAACTAACGGTTTTTGCAAATTCTCTCCGCCTGCGCGCTGCTTCCAGCAAATTTGCAAACCTCAGTAAGCAAATCTTTTAAAATGGAAGCCTGACTGCCTTGTGAACCATCTATAGTTATTGTTGGAATGAATGTTACTGGTGGTCTAAGTGCCTGTGTCGCATCTCCGTTCAATTTCATTAGCTCGGCTCCATGGCTGCTGTCAAAACACTTTTGGATGAGATCTACATTTTCCACGTTATACTGTTTGGTACACTAAAAAAAGATACACTCATATTTAGATATTGAGCTTAGTTCATGTATTAAACAACAGAACCTTTTGCATAGCATCTTTGGGATTTCGGTTGTCTCGAATCATGCAGGTCACAACTTCCAGTCGAGTGAGTACGTCATCAATGACTTCCGCAGCGCATGCATGATACATATTTGCCTGACATTCCGTCGGACCATGCTGGCAATCAAATATAAATTTACCTTCAGCGTCGGTTGTGGTGTGTGCCTTTAAATCAATTTCTTGATTAAAGAATATAAACATAATAAATGTATTTCATTTTACCTTGCCATAAGGCACGAGTTGCACTTCCATAATATGGGCAGCAGCTTTGTACGTGGGTAATAATTGCTTAGTGATAAAATATTTGGAGTCCGGGCAGAGAGCTTCATAAAATACTGTTACCAATACGGGCAGTGGAGCTCCTGGAGCTCTTTGATAGTCTGGTTCCTCCTGCAAAATAAGAACTAGTTTTTTTATTTGCTTCAAGTATTGACATGTTTTTAACCTGATAATAATTGTATAGATAAAGCTTATATGTAAATATGACATTGCATTAATTTCATTATCAATAAACTTATTCATTAATTTACCTTTAAAAACTGTTTACGGGGATAGAATAGAATTCGTAGCAAAAGCCCTAGTGTCGCAATTAAGAATAGTAATATAAAAATTCGTTTCCGTGTTGGTATCATTTATAAATTAAGCAACAAATAATGTGTGCAGTATATGCAATTATAAATTACACCAACTCATATGTATAGATGTACTAAGGAGAATGAAAAAACAAGCAACATTATAAGTATAAACACGTATTGTCCGAAACTCCAATGCATGGGAAAAAGTACTAAAATACACCAAAAATATTCTTTAAAAAATACCACAGTCGGAATACCATTAACTTAATTTTAAAACATTAAACAAGTCAAATGAAAACAAATTTTAATATAGGTTAATAAGCTCAAAAAATGATTAATTTTTTCTAACTTTTTGTTAACTTTATATACAAACATACGTGTAATTTATTACTAATTTAATAAATTTTTTGATGGGTGATTTCCTAATTCATTATTTACAAAAAATGACTAAGGTATATTTTATGGGCATTGCTATAATTTTGAGTTTTTGAATTTTTAAATTTAAGTCCAGTTAGGAATAGATAGACTAAGGTATATATTATGCGCATCGCTATAATTTGGAGTTTTTGAATTTTTAAATTTAAGTCCGGTTGGAAATAGAGCCCATATGTGAAGTAGTTTGTATTTTACTAAGCTGACAATTAGTACAAGCGAATATGTAAATCATATGCTGAAAATTTTATTAAAATACATTAAGTAAAACAGAAGATTTTAAGCAAAACGTTTAACCAATTTGCAAAAGCACGTGACGAGCAACGTGAAGCGTTCGCATTTTATCCATACATATGCACACATTCATTCAAATGCGTGTATTCTTTTTTATATTTGAAATTGCGAATGAATTGTCAGCGATTATTTTGTAAGATTTTGCACGAGCAGTTCTGTGACAAGTGTTGGTAGAGGTGGCGCTCGTTGCCGACCATTTTTGAGTTCGATATCCCAGGCGGTGAACGGTTGGTTCCATTGTTTTTTTTTTAAATTCTGAACTGGCGGTGTTGCTTGGGTAACCTTGGTTTGAATCTCAATCCTTTGACTTTCGGTGTTAATTTTTTTTTTTAATTCTCGATACAAACTATAAAAAGTATTAATGACCGTAAATAGGACTGGGATCAGGGTATCGTTAAGTCGTGCAGCCCGACTAGAGCTTTCTTAGTTGTGTTACATTACATTTATTATTTAAGATAGTACGAAGTTATAATATATAACAAGCTTGCTTCAAAATTTCGAGATTTTCCTCTAATTTTGTTTGATTCTTTGAATTAATTTAATCAGGAGATCCAAATAAAAGGAAAAAATCATAAGATTCAAAACAATACAAAGAGAATTTTAATTATTTTCAGCTAAGGTAGTGTATTTGACACAATTCCGATACAAATCTTAAAATAGTTTTATATAAGATTTAAAGAGAAAAAAGATTTTGAACGATTTATTAATATCTCTTAAACTTTGTGGTTATAATTCTATCAACATTAATATCAGTCACTGGCAATTGTGGCTTTTTAATATATAAATATAGTAACAAAATGTCAGCATTAGCCTTTTCAATGGAACCAGCTATTATATACTAACGGATATCTAAGTCAGAACCCATCAACTTTATTATATATACTATTCAGAGTTCGAATTTTCAAACTCAGTTTTGAAAACGGACGATATCTCATTAATCATGTCACTGGCAACCAAGCTACGGCCTAGTTTCTGAAATGCTGCATAATTTATTTTCTTAACGAAATAACTTGAGGCACAAGCAGCCAAATAAGCCGGATTGGGTTGGTTGGATTGCAAGGACCAATAAAAAAACGTTGCCAGAGATCCACTAAGTAAGTCTCCTTGCCCACCACAACGTCGTCCTGACCCACCGACTGGCATAGTGTACACCTCATTAGTGTGGGGAATGTGAATCTTATCATGTGCGCCTTTTTCAAGCACAATTACCCCATCGCCAAGTAGTGACATCTTTTCGCGAGCTGTCGTGGTTTCTTTTCCAAATAATCTTTCAAATTCAATTGCATTTGGAGTCAATATAACATCACGTTGTCCACATACTAGCTCGATATTATCGTTTAGTATGAACAGCCCATCTGCGTCTATGACAACTGGTTTTCCCATCTCCAGGCAAAGCTTAATTACATCCGTTGCGGTTTTCAGAATACTAGAATCTCGCCCTAAGCCGGGTCCAATTACCTGTAAAGCACTGAACGATTAGTAATTGAGGTAAGAGCTTTGTTTCAATATATATAAATATACTATAACATGCAATCGATCCATCCACGACTTAATTTTTTCAACAGCATCTTCTTGGTCCAGGACTGGATGCACAATTAAGTCGGGGCTATACGCTTTAATAACTGCAGCTGCTTTAGTATGACAGAAAACGTGTGATAAGTCCGCTCCCACTTTCATAGCAGTAATTGCTGCAAAGTAGGGTGCTCCCGTATATTCCAAAGAGCCACCAATGACACCAATTCGACCATATTGACCTTTATATTTTTCGTTACTAAGTTTAGGTATAATCGTCCTAAATATTGTCAACAACTTTTGTGCATGCACTGGTATTTCAATTATTTTCGACATTATCAACTGTATATTTTTAATAAAATAAAGATGGTTGATAAAGAGGGTAATGTGAACTTATATTGTTTACAGCTTTATTGTAACAATTCTTAGCTTCACATCGATATTCTCAATTCGATGTTATTGCGATGATAAAATTCTGATAGCTAAATATTATTTTCACTAGCTTATCGATATATTAATAGACAAAAATGTAGGTGATGTACACATATGGAATTAGTTTGAAGAAGAATATGAGTTATTTTCCTTGGAATGTGTATGACACTTAAGATATTTTTTTAATTTAAATTCAAATAAAATTAAGCGATATTTACAATGAACATTTCTTTGGGAGTACCCTTTATGTTGTGGTTTTGAACAAGTGCCGATCTGGTAGCACCATGCCACCTGATCAATGTGATAACGTATATGTTATATGCATTGCCATATAAACATATATATTTACATACGTACAACCACAGCCGATTCAGCATACTTTGTTGCGCAATCGTGTTCTAAACCTTGATTTTCTAGTTCCTTATCCTTTCCGTTAACTTGAAAAGCGATCATGAAAGTATCTACTCTGACCCGAGGATTGCTTAGCGCAATAAAATCAAATGCGATATGTTCTACTCGTTCGCATTTCACGTATTACCCCACCAAATTAGCTCAGGGCGTGCGCGATGTTCAAAAAATGAATATGTTCCAAGCTATAAACAATGCGATGGACTTGGGTCTTGAGCAAGATTCGTCAGCACTATTATTTGGAGAAGACGTTGGTTTTGGCGGAGTTTTTCGGTATTAATTCAATAACATATAATTATATTTTATTTGCCATGCTTATGCTAATTTCTTTATTTCATTAGCTGCTCTATGAACTTGAGGGATAAGTACGGAAAAGATCGTGTTTTTAATACGCCTTTGTGCGAACAAGGTATTGCTGGGTATGTATTTAAGCTATTTTAAGTAAGCTTTAAGGCCGAAGAATCTATTACCCTTAATTATTAGACAGCAATTCAATATCCCAATGAACTATTGTATTGACACTGTAAAAGCTGATCGCAAATTTTAAAAAATCGAATGGTATATATATTATTATGATATATTATCGATTAAGAAAACTCAAGTTGAACCCCGTAGAGACTGCATGTTTTAATATACTACATATCTCGTATCTATACAAAAACTTAAAAGTAAACTTCGTGGCGAGCACCGCCTCTACCCTCTGCTTGCTCGAGTAGTGGCAAATGTAAACTAAAGATGCTGACAATTCAAACACAATTCAATCGCCTATGCGAATCTTTGAACACATATGAATACATGCAATGCTTGCCACGCCACTCTAGAAATTGGCCAAACATTTTATTTATTTATTTGTAACGGATTGAAACTTTCTCGAATCACCGAAACTTTAAGTATATGATCTACAAATTATACTTTGAAACTCTGACGTATTGGCTATATTTAACGAAAACGAGCTTTTATAAAAGTTGTATTAGATATAATTTAATAACTGAATTTTTATCATGTTTTTAATCGATACCGTTACAACTGTTACAATATAGGGACCTACGAAAAAATATCGTCATTAAATCTTATAGGTTCCGAGATCAAAAATACGGACAGACGGGCGGACGGACAGACAAAAGGAGTCGACTAAATTGACTCTGTCATGTCCTTCTCTCCGTATGCACTCAGGCACGCACCGATCTCGTAAGTTATTGACTTGATATAAAAATCTTAAATATCATGAATACCGTAAATGGTTGAGACTTTAAAATTACTGTGTAATGAATGATAGTCGAACGGCCTTGACTAAATCAGTATTTTTTACTTTAATTTTACTTCAGAAAACGTTGAAGTTATTCTAATAACATTCAAGATATATTTAAGTTACCCATAAAAACTTTTTAAACTTTTTTAAAATTATGTTTTCATCTTTACTCTTGTTATAGATTTGCGATTGGTGTAGCCAACACTGGCGCTACTGCCATAGCCGAAATTCAATTTGCTGATTATATATTTCCAAGTTTCGATCAAATCGTGAATGAGGCTGCCAAATATCGTTATCGAAGCGGTGGATTATTCGATTGCGGTTCGTTGACGTTCCGCGTTCCTTGTGGTGCTGTTGGACATGGCGCGTTATATCACTCACAGAGTCCTGAGGCATACTTCGCTCATACCCCCGGTCTACGTGTCGTGGTGAGAATTTTTCCTTGAGAATGTTGAAAGTTAATTTATCCAAATGTTCGATGGGAAATTATTAGATATATTACTTCCTTTGTCTTTAATAATGTGGTTTTAAATCATAATTTATAGTCGCTTCTTTTCGCCCACTGACAATCATAGCGACCTAAATAACCATTCAGCCACAGCTGGCTTTGTTTCTCACGAATTGAGAATTCGAGCATCCAAGCCAAAAATGGGAAGCGTGCAACTAACCCATAAACTCACGGGGATAAAATTTTTCAACAACTTAATAGAAGTGTTCAGGCCCACAATTATACTACTGCAACAGTAGGAAACCAAAATTGACTTGAATTTGGAAACTTAGAACACAGACTGCTATTAATTTTATTGTATGGCATCATAGTATATCGATTTAATTATAAATTAAAATGTATTACAGATTCCACGTGGTCCAATTAAGGCAAAGGGGCTTTTATTGGCATGCATAAAAGATCCGAACCCATGTATTATGTTCGAGCCTAAAACTTTGTATCGCGCTGCAGTTGAGGAAGTGCCAACGGAATCTTATACAGAGGAATTGGGAAAATGCGATATTTTACGCGAAGGTACAGATGTGACGCTTATTGGATGGGGTACACAGATTCATGTCCTGTTGGAGGTAAACTTTGGCACTAAATTCTGTACATAAAGAACTGAATTATTTTCTTATAGGTCGCAGATTTGGCAAAAAAGCAATTGGATATAGATTGTGAAGTTATAGACTTGGTTTCGGTCCTGCCATGGGACACCAAGACAATTTGCAATGTAAGTTTTATTTAATTATATTTGACTGCGTTTTACTTGGTGTTTTATAATTTTTGTGCTCTTTCAGTCAGCTAATAAAACTGGACGTGTTTTGATTGCTCATGAAGCGCCTTTTACTCAAGGATTTGGCTCTGAATTAGCAGCTTATATACAAGAAAAATGTTTTTTACGTCTTGAAGCACCCATCAAAAGGGTTACTGGTTGGGACACACCATTCCCCCATGTGTTTGAACCGTTTTATTTGCCCGATAAGCACCGCTGTTTAGCCGCTCTTAAGGAAATCGTCAACTATTAGAAATTATGTTAAAACTATTTACTGGAAACGGATGCATTTATTTACAACTATCTCGTTGCTTCATTATACAGACTCCTTATATTGGGTAACTGAAACGCTAATTGTTAGTGTTAATGGCGCAATTCTGAATAAATAATAATAAATACATTTATAGAATCAAACCGCATTCATTCTATACAAACATATATTTTAGTTGCTCTATATGTTATATTTGAGATCTATAGAGCCTTGCTACTTTGTTTATAACTACTTATCAACAAAAACAAACAATAGCCGAGAATTGTAAAAAGTTGTAGAGGGATTATCCGAGTGATTCTCAGTTCTGGCTTTTATCCTCAAATTGTCACTCGCCAAGTGAGAGTGAGACGGCTGTTAAGGCCACTCGGACAGGGTTGTTATGATTGTCAGTGGACGAAGAGAAGTCGCTACTAATTGACATTCTGGAAATGTAGTTTGTTGTAGAGGTGTAAATTAGTATGGAAGGTGGGCCATACGGACTCAATCTTCACATTGCATATATGCTAATAACAAAAGCAGCTTTCGTCATCCATAGTTACTACTTATTATTTATTTACTTCTTACTAGTTTTGTAGTATTGGTACTCTGTTTATATTGTTTTGTCTTAAGTATTCAAATTATTATGTTCTTAGCAGTTTAACGGAACTGTAGGCTGTGCTTGTGTACGTTATAGTTATTATCCTATCCTAATTTCCTCAACAAATAATTGCATTAAGGTGGATTTGTTTTATTAAAAATATGTGTATACAAAAATATAAAACGCCCAAATGCGTTTGGGCGCATATATATAACTGTGAGAATTTTTAGTTATCTCTAAAAAATATTCTTAATATAAATAAATTTTCAATCTATCTTGAATAATCAGCGACTTAAATACCAATCAAGATTTATAATTCAGTTACTTACTAAATGTATTATCGAACCAACCCAGCCGATTTGTCTTATTTTAGTTTAAGCAAGAGATCTGCAAAGATTAATTACCCGCACACCAGAAATCCTTTGCTGTAATGGAATGTTTGGCAGCAATCAAAATACCAGTTTGCTGATTTATTTCACTAACATCTTTGGTAATGAACAGAGCGTATTTAGTTTAATATATAATAAATTGCTAATAACAGTGACTTCTTAGATAAAAGTGTTACTGACAATAAAAATGTTAATTATTATTAAACAGAGCTTGTAAGAGAATTAGAATGAAGTTTAATAATTGGTGCTATGTGCTTAAACCACGTCCTCACAATGACTATGTTGGTGTATACATTTTGGGAGGGAATCGTATTCCGTAAAGAGCTCTATCACATTTTTCACTATTTATCGCGTTTTTGTTTACTACAAGAAAAGTATAAAAGAAATATTTTAACGACAGTTAATACATTTAATTTTATATATAATATTTACAACTAAAACTGTATATAAATTATGATAATTATGTATAAGGTAAGGGCTTTCGAAACAAATAGGATTGTGAATAATCGATGTTCAAAATTATATTTTACTTTCTAGCCATCGCAATTCCTAGGCCTAAGATTCCACCAAGCACAAGCGCAGCTCCTCCAGCAACAGCAATGCCCTTCGCAACCTCCTTATCGCTCTGTTTTTTAATATATTCCTATAACAGACAAAAATGTACAAGATATCACTAAAATACATTTGTAAGCCAGACAATTTTGAAAACACGCTTACCTCTAATGACCGAACTTGATCATTGGATTCGATATCAAGAAAAGCTCTACAGTATTTTAGCCCTTCTGTATAGTTTTTAATTCGTGCGTTTCCGAAGGCAAGATAATAAATATAGTCACGTCGTCCATCCGGATGTAAGCGACACAGATCCTCCAAAATCATAACACCCTTATTCACATTGTACATTATTGAAAGGTTAATATAGATATACAGACACATCATACATACATACAGACAAATATACTAAAATTCAATTGTGCATTTAATTACAGACTCACCTTTCGAATGTCATTGGTATACCGACTCCGAACCAAACAGAAAGCGTATCTACCAAGTTAAAAAAAATTAATATTTATAAATGTGATTTTTTAAGAAAAACAATTTTCAGCTACGTACTCAAACTTTGTTTCTGTTGAGACCTCTCCATCGAGTTCCAGCTCATGGTGATACTTTCTTTCAAATCTCTGTAAAAAATGGATTTTTAAAATTTTAAAAGACTGTGTATGCATATTTGCCCACCTCCAAATCTTCCTGTGGCACTACTTCGTTTAACAATTCTTCCATTGTCTGACTATTTCACAATATGATATATTTGTATTTGCGAATGCACATAAGAAAAGATGGATTTAGTGACGTACAATTTAACGATAACCGATATCTAGTAACACTTTGATTAACTGCGACCAATACACTTAGAAGGAGAATATTTATTTTGATAAGATTAGGATATTTAGTTTCACTGAAACTTTGCGTTTACCTATTTATAGTTTCATGACTTTAAAAAAATTTGTATATACAACTAAAAATAAAAAAACTATATCTATTATTTAATATATAAAATCGTAGTATTACTAACATAACATTTACAATGTTTGTCTGATATTTTAAATTGATATTGGGTAGATAATATGTATATTAAAATATAGCAAATCGGTTGATTTTAATAGTCAAATACTTCTTAATTATAACTACCAATTCATTTAAAATTGTGTAGATCTGTTAGCACTATGCTTGCTTTTATCTGGCAACTTTGGTAGATGGCAGCCCTGTTTTAGGCAACCATATTTTTTCTGTCTACAAACCAAAACAGAAATACCTACATACATAGTAATAGTTTAATAAATGCGGTTTTGTGAATTTATTTTTCCAATATTTCAGTTTCTATTTTTGTGTAATTATGAAATTAAATGAGAACTGAAATCATATCAGCTGATAAGAGCAATACTCAAACAAGTTATCCACACCACACTTGCAAATGGAGCAACAGCAACAAAAAAGCGTAGTTCACGTCTCTAAGTTGTTTGTCTGCACGGCTGTTGACTGTAAAGATGAAATCGAAGAGGTAAATTCGTATTGTCTATTAAATATGAATGTGCAACTTACAAATATATTTTACTTTTGTGCGCATATAGAAATTCGAACGATCTTATGCTAGCCTGCAGCAACAAATTGCTGGGCTCAGTGATAAGGAAATGCATGACATGCTCACACAGTTTGTCTGTAAAGAGAAACAGCATGAGGAGATTTCCATTGGGTTTCTATACATTATACTAACTGATCCGGCAATGGCTCCGAAAACATATCGGGATATCACACTTGTGTCTAGGGATGGAATGAACGTAATTGTGGCAAATCTAACACTTTTAGTTGCCGAAAAGTACTCAAAATTAACGGAGACCGCCAGGAGACAATTGATTTGGGTATTACGTGAATTTGTCAAGCACCAGGTTCTTAGCGTCGAGAATGTGATTTGGAATTGTTTGCGTCAAGCGGGCGGTGGAGATGTTTCCCATAAAAATCTCTTCCTCGTTGAAAGCCTTCTGGACATATTTATAGAGTACAGGGCGTGGCTGGAAACGAATCCTTTCCTTGTACAGTCATCGGTTTACAGTTTTGTACGCCTTATAGAGGACCATGCCAATCCTGCCTTGATATCATTACGTCAAAAGGAAGTTAAATTCACAATTTCATTGATTCGTGATCGTTTTCATGATATTATACCTTTGGGAAGAGATTTTGTACGGTAAGTCTAAGTAGCCCGCTATAAATAATCTATTTGTAAAAGAACTATAGAAAAATTGCAGAAAAAAATGCTTTTCAATGGCTGTAGAAAGTACATTTTATTATTACATTAACTAAAGAAAATTTTATTTCAATTTTACTCTTGCGCAGGTTATTACAAAATGTTGCACGCATTCCGGAATTCGAACTATTATGGCGAGATATATTATACAATCCAAAAACCTTACATCCGACATTTAATGGAATTTGGCATTTATTACAAATACGTACCAGTCGGAGATTTTTACAATGTCGTTTGCTTCCAGAAATGGAGCGAAAACTCCATTTTTTAGCATCTTCTGTTAAATTTGGAAATCAAAAACGTTACCAGGATTGGTTTCAGGACAAATATTTTGCAACACCCGAATCGCACAGTTTGCGGTCGGACTTGATTCGCTTCATCATAAACGTAATTCATCCCACAAATGATATGTTATGTTCCGATATTATCCCGCGTTGGGCCATAATTGGCTGGCTTATCTCATCGTGTACAAATCCAATTGCGTCGGCCAATGCCAAACTGTCACTGTTCTACGATTGGCTGTTTTTTGATCCGGCCAAAGATAATATCATGAACATCGAGCCCGGCATTTTGGTGATGTACCACTCCATTAGAAATCATCCGTTTGTAAGCAGCACATTGCTCGATTTCTTATGCCGCATTACAAAGAACTTTTATATAAAGAACGAGGATAAAATAAGATTGGGGGTATATAATTCATTAAAGTTGATACTAGATAAACAGGTAAGTAATGATTTCTTATTATCAGTGAACAAATACTGAAGATTCTTATCTAATTCCGATTACAGGTCATTCCAAACCTGCATCCGCTATTTGAATCGCCGAAACTTGACAGAGAATTGCGTAATCTAATCCGTGAGAATTTCAGAGAATTTGTTTCCCCCGTTGCAAATATGCCGCAGTCTATGTATCCAGCTACACATTCTATTCAGGCGCCCATCTTTAAAAAAGAAGCGGATCAGCGAATGATGCAAAGTGGTAAACGCTTATCTAAATAAATGAAATATTAATATTATTGATAAGCTTCGTCTACTGTATTTACAGAGAACATCGATGTTGGTGCGGGAGCATTTGCTGCAAATAGTGGTACCATTTCGCTAGTAGAAGACGATAACAAAATAGCTATTACGCCAATAGAAAGTTTAGAGCGTGAAACTGAAGCTGTATTTAGTGATGAAGATAGTGAAAACCTTGGCAGATGTACGAAGAATGAAGAGAATACCGACGACGACGATGACTTACCATTGTCAAAAGTGAGTTTTGTTGATCATCATCGCTATTTCATAATTATTAAAAACATTTGCATTTTATTATTTAAGGTTCGTCTTAAGGAGAAACCAGTGCCCGAAAAGGTAGAGTTGCCTGACGCGATATCCGAGTCGTTTGAGATATTTGTTGCAAAACGCAACTCTTTCACATGGGAGGCATTTTTGAAAGATTTTCGTACGTTACCTGCCTCGACTTTAGACGAAACACAACTCAATTATGTGATCTCAAATACGGTTCTGATTCTCCGTGAAACATTACCACAACAAAATGTATTTTCGGAGAGTAAAACTGAAGAGAAGTGTTTGGCTAAGAGCATAAGCTATCCGCTATACGGCTTGTTTCGATTTCTGTATGAGAATGAAGATAAGAGCAAAAAACCATTTCAGACCCTTTTATCTGAAATATGTGAGCGGTTGAATGAAACAGGATATCTTCTTCTATATTTTATGAAGATTCATTGCAAGTTGCAGACACGAAAAAATGCACAACAATCGTATCAGTTTAAGACGACAGTTTATCGACAGATATGTGAGGCTATGGACGAAAAAATTGCCATTTGTCTGGTTCGAGACCTCGATCTTCTTGAAAAGGAAAACACCACAATATATTTGTGGCTACTACCCGATATCTACAGAGAGTTTAAAACTATAGCCATTAATAATACTGACCTTTTGCGTATCACTCTACGCTGCGTTGACGCTAAAAATGTGCGTGATATAATGTATTCTATCGCCCAGGGTAAGCTGACAATATTCAAGCAAGATGGTCTGATCGAATGTATTCGCGAAAGCCTAGAGTATGAAACGTACGAACAGTTTTGTCTATGGCAGCTTATACAGGCACATGATGTACCATTAAAATGTATACAGGTAAGCTCTTTTTTTCCTTAAAATATAAACAATCAAATAATTTTAAAGAACAAATTTTAATATTCTGAAAATGTTCGTTGATATCAGAACCTATTTAAGATACTGTCCCCAAATTTATCAAAATTCTTTAAAATGGAAATTAAGCTGCAAATGTATACAATATGAGACAGAATACATGTTTACTTAATTCATAGATCATTTTTTAATTTTTTAATTTAATTGTCAACATCCGCATTGTTTAATTTGCCAAACGTATATCTCAGTCATTGCTTCTTTTTTGACATCAATAAATAAATATTAAATGTATATATAAGTATAATTAATATTAGTATTTGTTAACAATAAGTATACCGTTTAAACCGCAAAATATAAATATTTAATTATGTTGTTTAACAGGACATACTTCCGGAGCTAGAAGCTGCAAATCATCCAGAAGCGTTAAGCCACTTGCTGCTGCTGTTAAAGAACGAAGAGCCAACAAATGAAATAATCAGACTCTTGCTTAGTAGGGAAGCAAAGTCCAGAGGAGATCCCTTTGTCACATCTGCCCTTAGGTAAGATTTCAGTTGATTTCTTAAATATTTTATTTAAATAGTTTCTTTGGTTCAGATTTTGGTGTCAGCGTTGCGAAGAAAAACTTTCCGAAATTATTGCCTCCCTCCTCACCTCAAAATACCCTAGTTCATCACCGAACAAGCGAAAGCGGCCATCTAAAGGTAGTTCCGCTGCAAGCAGTACCCCATCTGCTGATCATGTAAGTTTATAATTGATATAATTTAATACATTTTCTGACGTGTTTTCTACATTTTACGCATAGGTATTAAACCACTTAGAGCATTACAGAAGAAGTTGTAGGCATGGCACTGGCACAGGATTATATGTTCACGACATGATGCAGCGGGCATTACAAACAGCATACACACATAGCAATGAAAGCACAAAGGTGAAATATAACCATGCCATGTAAAAACAACATGATCTAATATATTTTTATCTTTGTGAGTAGAAACAGTTCAGTGATCTTTTCGCATTGGCAGCGGAAGATGAAACAACTGCCGTTGGCCGACGTGGTGGCAGTGGACGAGGTCGTAAGCAGCCAGTTGGTAAAAAAGACTCAAATAACCACAGTGCGGGGAGTAAAAAAAATGCGGATGTCGTGAAAGCAATATATTCCTCTGATGAGTCATCTAGCGAGGTAATGATAGGAACCTATTTGAGCTATTTCTCAGCGATTTATACTTATATTTGAATATTTCAGGAAGATTGGTCAAAACATAAAATTACACAGGCAGCGAAAAAAAGAAAAAAAGTTATAAATGATTCCGACTGACACTGCCAAAGTCAATTGCAATCCTCAGTCTTAATCGGTTCCTTTGATGATGAAAATTACACAAGAAATGAATATGAGTTTTTGAACGAAATTACTTAAGTTTAAAATGGTTTAAGATTTTATCAATTCATAATTAGTAAAATCAATTGTAGAATTTTTTTAATGTTGAAATTGTAACGTTATATTTTTTTATTTTTAATAAAAATCAAAGAAACATTCAACAAATTTACATAAATATATGTACTGGTATTATCATCTATATATAGCCTCGCAGAACACACAAAAAATCTATTTTGTATACATTTATAATGTTTGCATCACCTACAACAACAAGAGAACAAAGCCCATATTTATAAATTTTTCTTATAAATTTGAAGCTCACAACTTATGTTACAGATATGATTATGTGCTTACATTAAGCATTTTTTCATAAAACAAATGGATAATATTTAGGACACTTTCAACACATAAGACTTCTATTTTAACGGTTTAATCTGTACTATTAAGTGATGCTTTAAAAGTTCCATCACTCAACAAATTTAGTTGCAGAATTTAAAAATAAAGATTTATAACCTAAACTTGGCGCAACTCATATTTAAAATTAAAGTAGACCGCCACAGAATGAAGGCATAAAACCTAGATATGTTTATTCCATGCATATATTTATATATATATATATATTTTTTCAGGACTCAAATCGACATTGTTTTAAATTTTTATAACAATTCAATAATTAAGAAATTATCTTTACAGTTTATAGCTCCTAGTATTGAACCAGTTTGGAAAATATTCGATAGAGTAAAGGCTTTATAGGAGCTCGCAATTGCGCGAATATCCTTTTTGGACAAATAAACAATCTTACCCAAAAAAATTCTTAACTTTCGTAAAATTTAGGCAAGTAGAAGCTAGGCTAAGCTTAGCTTAAAATGAAAATCCAATTTTACCATGAATAGTTATACAAATTTGAAGAAGTGAAGAAGCGTCAATGAAAAGAGAGAAACCGATTTACGGTCAGGCCAATTTCAAGAGCATACGTTATCTTTTCACTTGTGCTTGTCTTAACTGGCCCGAATTCCGTAATCCAGAAACGAATAAATAATAAAAAGTTTCATTTTTTTTTCATTAATTGCTTTTCTTGGGCAACCAGTATGTACCTGTGCATAAGTGTACCTCTATGTAGATCTTATTTAGTAAACAACTTTATTAAAAAAAAACGAATTTTTAATATTTTTACTTGAGAGTATTGGTAGTATTTTAAAAAACTTTCTATCTTTATATACATATTATTAAAATACATATATATTTATAAATTTTATAGTATATTATAATTGTAATCTTAATATATCAATTCGTGGAGCTTTAAAATATATGCAAATTTGTACTTGTGCACATATGAATATTGTTATAAACCAGCTGAGTACTTTGATCAATATGAGCGAAATAGATCCGGTTAAACACATCTACACATATAAATATACATGTACATAAAAACGCGCATAACAAACAACAACAAAAATAAATATGCGACTCGACTTTGCTGGTAGCACGAAAAAGAAGCTTTTGACTCTCTACTCTTACAATGACAATGGCAGTAAAGTTTCAAGCTGCTCAGATCAATGTTGTGAAAGCGTCTGCGTGCATTGCGGTGTTTTTTCATGTCTACGTAGTCTGCGAAAAAAGAAAACAGCGAGCATTTGAAGAATCAAAAATCTAAATACAAAAATATAAATACATTGTCACAAATAATTAAGAAGTGTCTGAATTGAGATTCAAAACAAATTTATTTGTTTACATAAACACTCGTATTTGTGTATCTGTACATAAATAGCAAAAGCAATTCGAATGGCCCTTGCGAATAACGGAGAAATGTTAACTTTTCTGTAAAAAGAAAGTTCACTATATTAATA
Organism: Drosophila eohydei; assembly: GCA_035045825.1. NCBI lineage: Eukaryota > Metazoa > Arthropoda > Insecta > Diptera > Drosophilidae > Drosophila > Drosophila eohydei. The sequence continues at coordinate 6,578,371 of JAWNOT010000045.1, forward strand.
CATAAGTAAGACAATTTTTATGCTGTTAACAAAGTTTGTACAAAAGTTGCAATACTGGTGCTTAAACTTTTAAAATAAGTTGGTGTGCATGTATAAGCCGATGTTTTCTCGACGAAATACTGCTTTTACATTTTTCTGCACACACACACACGCATCCACTTATGTATATGTATACACAAAACATGCTTGCTTCTATATATGTATACACATATACATATACGATCATACACTCTTTCCATTGACACAAATCGAGTGTCACAAAAAACGTGCACAAACACACACACAACTCTATACAAAAGTATTTATTTACATTGACTTCAAAATCTTTGAAGCAGCGTAAAATGTGATATGTATATAAATTTACTATAAATTCCGACGGTGTTCTAAATTCTCGTTAACGAATATTAGTGTTCATCTATCGATTGATATTTTATAAAAATTTTTAGAGAGAACATAAAATATGTGCATTGATTTTTAATATAATCAAAGTAGTCATAAAAAACGCATCTCATATTGGAGAAAAAGTACAAAATATGATTATTTTCTTAAAAATCATTGAATTGTCATTCTTATTAATATGGCAAATGAATTAATAAATAAGCAAGATTATTCTAGTTGGGAGTCGCCAAGAAAGATATACCCAGGGCGCCGGCCGATGAAAAGTCGTCGTAAAGTGGCAAGTCCGAAACTAAAACAGTAGCCGACAATTCAAAAAAATGTCTATTGTTATTATGGTTCTATAAATAGAGTTCAAAAATGCATACACGTGTGCACGTGCATCGAAAAATTGCCATATGGATTTGCCAATTGCCCATAATTTTGCTTTAATAACTTCATTTTAAATACAGTTTTCCGTTGACTATGTGTTTATCGAAAAAACTTTTAGATATTGGTATTATTACAATTTAAATTTGAATAATATGAAATAATATACAATACATGAAATTTGTATAGGATGTACATAAAGTTAAATAAACTAATTAATAACTGGAGCTTCAAATAGGGGAGAAATAATATAAGATCTACATTAAGTTAAATAAACTATTTACAAGCTTCAAATAGGAGCGAAATATGATTTAACAAGCGAAGCTCGGTAAACTTTTTAATCGATACAATAGAAACTGGAAAAAAATTCGATTATCTTAACAAACTTGATAAGTGCTTGCCCTGGGTTCAGAGTTCGATGAGTATAAGTCCAAAATACTGTTATTCCTGCTCAATAATATATATAGTTTGCATGATCTGTCAAGCCTACTTTCTGACCCTACATTTTTATTTTCAATGCGTTTATGGCATCCAAATTAATTCAATTTAATACAGTGGCTTCAATTTATTCACTAACGAATTTTTCTAATTATATCATCTCATATTAACGCAAAGCGAAATGCGTACCCATAAAGGTATCGTGTGGTAAGAGTGAGTTAAAGAAGTATTGCAATTTTGATGGAAGTGAATCTGTAAGTGATGACAAGAATCGTTTCAGTTGTATACTTTAAGCCGATTAAAAATAGGAAAATGGGTATACTAGACTTGCAGAAGCAGGCGTGGCTGACTTCATAACGTAAATATATTTTTGATCACAAGTTGCGTATGAATGCAGCGATTTCTAAGCCACAAAAGCTAAAGTGATAAAAAGTTAAAAAAAATATTTCTATATACGTTTTTTCGATAACTCATCCCATTTTCATAATATCGATCAAAATTGGTTCTTTGTGTGGGGCATCCGTAATGACTTGATTTAAATTAAATATTTTCTTATTAATAATAATGTAACCTAAGTTTGATATCGACTTTGTTCTTCTCATTCCGAAGACAAGCAAATTGGCGGTCAGGATTATATTGACTAGGCCGTTGCCCGTTTTTAGCCGTTTTAGCGTATAACAACGATAATACCAGCTACGCTTCTATTTTAGTAGAACATACAAACGATGAGAATACGTCAGTTCTTTGGATAGATATCGTTTCGCCTTTCTTAAACTGTTACACTTTGCATTTATCTGTTTTAATATTTAGACTTTTTTCGCCTCTTGCCTTTGTTACTCTCCTGTTTGGATTCATTCTCTTCGCTTTTTTCTTCTGCTCAACTTTCTTTGAACCCTCTACCCCTTTCCACTCACAATAAATTTAATAATATTAAATGATATTAGGAATTGAATTGTTTTATTTGTCTTTCATGTAACTTGCGCATCAGTAATCAATACCGGACTTGAGTACATATGATGTAAATTTGGTAAGTACAATATATTATTACTTAATATTATGCCAGATGTATATTAACTTAATGGTAATCATTAACAGATCTATAAAAATGGGAAACTCTGGTAGTGCTAATCACATTAATAACGAAAGATCAGGTATAGACCGAAATGAGCATTTTCCAACACGATTTCAACATCAAAGCCAGAACTCACGCCGTCAGTTTGAATGGAGTAGATCTGTGTTGCGATCTATTCCAAGTAGCCCCCAACGTAGCTTAACCACAGAATGGAGAAGATCGTACCCATCTGCAATTTTAAAAAAAGAATCAAACGTTCCAATTGAAACCGCATTAAAAGTGTTACCGGAGGTGGATAAGCGGCTGCATCTTCGAGCTACAACGAATGGTGCAATATTGAATTCCGGAGGAACGATAAGTGGCAGAAAGCAGAATGAAGCACAAGCCCAAAATATAGCCAACGTACTCAGTCAACAATCCGAACCATTTCTCGAATCAGTCCACGATCGGCACCCAGGCTCAAGTAGAAAAATTGATACAAAGCCGGAATTCACACGATCCCAAACATTACTTCATATAAAAACTAAACAAAAAGATTCTAGCTCAAATATCAATAATTCAAATCTATCCCGAATGCAGAGGCACACATTTTCGGAGCCCGAACTCATAAATAGTCTTAATCAACAATCCACAGTCACAACAAACATGCCTGAGCTGCCACTAAGGGCGAATAATCGGAACAAGTATTCGAAAAAGAGGAGAGCTCCCGAAGCACCACAAGCAGCCACAGCAGGTATGCCATTTGTAAAAAATGATATGGAGATCGTACGAAATGCGAATAGTTCAAAATCCACACATTACACAAAAAACGCAGATCGTAGGCTCAGTAAACAACAAACGACACAAACTGAAACTTTAAAAAGGGACCATGTGAGTCGTAAAAGTGTGAATGAAAATAACTGTCAACGCAATTCACCTGAATGTTCCAAATTCACCTTTCGACGTGAAAAGAGCTCGGATGCTATTATGTTAAGAAGTCAAAGACCGAGTCAACCTGAAATCAAGATGACTCCGCGGATCAGCAAAGCAAATGATTATCAATCGGATAACAATCATATTTTAAATAGTAAATTATCACATAAGATTGCAGCTCAAAAAGAAAATTTGGATAAAGGAATTATTTCAGGTCAGGAAAATAAATGCCAACGTACATTTTATTTTGGCATGGAAACTGATGCAGTTGATATTCACCCTATTAATATTGGTAAGTTTATTGACTTATAATAATAAAACGACTCTTGATTTCAGTAGAAAATTGTTTTTAGCCGAGGAAAAACTGACAAGTGACAGAGTTTCCAACTATGACACTGATTATAGGGACAACTCCTGTCTGGAAGAGAATTTAAATGATAATGGACTATTTGTCCGTATTCGACCTACTTTACCGCGTCGACAGGCGGATACACCCACGTTTAGTCCAACGCTAGCTTGGCGATCCCTGGTGGAACAACAAGGGCACATAGATAAACCAAAAATAATTAATACTCTAAATAGTTGGAAGCCTACAACCAGTGAGTCGCCCATACAGCTTAATCAAACTGCACAAATGAAACAGATCGCGAAGCCGAACTACTTACTTACAAATTGGACTCCTGAACAAGATCTTGTCGACGAGAATGATGACAAAATCAAAGGCCTCATTACGGGAGACGATTCAAGTTCCGATGAATATCGGTCCAAGTGTGAAGGAGACAGTTTGTTATTTTATGGTGGCAAGACGAATAATGTAGAAAGTTCTATCCACACATTTAGTCTCTCGCTTCCTAGAGATAGTCATACACAACATACTCGTCACAGTGGGAATGCAGGCAAAGTATGTATTTAAAACTTTTTATTAACTTTGAATCAACATTTATATTTTTTTCATCGATTATATATATATATATATATATATATATATATATCACCTTTATAAAGTCTCTCATTCCATATCGAAATATATCTCTTTAATCAAAGTAGAGTCTAACACTAACCATACAACATAGATGGGACATATTGAGACTATCATTTATTTTGATTTTGAACTCGCTCACCTGAATCTAGCATGAAAGTGCCGAACATGAGGAGTTATGAATTTTTGCTAGATGTCTTATCTATGTTGTAAGGTTGTATGATGAGTCTTTTATATCTGTCATATATCGCTTTTTTCGTACGTTATGATTATATAAAGAATATGGACAATATCGCATCAAGTATATTCATTTTTTATTCATATTCAGAAATTCAGCATTTTTCCTTGCCAGTTAGAGTATTCAGCGGTAATGAGTATACTCAGCCCAGTCAAGTGAAGCTGATCTGTCAATATGCTTGTGAAGGTTAAAGGAACATGCAGATCAGTAGAAATCATGTCATTTTTCTACAGGCCTCAAATTATTTGTAGAAGTTTCATTATAAAGATAATAAATAAATAAAATTGTACTTGGTTACTTTTTCACTTGTCTATATTAAAAGGTGTGTAACTTCAAGAGCCTTCAGAAGTCGAAGACAGAAAATTATTTAAATACTGTAACCGGTCCAACCTCCACTTCCCAAAGAAACTCAACTTTGCATGCACAGCAAGAAAATATTTCTATGACCAATTTAGAATGCTCCAATAATTGGATGCTTCATAAAAACGTGAGTGGTACGGAGCCTTACACGAAAAGCTTGGAGCATGGAAGTAAAAGGCAGAGACTTGTTTCATTGGAGCCACAATCGATTAAATTTTTAACTGGCGGGAAACATGTGATGTATCTGCCAGGTAGCAATGACCAAACAAATTCATTGAAAGCTTATCAGGCTGAGCCTCAAGCCCGTGAACCTAAATCAAATAGTTACTTCAAAAGCCGACAGCGACATGTACCGCAAAGTTTGCAAGACAAAACTCCAATTTTCCCAACACAGGTACAAAATTTACTCTTTCCTTTTTTATATGTAATTAAAAATGTTCAATTTCAAACTACAGCCTATCAATGAGGGCTTAAAATTGGAAGATGATAAACCATTTCACCAGCGTTTCTCGTTCAATAATCCGGTTCGTTTATTAGAGAAAAAGTTACATGTAGACAAATCTGTAAAATCCTCAAAACTGAAAATGTCACTCGATGGCCAACTTGAAGCGCTAAAAAAGTAAGTCCAAAAAATGTCTATACATTTTTATATATATCTTCAAATAATTGAATTTTTATTATTTATATTAGAGTAGAGGAAGACTTTCAACGGAATCGAGCTAATGAGAAGGAGAACATACAGCATCAGTTGAGGCTGTATTTTGGTACAGGAGATGAACAGTACCACAGCTTACCGATTGCTCCTGTGCTCGATCTATTTTCATCTATCAATCTTAATGATACAAGCAATAAATTATTTAGCCGTGATGATCCCGAAGGCTGCGTATCCATAGTACCTTTTGCTGACCATGACATTAGAGATAAAAAAATTACACTTAGTTCTACACATATAGTTTAATTTAGATGCTCAGAAAATGTAAATAACTGTTTACATAAATTTTAATAAATTGGTCGTTGATATATTGGAAACAATTCTGTTTTTTTCTGAGCTTATTAATAAAGTTTGCTTTGCTGAGATACTCAAGGCTGGTCCAATGTGGAGAAAGCTAAAAAAATGTCCTTTTTCTTATTAGTGATAAATGTGAGATCAGAAGTTCCGATACATTTTTAACCTCTTCTACTTCCTAGGGTAAACTTCTGTTCTTCTCTATATTCTTCCCTTGCCTTTTAATACCCTGATCAACTTAAAAATGCTGAGCTGAGTCAATCTATACCGGTACTTCTGTCCGTCCATGTGAATGCAAAGCTGAAAATTTAAATGTCATACATAAAATCAGACACATTACGGATTTCGGTAACTTATCTCATTTCTTTATTCTTGATAATTTCATTTTATTTTTTTAAGTATATATATATGCTCAGAGTTAGGATTTACTGTGTAAGCTCCTGTGATAACTACATATATTTTGCACATTTTTGATACCTTCTACTTTCTCCCTACATTTGCAAAAATCGTATACTCATATCTGAATTTGTAAAAAGCATTTACAAAAAATGTTATTTAACAATTAATTTCCAATGTAAAGTCCATATGCTGTTCTTGTTGGGCAGTCTCGGCAAGGACACTCTAACTTGCATTCTCAGCTCCTCCTCTTATATAACATTTTCCACTTTAAAATATTGCATTATTTCTCTTCATTTCAATTCTTTATATAAATGATATTCTCGTTTCATCGTATATGCTAGTCCTCATTGTCAAAAGGCTTTGGCATTCTGTTAATCCTCAAGCAAATTTATCATACCGCATGACTTAGCCTTAGATGATTTTTAATATTTCTACATAGTTAACATACAGGTAGTTTAACGTTTTTGACGGCCTACAGAAATGATTCAACAATTATAATTTATGTCATATCCAATGCGTCATATAATAGAAGAATTATCTGTTGTGCCTCATTTTAGTGATCAGTGACTTTATTTGATGCTTAACAACTTGTGCACAAACTACCTGCTAATCCGGTAGAAATCATTTTCAAATCATGCTTATGATTAACATTTTAATGGTTAATATCTGACCTTATAAACATAACTTTATACCATAACTATTATACACTTATATTATATTTATATAAATCTATGAGACAATTTTCCTGCTCTTGTTAGTTCTAATAATTAATAAATTAAAATTTTTTAAATTAAAATTTAATTTTTAAATTTATACAATACAAAATTGTTATTTGACAGATCATAATTTATAATGGCTCTAACGTGCATCATTTCTTATCGATAACACGGTATAAAGGTAAAAGTGGAAACATACTCGTTACTTTGCTATAGCTAATTCAACAATTAATACTTTACCGAATGCAAAAAGCATCGATACCTTTGCTGTTGTTTCACAATTTGATTGTATTTATTAAATTATGAACTAAGCATTTATTAAAATGGAATTATTAATGAGTATTAATAATAAAGAAATTTTTATGGAGGTACAAATGCAATCAACATCATCTAAAAATAATAATTTACATTTCGTTTTCGACTAGGTTCTCCATTTGTCTATTGAATTCCTAATTGGAAACATTAACGAGCAACAGGCTTTACGATTTTCTCATAAATACGGATTTCAAAATCCTGACGACTTTTTACTTGCTACAAGGACGATCTCAAAATATTACAAGCAATGTTGTACAGATAGTGGCGACAATGATATTTCTGAAAAGTTGCCGCACTTAAGTCCCGAATTGAAACCGCTTGTACCGCTGGTGCTCGCAGCAAGATTGGATGCAGTCGAGCAGGCTCTTGGAAGAAGTGAATACTTGAAGAAGGACATCAAGTGCGTCATGTCATTTTCCTGGGACACACGTTTGATATTAGGAGACAGCAGTTTCAGAAGTAACATTCGACAAGTGGCTACCATAAATTTGCATTGCCAATCAAGTTTAAAACGTGAAAATATCTTTTTTGAAATGGATTTAGAGAGTCTTTGCGCTATGATAGAGGTATTAGAAAAGTGTGTCAAAAGGGAGAAATAATAATCAACAACTTTTTATGTTTATGCATTTGTAAATATGTACCTGCCCAAATAGATATACGATATTTATACTAAATACAGATTAAACCCCAATTTTCAAAGTGAGGCATGGTTTATCTTTCAGTAGCATTTCGTATTGTTTCCCATTCTATTCTACTCTAGATCGCATTCCAAGTGACGGTCGGATTTTTGCGTCAGCTTTTCAAAATTGCTAAATGAAAATACAAATGGCATAGGTCCTTTAAACATAAAAAAAATCGGATATATTATATATGAACTTATCACTTGAATTAAGTTATTTGTAAATAGTCAAATACTGAATAAAATCAGCTCCAACCAATCTATCAGATTTTGCCTAAGCTTACAAATTATGAGATATTCCTAATCAAACATAGGTTTGACAATTTGAATTAGTACATAAAAACATATTTTGTAGGTTTTATTTTAATAATTGTATCTTTACATGAAATTTATTTATATATTTATTATAAGGTATGATTATATTTAATTTTGCTAGCTTTATAAATTCATTTTAAAATAGTGAAATTATATACAATAATAAACATTTGAATCTTGATGGATTATTTCAAATTGTTCACAATGTTTTTAAATGTATTTATTTTTTATTTTAACATTGTACTTACTTTTTGGGTATGTACATTTTTACATGTATGTTCAGCTTAGCTAATTAATAAAGGCAAATTGTAACCATGCAGCCACACTTGGGCTGGAAAGCTGCCGAACGTATTACATAAAATATCGTTGGGCTGAAATACTGAGAAACTCAGCTTATACCCGCTGCCAAATACTGATTTTTGTAGTAATAGGCGCAAATTCCAACTACAATCGAAACGGCGGTTGTCATCATAACTGATTTCGGCGTTAAGACGCTCAAGAACCATTTACTTATATTATAATTAGATTTCGAAGACACTGATCGTCGATAATTAATCCGACGTTCCTCCTCAAGTTTGCGTTGTTCTTTTCTGTATGGTATGAAACGTGAAGAAGTTATTAAACTATTATCTGCAATAGAAACAAAATATACTTACTCATTTTGAATAAGTTCTTCTACTTTCTTTTCAATTACAGTCAAACTATATTTATCATATAATTTACTGGATATGACTAAAAGATCCTCAAACGGCAAATCATCTGGTAGCTGCAAGTTGATTTTGTTTAGTAAAAAAATAAAAACAAATAAGAACATTTCAGTCGAATTTTAGCGACTGCATAACACACTTTCACTGTCCAAACACGGCTCATTTTCAATTTGCCATGCCCCAAGCAAAATGTAAAAGCAACAGACGGAGACTCGGACAGCCAGACATTGCATAAAACCCATTTACTATTTTTACTTTATGAACGAATTAGACGAGCAGGGCGATGAAAAAACTAAGACTACCGCAGATTCAGGACGGTGCGAACGAATACAGAATCATATTAATTATTACCTTTGATAAAAGACAGTGCACTGATGCCATATCACAGTCCTCTTGAAGTATAACATTAGCTCTATGCAATAGAATTGCGGCGGTAACAAAAATTGGGGTATACATTGGAGATGCAAGAAAATAATCGTATAATCGTACAACGGCCTTGTAAGAATTTAAGCTGTGTCCGAACCAGGTCAGATACCATGGCAAAGCAAACAAGGTGCCCACTGTAGACCGTTGTAGGAAGTGGAAAAGTTCAGGCTGTTCAAAGAGGACAATAGGCCAGATGAACATAAGACGTCTCTGTGTCGCCTCCATTGTTTCCTGCATGCATTCTGAGAAGTGCGTAGTAGAGAGCTGTTCCATGATTGCGAATGCCACTTCCTCGCCAGCGACTAACAGAAATGTTACTGCGACATCGTGATATCCCTGATAATAGCTTAAATTTGGATATTTTTTGATTACTCGCAGAATGAGCACTGTTAGCTGGTCCTGCAGAGCAATACGCTGTTCGTAGGGAATGCCTGGAGGAAATCGTTTCAATGAACGATTCACATCTAGCACAACTTGATGGTATTCCGGATGGCTTTGCAACTCATCAAGAGTTGGCACACGATCCAAATTCGCGACATCCACACCTGCCAGCTGCGGCCACAGAACTCGTCTTAGGTCATCGTTGACTAATCCGAAATTGCTGAGGGCTAGCTCTTGCAGTACTTTTAGTGGAATGCAGCTGTCAGGGTTATCGGCAAGTAGTTTTTCAATTTTCAGTCGCTTAGTCCGTTCACCATCGGTCTCTGGACCTATAATATGTAAATATATATATAGACATAAATAAGCCCCATTTTGTCAATTGACTTTGGTTTGTGTGACGTACATTTTTCAAAGCTGAGAGGGGGCAGATCGATTTTAATTTCGTCAACATTGCTCATAATTGATAAAAGATTTTTTATCGTATTGTAATCGAAGCAAAGTTAAATAATTATATCTGACATTAATATTCAAAGATTATAAACCAATATCAACTTATTTATGAACACTCATCTTATCGGTTTATATTCAGGTTTTAGACATGTAAGTTTATTGTTATCGAAAGGTAAATAACGATAGTAAAATCGAATACTCGAATTTTTTGCTTTTGAACTGTTCGCACTCTGTGCATTTGCATTAGCTTTATAATACCCGATATATGTTTGACAAATCAAAAAGTGTTATCTATTTCTTCAATGAATTTAAAAATACAAAAACAATGACATAAATTTTGGTAAACATTTTTGAAGATTAAGGACTAAATTATTATACATGTTTGATACTGACTAATTTAACGCACTTGTATAATTTACTTACAAACATTGAGTTTAATAAAAATTTTTTTAAAAAATGTATGCAAGATATTATTCTTATAAAATTTCAGGAATTTTGAAAATTGGATATGGGTATCCAAAATACAAGAAAAGTCAAACTCCTGTAAAAGATATATTAAACTAAATGCAAAACTAGACAATTCTATTATTAATTACATTGAAAAGGGAATATATTATTTTAAGCCAACTTGATCTGCGCGTCTTACAATAAGTCTCTAGAGCTGACAGTTTCCGACGTCGACGCGTTACACATATGGACGGAAAGACAAACTGCTATCAGCCTGATCAAGAATATATATAATTTATGGAGTCTGCCATGCCTCTTTCTGCTAAGAGGAAATATCGCTTTTTTTGTAAACAAATAGAATGTTTGTTAAAAAAGAACAAAAATCGATGTTAGGGCACCGAGTCGAAGAAACATCACATACTCATCATCAGTGACACCTTTTCATATTTCTAAAAAATTTTAAATTTCTTCAACTTCTTGGCAACAGACATAGCTGCTGCCAACAGAATATATATAAAAAATGCATTCGATTAGCGCTAGGTGCTGCGTGGTTTTACAAATTGGCGAAACGTTTTGTTTAATAACTTCTGTGTAAATGGATTTCAATGATATTTTCAGATTTTCAGAAAAGCTTTTATACGGATAGATGGATGGACATAGAGAGCTAAATCGAATTAGGCCGTCACCGTGATCAAGAGAATATATACTTTACTTTTTAAGTAAACTATTACACACCGATTTCCCATTTTTAATAGGTTCAAGGTATAAATGTGGTGTGTTGTGTGAACGGTTTGAAGCTTTGCACCATATAGCTCTTAGGATCCAAAAAGCACGAAATAAAAGCAGTTACAACATCAATAATTCTACAGTTTGCTGCAGAAATTAGAGCTACACAAAATGAGACAGGTAAATATAGGATCACATTTTATCACAGGGCACTTGATATCCATAAAGAGTATTTGGGGATTAAATGAACAGTAGTTAATACAGCAAATGGATATATAATTAATATTGCCCTTATTAAAAGATTCCATTTGTGCAAAGAAATTTATTATTTCTTGTTTACTATTATTTTTTTTTATTTATATTTTATTCTTGTTTTAAATCAATAAAAATCAGGCTTAGATGTAAATTTGTTCGGTATATCTAAACCTAAAAAAATACATATGTATATACAGATAAAGAGTGTTTACTTTAAATAGTCTTGTTTCGTTTGTTGTGCACTTTGCTGGTTCAGAATTTCAAAAATAAAATTACTGATTATTCTTTTTGTTTTTTTTTTTTTTTTTTAGAAAATACCCAATTATTGGTTAATATAAAAATTTGGGATAGTATAATTAAAAGAATAGTAACAGCCCTAGATTGAAATATTAAATTATATTCATACATACATATGTATTTGTGAAGTGTTAATTGTATTAGTTTTGCAAACATTTGGATTATTCAAATGTTTGAATATTTGGATATTTTATTTATAAATATAAATGCCAAATACTAAATTATTAAATCCCATAATATTAATAATAAAAATAATTATTAAATGCCAACATATGGTTATCAAATTATCATATCTATCTAAGTTTTATTATGGGTCCAGCTTAGAAATTTAGGATTGCGTTAAGCTTATTAACGAAAAAATAAATACTGAAGTTACTTATATATATAATTTTGTTTAGAGTAATATCTTTTTGTATATATTCATTTTAAGAAAGTAAGAAAGTCATTACTGATAGCTTAAACTAGATACTCTGACACACATAAGTATAAAAGCAGTATGTCGAATGATTACACATTTTTATATACATGAATTAAGATTGTAAGTTTGTCTACCTTTTTTGTAATTTTGTTTTTAATTTGGATTTAATTTTAATTTTCAATAGATACATTTTATGTATATATTTTAAATACAATATTTAAATGTAGTTCTTTATGTTAAAAAATAGTTAAAAAAGGTTACATAATATATATATTACACAATATATATATATATATATATATACTTAGAGCCATTGGAAATATTTTTATAGATTGTTTAAACGTTAACGTTAATAATTTGAAAAAATAGCTTTTATACTTGTCTAAATTTTTTATATGCGCGTTATATTGATTGCATCTGTTATTGATTCCCTTCTTAGAAGTTGTTTTGTATCGTTTTCGATTTCTATTGGCGATATAGCTGTACTATGATCATTCAAATACGGTGTGTCCTCCTCCACAATTTTCTCAAGTAATATATCCCCAGAATTATTTAGACCTAATTGATCATTACAATTAGTATATCAATCGAAAGTTTTTCAATGGCAAAATTCTTGCAAATTTACGTTACCATTACGCCCGACAATTTGACCATTAGAAATATTCTCCGTAGAGCTACAATGAACAACAGCTACATCTGTTGGCGAGGGCAAGCCATTCCGTCCGTTCTTCTGCAATGCAACAGCTTTGCGGGCGTGACGCGTGGTTAATACGCCAGTTTCGACATCTCGTTCAAGTCGATGACCTGTCAATTTCAAAGAGCCTTTTAGTATTAGAAAATCAACAATTAATAAACAGTTCAAAAGAAAAAGGTTTTCTCCATTTAGATTTAAAGCCTTAGGTATGCTATGTACTAATGTGCCAACGCCTTTCAATTACCATTATACTCATTCATTAAGTTAACAGAGTATTGTGATTTTGTGCTTTTTGTCTGTATCGGTTTTTACCACTATCGAAACAAATGTTTTTAAAATTCAATATGTATATACATCTTCCTGACAGCATTTTAACGAATTTCTTATTGGGATGTGCCAACATGGAAATAACTTTGTTTTTACTTCAATATCAACGGTATTATATATTGTGCTATGTACGTTAGAGACTGAAATACGGAAATACCCAAGATTAACTCATATAAAATATCTAGTTTGGATTGCTACGCTAGTTGGGTTTGGACAAAAAATAGTATATTAGAGAGAGCATTACAAGTAGCTGCAAGTGCCCTCTTGACCTTTTGCACATATTATTGTATTATGAAGAGCTACATTTTTTATAACTTGCAATTAAATACACGTTTATATCTTATGCAATTATATAGTTAAGTCATCGATTAAAATGATTAGTTGTTGAGATATTAGATCGGACCATTTATGAATCATCTGCCCAAGGTTTGAAAATAGAGCCAATGCTAGTATAAGCATTTCCAAGTTATCTGTATCATATGGTATATAATTGCATGGTGAGACAGAGTCGCTACCCTTTAATATATTATCAATAGCAGATTCATATTTATTACCAGAACGTGATCTCGTAAGCTGCCGTTGCACATAGTCTTCAAGGTCCTCCTCTTCTTTGCGACTTATTAGGCAGTTTAGAATTAATAAAAATAGGCCTAGTCCAAAGGAAAACAGGCCAGTGCATGTGACCTCATTCCACCAAGCAGAGCTAGAGCCTATTAATTTGTACATATATATGAGCATTTTGGATATAAGACTTTTCGCCTTAACCTTACTAAACACGTTCCAGGACATAGCTTCATCTGGTATAATTCCAGCCCCACAAAGAAATACTCCAAAGACAATAAAAACAATGCCAATGTGCAACATTCCGATGCTGGTTACGACCTAAAAGAAAACTTATTTGAAGTTACCTCATTACATAGAGACTAGAAAAGATTTACCTGGCTATCCAACATTCCTGGTCCAGGTTTGACTGCATGATGAGGATGATGATATTTACGTCTTACAGATCCGCTCGGCGAATGGAATGTTTCACCACTTTCTGAACTTTGAGTGCTGTATCGTCTCTCTCTGGCTCTTTTCTGCTCATCGCGACGCTTTCGTTGCCGCTTGATCGCCATGGCGGAGTGTATGCCCACAGAATGCATTTTTAACTTTTCAGGTTGAAAAGCATTATATATAAATGAATAACATTTTGGTAAACTAGTGAAAAATAATATTGGCTAACTATTGAGCAAATATACATTTGATCTATATATAGTTATGCCTTATAAAAACGTATAAGTTCCAAATGGGTCGCAGATGATCTTAGTCAACAAAAGTCCAGCTACGCCTTTATACTAATAAATTGTAAATATGTAAAAATGCGCCAAAGTTCTCGACGACTAATAATTGATGACTACGATTTGTAGATTGAAATAACGACTGGAGTCTCTCTAAAAATCAGAATTCGGAACAATAATTTAGTCATTATTAATGGCATTCTCAAATTAATTAAAGTTAATTTCAGTTTTAATTTCAAAGTATATTTCGGAATTAGCTAAATAATCAGAAGAGAACGTCGGGATATAAAGACCGCGATTTATCAACTATCTAAAATAATACCATTTTCAGAACTATATCGAATAAAATTTACATGCAAGGCAGTTGAAGTTTGAACTGTCGATCGACACTCCCCTCTTCTCAACAATAGCTTTCCTGATGAAATTGAGAAATAGGCATTTATCATAGCTAAGATCTAGCAAATATATCAATATTTTATTGTGATCCAAGGCTACGATTAAAAGACACATGTAAGAATGTTGTATTAGTAATTAAGTATTTACAGATTACATTTGAGGGTATTGCGATTAAGTTTTATCTTTAAAGCGTCATACGAAATATGTAACGGTAGAGTTTACCAAATTGACATTGTGTTGGCCCCGTTTAAGACACTTTGAATAACGTACTGAGCTGATCTAGCGCATATCTCCACTATAAATAAATTTATATTTTATATATCACAATCTTGTCAATTCTTGGAAGCATAGATATATCAGAGATAGAATATCATTGTCAACATAAGCTAAGTCTTGATACTTATTTGTATTATTACATTTACTCATTGTGCCTAAAATGCAAGTATCGCGTCACTCAATCAAGCCCTATATACATATATGTAGACATATGTATATGTGTGTGTCCATACAAATTTATTCATATCTCTATGCCAACCTTTCAACAGGTTTAATTCCAAAATATATTTCTATGAATGGCTTTTTGCAATGTGTATATACAATGTATATATATATATATATATATATATATATATATATATATATATCATATATATCGATATGTAAATATATGCATTATACATTGTGTGCATTATATATGTGCATATATATATATATATATATATATATATATATATATATATATATATGCATACGTGCAAGTATAACATAAACATGACAATTTTTCGATTAAGTGAATAACTTTAAACAACCCCTAAAATATATAAACATATACATGTAATAGGGGTGACATATATATACGTAAATACTTGGACTGAAAACAATGTAAATATGTACGTTGAATCATCCACATTGCACATTAAGTAAATTTGCTAGAATATTTTTTTGATGTTCGTTCATACGTATATTTATGTTATCAAAAAAAATATCACTCACCTTTGTTTGTATTTTAGTACTAACAATCTCACTAGTTTAGTTCTTAGTTGAAGTTATTAAACAATTATCCATATTAATTAGTTCATTTTAGGTCCTGTCCTATTTTTAAAAAGCATATATACATATGTATGCATTGAGTACATCAATGTATACAGGTATGCATATGGATGAAGTTAGTAAATTTATGTTGGAGAATTCAGACAAACATACATATATATATATATATCTATATATATGAATGTACATCTATAGTTATATGTATAAGTATAGTAAAATTAGCTTATTGCTCATAATTATGATGAATTTTAAATTATGATTCAATATCGATTTTTTAGTTTTTCCTTTGTTTTTATTTGAATTGTTCGGGTTGACTTGAGTTTCGTCGTGCCTTTATTAATTTCTATATCTGAAGACAACAATAGTTTATGTACTTTGGTGTATTATAATTTAATTGTATTTGTGTTTTCTATTTACACCAGAGAACGAATCAGCTTGTGGGAACTCCTGCACTTTGCACTATAGTTGTAAATTCGTTCCATGAACAGGAACTGAATTCCATCGGAAAGCAGCTTTACAGAAAGGGAGTGAAAGCTTGAAAATAAACTTTGAAGCCCAGTACTGTTTAGCAGAACTTAGCAGCTGAAAAGCTTTTATGTTCAGTTGTTTACTTTACAAGCATAAAAATAAAAAATAAAATTCTTACAAAATATAAAATTACAAATAAAAAATTAAAATACAATTTCCAAAATACAAAGAGTCTGAAACAAGCATTTTTGTGCCTAATTTATGCTGTGTAGGTATTGTCCGCATTCTACTGCACTGGCAAAATTGAGGATAATTTTGTTGAAGTCTTTAAGTTTTTCTAAATAGTTTTTATGTGCCTTTGTAGTAATACTTTTATAGTTAACGCCATTAATTAGTTTAGAGTTAATATACGATAACCATTGTACATTGGTTTTTGGCGAGTACGAGGACCAATTGTTTCTTTAAGCAAAATAAAATGATTTAGATTATATAAACAAATATCCAGATTATTTTATACGCACTTTAGTTCCTCTCGCATCATGCGGTATACCTCATACTGGTAATCTCCTGTGGCCACAAACAAATCGTCATCTTGGGAGAGGTCATTATAGTGGCAGCATTCGGAAACAGTTATTCGTGATAATGTGTAATCAATAATGGTAATTTGAATCCCTTTTGTTGCCACCGATAGCTGTTTTCCGCGAAGTTTAAAATCAATAAACTTGTTTTTTGTTTTCTCAATGAGTATGTTGCCCCAATGTAAGTCTCTATGCTCGAATTGAAAGGCTTCTTCTCCAACTGCTAGGGTTAATATAACCTTATATTCACATATGCAATAAAAAGAAATATAAATAAGAAGACTGTAGTCGGATGGATTTATTTACCACCCAAGGTATATATCTGAATAGAGATTATTAAATTTTTGTGTTATAACTTTAAAGGTGTACACTCCCAGCGAATACATTAATTAAATTGTTCTCTTTAAGAAAAGGGTACCTACGAATAAGCATTCGAAATTTCTAGATTAATAGCAGTAAACTGACGTTAAATAGACAAACGGATAGAAAGATGAATATTACACTTTTTGAAAGAGTAAATTATCATTTCATGCTTACAGCTTTTATAATGTATAATATAATCTTACCTGCTGCAGTGCAAAATAAGCCTGTTCGGCGTTTAAGAAAACAAATTTTGACATATCTGTGCCAGCAAACTTCAGCTCCAAAACAATAAAGAGCTGACTGTCAGTAAACATCGTAGGATTATCATTTTCAGACTCTTTTTCCTCATCATAATCTTCCCAGAGATTTATTAAATGCTTTGGGTATTTTCCTTTGACCAAACTGACCTGTGTACAATATATATAAATAATTTAATTTGTGTATATTACTATTGTGGCAATAAAAAATTACGTTGTATATATCTACAAATCCACTGGTTGAGTTAGTTTGATTTATTCGTAGTGCGCTCATTTCTCTAGAAATTATAATTTCAGGCAATATTTGTTCATAAGTCTTTTGAACTTCCTCATTAACCAAAACAGTACCCTCGATCGGAAGTACTTTTAAAACTAAGTTCAATTTCGTTTTATTTTTTGGCGTATACTTAAATACTTCTCCGTAAACTCCTTCGCCAATCTTGCAAGCGTCCAACATTTTCGTAGCAGTATAAGCTGTACTAAATTTAAGTGGACTCGATTGACCACAATACTTTAGCACTTCGGCTTCGTAGTTTATTTCAAGATCATGTTCCGAATTACGATTTGTATGCAGCGATTTTCGTGAGTTTCTCGGAACAGCTCTCAAATTTTTCAAAGTTACATCTCTCGGTTCAACGCGTAGATTTGAACTTTTGCGACCAGATATATTATTTTGGGTTGTGCGTTGCCAGGTATGTAAAGACTTGCGCCATTTCCCCGGCAGCAGAACAAGTGAAGATCGAGTCTGTTTGTTAGATGCCCGCCGTGTTTTTAATGTGTGTACAGATTGCAATATTGAAGAAGACTCCATTGACGTTTCAGAACCGATTGTATTCACATTAAAACAAACTTGCTTTCCCCCCCGGGGTTGGTCCAGGTTTTCTCGATCTACATACGTAAAGATATTTAAGTACGTTACTATGATAAATTAATCTTTGTAGTTTTACCATTGATATGCGCTCTATGATCTTCGGTAGGTAGTAATCCATCTAGTTTCATACCAATTATCGGTGACAACGCACAATGAAAGATATTTACAGATAGGTTTTTCCCACAAGGAGTTGAGATAGAGTTTTTTATGTTTAGTTTATCACCAGCAGTAAGATTATTTCTTACGTTTGACAAGGAACAGTCGTTGATGTTCAACACGTTTGGATTGGAGTTTTCAACACTAGAGTCCATATTAAATGATAATCGCACTTCCTTCTTTATTACGTTCAGCTCTCGTAGTTTTCTGAATAAATATTGTATTTTTCATTAGTAGTAACAATGTATAATTAAAATATAGTCCAACATACGGTATGGGATCTAACAATCTGTCAAAAGAATCTTTCCACGCGTCTTCTGGTAAAGTATGGTCCATTGTGTATTATGTTACTTGTAGAAAATAAATAAATCAGATCTTATTCTTTTCATAAGCAAAGAATTATTTTGTTATATTCGAAATGATATCCAAGCGCAGAATGAGGCAGTGACGCAAATAAGAGCGATAAGAGAATTGTTGTCTTCTGTTAAGCAGAAATGCCGCGTTATTGAACACTATAGACAATCGTAATCGAGTTATCAGAATTTGAAAAACACACATGAAAGACGGAATAATTCCATAGACGTATCTTGCGAACGTGTATCATATTTGGAAAATTAAAAATTCCCTTCAATTCAGTTGTAAGCAATATCCGTAAATGCATATATATATTGATGTAGGACTGCCACATAATCAGATAACGCCAACTTCTTAAGAAATACTCATTTGGGACTGTTACGTTATATTTATTTCTTAAACACGAATTGGGGATACAAGTTTTCCTACGGTCGAGTTTGTTTACATGAATCATTTAATTTTTTTAGTACATGAACACAACTAAAAAATTATCTTCAAGTTAAAATTGATAGTCCATTATTATTTGAAAGCCGATAATCGATACATTTTCAATTATTTCAGTATTTCCTATTAAATAAAATTGACAAGTGGTCAAGTTTACTATTTGTTGAACACATTTATAAATTATTATTATTTTGCATAAAACCGCTATTCTATAAATAACTTTTCGTTGCATTTTTTATTTATATAATTATATAATTATAAATATATAAATTTATTTGTAAAATTATATATATTATTTATCAATAATTATTTAAATTAGAAAAATAAGTCCTAAAGGAATTTATTATGATCTGTTATTTATATATATATATATATATATATATATATATATATATATATATATATATATATATATATATATATATATATATATATAAATCAAAAACTGATGAGGTTTTAGTTTTAAAAATATTCTTTTTATTTCTGTTATCAGTTTACGTAAATGTTTCCAAAAGTTTCCAATTGCAAAAGCGAGCAAAATTATTTTATATGTTTCTTGGAGTCGTAAACGTTATGAAGTATGAATAAACTTAGGGAAATGTAATCGTTTTTCTATAAGTACATATTGCAAATGGACATACAATAATTTTTAAATATTTTGTATGGCGGTTAAATGGGCACCTATGTAAATGAATAATTGTATAAAAAGGAAATACTACGGTTCGTAAATTAATTAACTGTCGATAAGAACGTTTATTACCTTATATTATGTAATTTTTTTATTATTAAGTTTCATATAAATAATGGTAAAAATTGTTGTGCCTGTTAATTTTGTATATATTATATATTCTAAAGAATAATAGATATGCCATTTAATAAAAATCTATCGATATTACCATTATATATTAATGAATGAAAAAATATATAGCAAATTTATTGTTAAATATAAAAGTGTTGATGAATTGAATTTTTTACAAAAATGCATTTGATACTTTCAGTTCTTCAGTATTTGCTCTCCGTTTTCTTTTTCGCTGTAAATGTCCATAAAAAGTTTATATCTGTTTTTTTTTCGCATTTTTATACCCTCAATATACAGAAAATGGGTAAAACGGAGACTTTAGTTTTTGCTTTCACGTATGCATAATATGTAAGAAAAGGCGACTACGTAAAGTATGTGTATTTATTTTTGATAAGCAGTGAATAGATTGAGAACTATTTATCTGCCATTCCGTATATATGTTTGCACCGATCTGAAAATTTTTTATATCTAGATATTTTTGTTTATTACTAATAATTATTAAAGTATAGAGATACTAAGCTTTCCACATTACAAAGGCCTGTCTCACTGTCTTTAAAAAAAAAAGCCAGATGCAAGGTATTTGCTAGTCAGGCACTCCCGATGAAGTATTCTTACTTGTTTTTTATGACGTTGGACTGTTGACAGACAGTCGAATATGAAACTTGAATTTGTTTCGCATAGAGCGTTCATTATTTTTTGTTTTGAACATTTTCTGTTTCAGTATATTATCAAGCTTTAATCGGGCAACAATCCAAATCGCCTCAGTTGTGTTCGAATGATTGGTATATACGTGCTTTTATAGACGACGGATATTTAATAAAGTATATTATTTTTGTATATAATGAAGTTGATTATTTAATTAAAATAACTGTACTTAGACAGCATATATCAGCAACCAAGTGTTCTTATTAACGGAAATTCTTCAATAAATGAAGTTAAGCAAGAATATTTTTTTAAAATGAATTAAGTGAGAATATATGATATTGTTCTACAAAAAATCTTAGTTAGTGAGTATCTAAAATCACATGACTTAAAATTAATACGTGGGAAATCTTTGTCAAATAAATTGCTCTTAAAAAATTCTATTTAAAAAACCGATTCAGAAATAAATAAATAAAACGTAAGCATTTTTTACGTAGTTCTTACTTATATTATATATCTATGTTTATGTGTAAAATATATATAAATAAAATAAGACAAAATGTTTCACTATTAGTATTCCGTCCTGCTTTATTTTAAGAACTTATCTGTAGGCGTTTATTAGCTGAACTGAACCAAAATATGAATTTGTTGTGCAGTTATCAAGTGTTGGCTGATCGAGTTCATTCTAAAAAAACTTTGGTGCAATAAATAATGTATATAAAAATGTTTAAAGCACATTAAATACTTTGGTTCAATAAATAATATATATAATAGTGTTTAAAATACATTAATAATAATATTTCTTAAGAAACGAATCAATCCATAAAAAATTATATTAACACGGAAAAAATGATTTCGTTTGGGTCACACTTAATCAAATGCATAAAATTATTTCTCTGTACATATATTTAGATATATAGGAATAAATATATATACTATATATATAGGATATATATATATATATATATATATATATATATATATATATATATATATGTATATTTCGATATAACAAAATTATATTGTGTACTTAAGTGTGGAACAGATTGTTCTGAGTTATAGTCAACAATAACTGTGGCTAGAAAATAATAAATATTTCAGCAGGCTTAACCGACTGCGTAATACCTTGTTGAGTTTAAGACTCCAGTACAAATGCAAATTTGTATGCTTCAGGTAATAAAGCACGCGTATATAATGAACAGTTCAATTTGTTTTCATAAAATTTCAAAACAAATATTGACTTCAACTAATTTTTATTTAAATCAATGCAAGTTTCTGTTATTTTATTTTTTACTTGTTCTAATACTTTATAAACATGGTTGGTAGAAGAATAGTGAAATATATATTTAGGTATTTAATATCTTTCTCATTCCACATTTGTTATGGCTTAGACTTGTAATTAATATTTAAAAGCTCAGAAAATAAGGGCCTGCGTGAGTATTCGTGTGTTTAACATTCGTGTGTATAAACATGGTTGGAACAATCGTGATCTCAAAAGCCTCAAAACCCGATTTAATATGAATAGTCGGGTGTACCAAACGCATTACGACTATATCATTTTATTCGATAACTCATTCTATTTTCTTATTATAAAAAAAAAACCCCGGAATTTTATTTCGTTTTTACTCTTAGCTTAAATGTAATAAAAACTGCAGACTTCAGACTTATTTCATCCCTGTGATGAAAACAGAAATTTTGCGGACTTCAGATATTTTCAACATTGCTCCTCATTTTGCAAATTACTAAAGATGTCAAATACTAAAGATGCGTATTTTAGGAAATACACACATCTGAATATCATCATTATTCTCGGAAAATTTCATTAAGATGGTACATTTAGTATAAAAGTTATTCAGAAATTCATTTTCCATCGTTAACGCCACACTGAAGTCCAAGCGCTGCCGCTGAGTAAACAACGCAGTAAGTAGAACGCGGGCTTGTGCGTATGTGTGGGTGATGTCTTGTTTGCTGTATATGTATAAAAGAAACGTATCTCCTAGTTGAGCAGTCCCGACTAAAGTGATGAATGCATTGGTTTCGTGCAATGTTCGTCCGTCTGTATATGTATGTATGTATATATAAACGTATACCATTTCTTTGCTATTGAAACTAGAGACTTGAAATTTTGTGTATAGTCATTGACATTTTTGTTTTATAATATTGTACCTGGTATATCTGCAACGATATTATTGAAGGGGATAACAACTTGAAATTTTGAATATACATTTATTCATATAGAAAACCAAGACAAAAAATAAATAGTAGATATATCTACACGTGTTGGAGTGGAAAAAATCGAAAAATATATATCTTTTAATACTTAAAAAATCCATAATTATATTATTGTCGTCTTCTTCTATTTATTAAAATTATAAAAAAACTATATTTTTGGTTAAAGCTCTAAGATTTAATCTCTTAGCTACTGCAGGCTCCCACTTGAGAAAACAATTTAACTGTTTGGGGATTATTAACGAGATTTTTAACGGTTGCGTCAGACTGCAAAAATGTATTGTATACCGGATTTGTAATCTTGACAGGGTCAAATATGAACTTCACTATTATACTAATGAGCGTATACACATTCATAGAAATTTAGAACCAAAGAATCTTTATTACATACACAATCAACTCAAGATTCAATTTTCTTCAGTGTGACTGTAAAGCTAAAGATCAATCTAAATATCGTTTTTCCTTATGGTAATTTCACCTCAAATTGTATTCAAACAAAATTTGACTATACTTATATTTTAATTATATATATTTTAATGTTAAGGAATATAAAACATTTTTTGTCATATTCCTATGAATGTTAATTAATATTCATCTGCCAGGAAAAGTAGTTGTATATTGATTTAATATTATTTGTAATTATTCAACATGTTTTGTTTCAGTGTGAAAATCGGTTATTCAGTGTGTTGGGAAATCGTCCAAAAATGCAAATTAAACAAAAACGTGTGCTCTTCGGGGCCTTTCTTGTTGCCTTTGTATGCCTTCCTGTATATGCCGAATCATCTTATAAGTGTCTTAAAACAAACAGTAAGTACAAATAAATTCGTGTAATATTATATATATTATGTAATTTCCTTAATATTATTGCTTACTTACTTAATTACCTTACCTTTGAACTAATAGGATTACAAATTGCTTTGACTTATGCATTTTAACGGATTAATACAATGGGTTATTTTGACATCGCTCTCATTTGAAAGAAACTTTTATTTTCCATTCGTATAGACTAGTATTATGTGAAAATATTAATGTTGTATAGATTTATGCACATTGTCGACGTTATTCCACAATTTTAGATCTCAATTTAGACCTAGATCAGCGTGTGCTTAAAATTATAATAATGGATAATCCGAAAAAACACACACACACACATATATATATAAATCATACTCTAAAAATGTAATCAACATCCATTAGGTAAAACAGAAGTTATTAAGCAAAACGTTTGGCAAATTTGCAAAAGCACGAGGCAAGCAGCGCCACGCGCACACTTGTTTTCTATACGTGTGCACCCATCCATTTAAATGCGTAAATTCTTTTCTATTCAAAGAATCGAAATTGCGATTGAATACTGCTTGAATTATCAGCTGCTAATCAACTTCAAATTTGCGACTCATTTGGTAAGCAGTGCAACGCAGCGGTAGAGGAGGCGCTCGTATGCAGCTAGTTCCAGGGTTCGAGATCGGTGGAGATGAAGTGTTTTTATTGTTATATTTTTTTTTCCTTTTAATTATGAGGTGGCGGTGTTGGTAGAGTTGGTGCACGTTCGAATCCTGGTCAAGTAATGCCGTTTTTTATTTGTTTTCTGTTTTTTTTTGAATACTCGATACTACGAAAAGTATTAAAAAATGCAGATAGGAGGATTGGGATTAGGGTATCCCCTAGTCGAGCACCCCGACTAGAGCTTTATTACTTGTTTTTAAGTAAGTTTTAAAATAAATTAATGTATGGGAAAATCTGAGTATGTTATCTATTTTATGTTTTGTTATATGTATTTCAATCTTCTTATAGCTTTAATTAAATATTAATTTAATATTTAATATACAAAAAAAAATTAATGATAAAAATATTTTTTAAGATTTTTTTTCATTTCGTCCTCCAAATAATGGATTTGGTATTGGTCTTCAAGTTACAAGTAGAGCGACGCATCAGGTGATGACACGAATATTTTCAATTTTTTTAAAGGAAGTACTAAATTATAAGGATGTGCAAATCATTCCATTAGTATTTGAAAACTCTTCAGATCCTGAAAATTTTTTGCGAACCTTAAAATATGTTAAGTAAGCAAGATGAAATGTTAAATAATTCCCAATTTTCTGAATTTCTTTTTAATATTTCTAATGTTACAGATACTATAAGGAATTGCATCAGATTTCAATGATCAATTTGGAGGTTTGGGCGCCCTATACCATACATAAGGAGCCAGAACCAAATGTATATAGTGCCGGTGCGTCTATAGCTCCCGGTCGATTCAGTTGGTTTGTGCCGAGATCACAAATTTCGATTGATAATAAAGACTGCAGTCTGCATTATGAAGTCTTTAAAGATATTAATAATGTATATTATTCCCTATACATAATGGATGATAATGTTATAAAAATATTAAGAGACAGAAGGTGAATTACATAGCAAAGCTTTCTAATTGATTGGTAAAGAGTAAACGATTTTATTCTTTTCATAGTGTTGAAGAATATGCAAATCCAAACTGTGGGAAAATTAACTGTGCCACTCTAATAGCAGAGTGGCGAAATGATTCGTATTTCATTATAGAGGAACTAAATGAGAGCTATCTAAATGTAGTTTGGTTGGGAGATCAATTTAGAGATACTATAAAAGAACTGCATACTATGTATAGTTCAAGTTACACTCGAGGACAAAAAAGATTTATCGTTCTACATTGGGTTCCTTCAGAGATAATTGATGCTGATATTAAATTTACTCAAATAGCATTGCCTAGATGCGAAGATTATGAATTTCTCAAAAGGTCGAATTGCCGATACGAGTTAACTCCGATTCTTAAATATTATCCAGGAAGTTTAATATATGACAAGCGAATGATGTACGCTCTTCGACATTTTTATATCAATGATATGGACTTGAAAAATATTCAAAAAGAACTTAGTATCCAGAGAGCGCATACAAAAGATTCTGAAGAATTGTTTAATAATGTTGCGTGTAATTGGCTGCTCCAGAATTTTGAGACTTACAGCCGCTGGGTATTACCAAGGACGGTAAAAACACTGTCGATTGGTGGTATATTCCCAATCTATATAACTGATTGGGGACATGAAAATATTATTGAAGCATCGCAAAGAGCTGTCGATGTAATCAATGAAAATAAAACAGTTCTACCAAACTATAATTTAGAGATATTAATAAAAGATGGACAATGCAAGTCGGATATGGTTTTGAAATCATTTATACATTATTTCAATAAGCCAAATATGTTGGGTGTTCTGGGACCTGCCTGCAGCGAAACAGTTGAGCCCATTGCTGGTATTTCGAAGCATTTAAATATGATGATCATATCATATTCTGCTGAGGGCAATTCCTTTGTTGACCGCGAAGCATATCCATACTTCTTTAGAACGATAGGGTCAAACAGTGAGTACGTGGATGCCTACATCAAAATTATGCAACATCTCGGTTGGTGTCGTGTCTCCACATTGACAGAAGACTCCCAACAATATACAGGCTATTTGTCTCGTATGGAGAGCAAGCTGAGGCTTTATAACTTCACCTTAGCTTTTAGTCGAAAGGTTCCGAGTGATGTTACAGCTCTGGTTATGAGAGAGGTTTGTCTTAATTATCAAATTGTGAAACAATAACTTATCGAAAAATATTATTTTATTTTAGCATTTGGTCAAATTAAAAGAAGCCCATTCAAGAATCATTATTGCTGAACTGCAAAGAGGGAGTGCGGCAATTACTATCTGTGAAGCTATAAAACTGGGTGTTAGTATTATTATGAATATTTTTAAAAATAGAAAACATTACAGTACTTGAAAGTATCACTTGTTGCCTCCAAAAAGTGAAAACGTTTTCAACTTACTTAAAATCTTTTTTCATTGACTTATTACCCGCTTTATCCAAGTGCTTCAATAGATTAGTTGTTTACGATTGAATTAAACAACTTAAGAATGAATATCCGACTTGGAGTTCCAAAGATATCTTCCGTTCTTCTTTTGGGAATAACAATATTAATAGTAAACTTTTTTTTCAGATGACACAAAAAGAGAACTATGTTTGGTTCTTACCATCCTGGCTATCAAAAGATTATGAATTGTGGAACATCAAGGTTGATAATAGGTGTTCTATTGAGCAGTTTCGGAATGTAAGTAGTTCATATTAAAACATTAAATTTAAATCTTAACAGAACTTCTAATTGTTAATAGGCAATCGAAGGACACTTAAGTATAAGGCACACACCATTTGGCGAGCTGAATGCAGAAATGCAAGAGGGAATGACTATAAATTCTTGGTTAACTACTTATAAAAATAAGTATTCAACGCTCTCAAGTTATGTAGGATTTGTTTACGATGCAGTGTGGACCTATGCTCTTGCAGCACATAAATTACTGGAGAATAACTCTGATGCCTTCAATGAGTTAAGGTCAATAGAAGTTACAAAGAAATTGTCCAAACTGATTAGAGAAACAGACTTTAATGGCTTGTCTGGTCATGTTAGATTTGGTACAGGCGAATTTGGGGGCTCACGTATAATTGACCTCGACATTTTACAATGGAGAAATTCGACGTATAAAAGAATTGGTTTATTCAAGCCTATTATTGAGGGAAGTGCATCAAAAATGCATATTAATGGAGGACACCTAAATTTTTCGACAAATGAAGCATTTCATGGTCAAATACCTGAAGATGGACGATATGACTGCAGATTTTCGGCCTTAGCCCGTTGTTTGCATGTAACTTGTGATATTGCGTCAATGATATTCATAATTTTTCAATGTCTGATAATAATTGTGTTGATGTCGCTAATTTCTTGTTATTTTTGGAAAAAACGCTACGATCGCAAAGTAAGACAGTCTGCCCAAATAATGAAAATGTTTGGAATTGACTTGATCTCGCCATCAAGAAACAAAGTGAATACATTAGATAAATGGGAAGTACAAAAAGATAACGTTGTGATCAATAGACGATTAGGCGAAGGGGCCTTTGGCACGGTCTTTGGTGGTGAAGCGCGATTGGGCTCTGACGAGTGGACTGCAGTGGCTGTGAAAACTTTGAAGGCTGGGCAGTCTACAGAAGACAGATTAGATTTCTTGGCAGAGGCAGAAGCTATGAAAAAGTTTAGTCACAAAAATATTATAAAACTTTTGGGCGTTTGCTTGCAAACGGAACCAATTTACACAATAATGGAATTCATGCTTTATGGAGATTTGAAGACGTACCTTTTGGCAAGGAGAAACATGGTCAATGAGAAAATAGCAGATGAATCTGATATATCATCAAAGCGTTTGACTATGTATGCTATGGATGTAGCGCGCGGTTTGGCCTACCTTGCAGAACAAAAATATGTTCATCGTGACATTGCGTGTAGAAATTGTTTGGTAAACTCCCAGCGAGTGGTTAAAATAGGTGACTTTGGTATGGCTCGACCTACAATTGAAAGTGATTATTATTGCTTCAACAGGAAAGGTGTACGGAAACTTTTCCCAGTCCGGTGGATGCCTCCAGAAACACTTTCGTTGGGGCTTTTTACGACTGCTTCCGATATATGGTCATTTGGAGTTGTACTCTATGAAATTATATCATTTGGATCGTATCCGTATCAGGGCTTAACAAATAATCAAGTTCTTGACTTTGTAAAGGCCGGTAATACACTACGAATACCAAACGGCGTAAAGCCACAGCTAGAGGGTCTTTTAAAGTCCTGTTGGAGTCAGGATGTCAGTAAACGTCCAACTGCGTTAGAAATAATAGAATACATTTCCAACTACCCACGATTGCTGACACCGTGCATAGAGTTTTCCGGAACGGCGGTTCAACTATCAGAGTCTGAATGTGATGAAGTAGAAATGTTGCCCACTTGTAACAAGTCTTCCCCGTCGAAAAACGAACTCACATTCGACTTTCTGCCACGCCAACGCAGCAGTTCTGATTTTAAAAAATTTAACATTGTAGCCCAAAATGAATTTCCCAAATTTGAGGGTAATGATTCTGGTTCTCCCTGTAATGTTTCTGTTTCACAAACTACGCCAGATGGTTATAGCATAATGACTCCACTTTTGGCGCATCAAGCGAATGACGATTTAAACGGTAAAAAATCATAAGAACTTTGTATCTTGAACTTGAAATTATAAATCAACGACATGCGAAACAAAAGAAATTGACACCAGTTTTCTTATTAATATTGTTTAACTTAAGCCCTGCATATCCGAAAAATACATTTAATTCATATAAGCTTAGCAAAAGTAAGTACATAAGTCTAACTGTAAGAAAAAATGACATAACTGACAAAAGTGACAATAATGTATGCATTTTGGGTTTCTGAATAAAAGACAGTTAAATCTGTGCTTCTCTATACTGTTAGAACATAGATCATGTTATCTTAAGTCTATTCCAAAGTTCATTAAGCTATATCAATTTTTTAATATTTGAATGCAAGTCGAAAATGAAATTTTGAATAGAATATATATATATATAAAGACATTATCTGAAATAAATATATACAATATTTTATATGGAAATTTATTTCAATTTTCCAAAGAGCTTTCATTTACATAAGTCTATATACTGGATAATACTATGCTCTTTTAAAGAATGTTCTATGTTAATTATGACCGGGATTTCTTTTTAATTGAGAAATTTCAAATAATGGGGATGGTTCAAGGATGAGTTCAAAGCGACAGATAGATTTTTATTTGCACGTCAAGTCCTTAGTTTCTTATTATGCCCTGAACTTATTGAAAATGGAAATTCAGGGTACAATGGCTTTATGGAAATTTATGTAACAGGCAGAACAAGGAGTGGCAGACCCCATAAAGCATTTATGCATATTCTTAATCAGGATAACCACGATCTGAGTCGAATTAGCCAGAGACTTGAAATTTTAATGTAATACGCAGTACGAATTTATAGTTTCTGTAAAGCTAATACCATTTCTTTATAATTCATAAAAATTAAAAAAAAAAAATATATATATATATAAATCGGAAAATCTTACGAATATATATACATATATATATTCGTCTGATTTTCCGATTTGCGACGCCTCCAAGAGACATATGTATATATATAAAATTTTTGGTAAGTCAAGAGAAGTCAAACTGTAAAAGAATATACGTTTTTTCCGGTTTTCCAACGCCCCAATGGCGCATTATGGCCAATATATTTTAATCTTTGGCTGTCAGCGGGAGTATATGTTCCAAGTTTAGCTTAATTATTTGGTAGATGTATGAAGCTGGAAGAAAAGGATAAATAGTTTAGGGATAATAAGTAGGATTCTTAGAATTGCAGCAGCCATTAATAAAATTCTTAATTTTTAGTAAACGATTTTCATATTTTCATACATAACAAAATATTCGCCCAGTATCAAATTTGTATGTGCACCGAATTTGAAGTGCGACATTCGCAGCTTTGAGGGATTTAAAATGAGTTTTACATTCATCGAGTGAAAGAATAAAGTAATAAAGCTAGAATGCAATAGAAGCGCATTCACAATCAACCGACCGCACGTACTCACATATGATTGTTTGTATGTGTCTGCGCAGCAACAGACTCTTTCCCACACATTTGTGTCTATATACATATTGTAAATCTGTGAATTAAGAAACAATCATAATAATCGCACTCAGCGCACGTAATTATAAAATCCACATCACAGAACGAGAAACGGTCGGGCCTAGCCATAACTACACATCTACAGCCATAGCTACAGTTCCACCATAAGCTCCACTGCAGACTCCCTGCCTTTATCTCCGTCGCCGTTAACGCCATGACTGCCGTAGCAATTGCTGTGGAAAGTGCACAACGACATTATGTTGCGCTCTACCGCGCTAATGCAATGCTCTATCATCAACGTCCAGAGCAAGCATATAGTAGAATGGAAAGAGATGCAGATACACGGAAAGTGAGAAAGATAGAGAGATAGAGAAAGAGAGAGAGAGAGAGAGAGGAGGGAGGGAGAGAGAAAGTGGTTGTGGGTGGAAGAATAAAGCAAAGGGGACGCGTAGAAAGCTACAACCGCGTTGCATGCAATTCCACAGTCATCATTAGTTGTGCTAATGCACCGGAGTCAGGGAGAAAGAGGAGGTAGTGTGTTAACGCAGTAGCAGCAGGAGCAGAGGCAGCAGCAGCAGGAACAGCAACAGCAACAGTAACAGTATCAACAGAAGTAGCTGCAGCTGCAGCTGCAGACGCTGCAGTAAAATTGTCCGTCGGACGCAATTCCAAACGGATGAAATTGTTTCATGTTACACAATAAAAATGCTATATGAAACCAAAACAATGGGAAGGTAAATAAATGCGGGATCTGAGCGTTGACTCGAAATAAAAATATTTAAAATACATACAAACACATTTATATATTAGAGCATTATGTTTGGAAATTTTTTGTTTACAGTTTACAAAGCACAATATTTTTTCACTTACAGATCAAATTTTTACAATATGTCTGTGTACAGATGCATATTATGTTATGTCACGAAATGCGCAATAATGAATATACTCACAATCATATAAAGTATATATATTTTGCATTTATAGGCTTGATCAAATAATTGCGGATGCGAATGCATGGGATCCGTTTGCTAGAGTTGGGCATTTCAGTTTCAAAATGGAAGAGATTCTGTGTCTTCTTGCATACTTTACATTTAAATTACACAATTACATTTAAAATAAGAAATATTGTTGTTATCGGGCGTTAATCGGACTACATAATCCTTGACTCCTCAACGGTCTAAGCACTGTCAGACCCAAAGCTTTGGAAGATGGGGTTATGTCACGCCCTACAGAGGCATATACCTTTTCGAAGATCCTCAACAAAGCTTGATTGATAAATAAATACATTTAGATAGAGTCGAAAAAATTGTATTTCTTAATTCCCATTTAAATTTCAGTTTTCCTGGTATAAATGTCCGTAAAGTTATTTAATAAATACTGGACTTTCAAAGAAACATTGTTTGATGGTGTCACCTAAATACTTCCATCAAAAGATTTTTGAAAAAATTAAAAATAAATAATAAAAAGTATTTATTTTCATTTACTGTGTGAAGTAAGTGAAATTCAAACAGCAAAGTTCAAAGCATTTTTAGTTAAGCATTCCTTTTATTATTCCCTGAAACCATTGAACTGAATCAAACTCGTCTGCAATTATTATACTCGCTAATGAAATGAAAAGGGTATATTCGTCAGGCTGTCTATTATTAAAACTAATTTGGAATATACACGGCTGTTTAGTGTGCCCTAAAAAACCTGTATTTTCTAGTTCCACTAGTTCCATTGTGTTGTGTAGGTGGACCATTATTGTTAATTTAACAAATATATCCACTGGTGCGTGGAAAATCTCACAACATAGATTTTTAATTCAATTAAGCTGCACAAGTATTAAACATTATAATGTTAGACAATCCACAATTTGGTATGCAGATTTTAGGAATAATATGGATCTTAATGTTTCTAAATAAATAGATGATTAAAAACGTTATGGAACTTCAGCTATTCAATTTTATATCATACGAGTTTGGAGCTAGTCTCAAGATTTTCTATTAACTTCACATATATTTTAAACAAATTTGATTTTTGTCATATTTTGGAGAACGGCTCAAAATTTCCTGCAAGTCTTTAAATATGAGTTTGGTTTTCTTTTTTATCCGTTAAGAAGCACAAGTTATTAAGGAAAAGGTATTATTAATTGCATATATTATATGGAGTTTGTTTCCCTCTAAGAATGGCCATCGTAATAGAAACTTCATTTCAGTAAAAGATTTTATTGAAAAAAAATTTTTGAGAATTACTTTTAGCACATTAACACACTTTTACCTGTTCAGAAATATTAATTTATTTAATATTGTAATCAGTGTAGACCAGTATTTTATATTCACACTGCAATATATAAATGTCTGCAGAAATATTTTCGTCAAATTAACAGCGGGCAGCTAATCGAATTATATTGCACATGTGAAATATGTACTTATGTTATGTATACGAGGATACTTTCAATTACTTTGACCCTTATAGTCTTTTGTCATTCCTCTTTTTATGAATGTAGGGGTTCGATTTTTGTGGAAAGTCTGGCAACATCCTTGGCTGTAGCAATCGAAACGATTTCGATGTGTGACCCAGCTGTTGTTGCCTTGATTCCAAAAAGAAAAAAATCACGTTTAAGTGACAATACGCACTCGGTCATACTACAATGGGAATTTGGTGACAATTTTCAAATAAATTTGTAATGAAATTTTAATTAACTTGAGATTGCTTATTAATTTTTAAGGCAGATCAATCTGATTCACACGTATAACATCAAAAAAGTTATTGACGTATTGAACACGTCTTTAGTTCTTAGAAAATATTTTAACATATATTTTTAATATTCCCTATCTATATCGAAATTAATAAGTTATTGAAAACGTTTATAAGAAAAATATTTTGCAAAATGTTTCTGAGCAAAATGAAATATATGCTCTTCAGAGCATTTTCAGAATGTGTGTTCTAAATCAAATTAGACTAGCAGCGTAAGACGTTGGACGCTCAATAAAAAATATATAAAAAAAATAAAAAAAAAATTAAAAAAAATATAAAACTATATACACATCGCGTGATCTATGAAGTAAGCTATTATTAATATACTTTATAATTTAGATTGAATAGTATTTCAGTTATATTATGTAATTATAACTCTTATTGATGTTTGGGTATATTAAACAATTGGATTTATGTTGCTTTGATAAGCGGAAGAAGCATCAGTATTTTATTTTGGTATATAACATTGTTCTTATAATATAATATATAATGTTATAATACGTAACTTTTAGGAAAAATTTGAAGAAATGTAAGAC
Organism: Drosophila eohydei; assembly: GCA_035045825.1. NCBI lineage: Eukaryota > Metazoa > Arthropoda > Insecta > Diptera > Drosophilidae > Drosophila > Drosophila eohydei. The sequence goes on from JAWNOT010000045.1 coordinate 6,612,376, forward strand.
AACTAAGTAATTCAAAAATCTAACCTACCTAAAAGATATTTTTTAAGAAGGGTTAGGATTTCTTTTACTTGTGTTTCATTGTAAACCGAAATATGAATATTATACAAACTGGAAAAAAGCCATAATATCTAGTCTTGCAGACTTATTTCTCAACTTTTACGCATTTACACTTAAAGAATATAAAATGTATTTTTGTGAATTAATTTTTTGTAGGATATCTATCCACTTTTGCCCATAGTGCATTGTGAATACGTATGCATGTGTATATATGTATTTTCTGTTTTACATATACATAAGAAGACTTTTTGCATGTTTTTACTGACGCTGCAAAAATATTCGGAACACAACTGGTCAACTGGGCAGTAAATAGTGCACGTCACACTGTGACCGTGTGGGCGCAGTTCAAGAATGGAATGATATCGAAGGGTGCCGCATGCCAGCTGAATGTCGGGAAAAAAATTGTTAAATTGGCATTCATAAAAAACCATATGTAAGTACAGCATATTCGCGTTTCAAGCACTCATACGGACGTACATATGTGGAAAATATACATATATCACTGCATATATGCATATCCATTTTTTACACATGTATATAAATACATACAGCATATCCAAATGTATAAATGTATAATTTCTATCAAACAAAAATATTGAAGTTTCAGATCTTTAAATGTAGCATATGCATATATATATATATATATATATATATATATATATATATATATATATATATATATATACAAATTTAATTATAATTATATAAGGACTCGCAGTCCACAATTAATATTTGTAGATATACATATATACAAATTTATGCTTGGTAAAAAGCTTCTAATTTTTTAATAGTCTTTCTATTGACTCTTTCTAAAAAAACTTGTAAAACTGATTTCCCTCGTTTAAAATAAATTTTGAAGTTATGAGTAGATTTTTTGATATATTTGATTTTTTAATAGGATTTCGTTTATTTGTCTGTCTCTTCTTCTTCAGAAACAGCAAAACCTTAACATAAATTTCAGATTTAACTTCCGTTCAAATTCGGTTTATTTATCATGTCTTGACGAATTTGAAAGGAAGATAATTCAATTTATAGTAAAAGATGTATAATGTTCAGTACCTTCCTCTGTTTCTCTATTATAAAGAAAATTTGTAAAGGTTTTGATATCATTTATAAAGATTGCTAAAAGATAAATAAATCTTTTTCTTTATATCTTTGAGTTCTAATTTGTGTACCTGTGCGTAATAACAGGAGTACCGAAATTGCTATAAAGCTTTAGTGTTGCGCAGGGTATTTGGTAGTCAGTCACCCTGTGCTAAAACACCCTTACTTGTTTTCCATTCATGTTTGCGCACTGACTCACGGAAATCACAAAAGGAAATAGCACGCGCCAGCTGCAGCAAGACAATTAAAAGAAAAACTGAGAGACCGCTGGCCAAATCTCTTGTTTATGTTCTTTCAATAATGCATTTAATGATCAACAATTGACATTCAATTTAATTTAAATTTATGATAATTTTCGACTTCAGTGATATTTAAATAATTCTTTCAAAATATTTAAACTTTTATAGTAAAATGCAAGTTGTTAGCTTATTTTAAACACAGGTAAGGCAAAGCGCCCAGTTAATCATCGTCATTCAATGGCCTAAATATTCGAATAAATTTTATAAATTGGATTTTTTTTGTGTGATTTGTTATAAATGAGAAGTGTAAACGTGTGTAGGTTAGTTATTAGGGAATTCGTGATATAGTAGTTGTTATGATAATGTGCATGGGATTTGGAGGGACCGTACGGATTGGTAAGTAATTAGTGTTAAGGTTAGGTGGTCTATACAAAGTTAGGAGTATCTGTTATCTTTTTTAATGGCATTAAATAGTAGTTAATAACATCTTTTTTTAATACGAGTAATAAATCTCTAGTCGGAACTGACTGATTAGGAGATACCCGGGACAATCTGCGTCTTAAAACTCCACAGCTTGCAAGTGTACACTTTTCAAATCAATTATAAAAAATAAAAATAAAAAGCAAAACCGATTACTTTTGGAAACCGGGACTCGAATTAATATTTCCTCGACAACGCGCTGCACCTCTATCAACTTCGTCATTCCGCTGCTTGAGTGAACAGTTATAAATCTAAACTAGTAGCATCTGACAATTTCAATGGCAATCGTATTTAGTAATAATGCAAACTCTCACATATTAATTTGAGGAATTTGGTCTGCTTTGGAGCCGGTATTCACAAATTATCAAAAATCCAAATTGTACTAAATACACATTAATTGTTAATACTACAAGAAAAATTCGGAGACTAGCTCAAAATATGTACAAGATATAACAACAAAAAGGTAAAAGCTATAGACGTACCAACAGCTCTTATAGCTTCTGGTTACGACGTGTTCACACGGACAGACGGACATCCATTTTAACAAAACCATTACACCCTGATTTTCCATTTTCAATATTATCAGGGTATAAGAACCAATAGGAAAGCTCGAGTCGGTCATAGTTTTAAAAATATACTCACTAGCTTATGTATAAATATATGTATGTAGTAAACTTGTAATCATTTAGAACTAAAAAAAACTTGTTTCCTGCTAAAAAAATTCCTGACGTCATTGAACTCATAAGTCCTAAGCGACACGCATCATCTATACTAATATCGTCACTTCACCACTCAAATGCTAAATGCAAATCTGAACTAATAAGGCAGCTGGTAGTTCAAACACAATTCAATCGCAATTGCGGTTCTATGTGCACATGTATGTAAAAAATGCGAACTCTTGGTGCTGCTAGCCACGTGCCTTTGGCAATTGGCCAAATGTTTTATTTAATATCTTCTGTGTTATTTGGTGGAATTTTAATGTGATCTGCAATCTCTTTCTAATAATGACTATATTTGATACTGAACTTGGATTGAGAGAATTTGATTAAATCTCTAGTAGGTATCCAAAATAAAATAAAAATCAAAATTTTCTAAAATATAAATTCTATAAATATAGCTCCAATGATGTGCGATATAAAAATAAGTAAGTAGATTTCGACAATGTTTTTAGTCGATAATTTTTCAACGGGAATTGTTATACATTTTTTGATTTCAGGTGCTTTTGCTATATAGGGACCGATAAAGAACCATTTCAAGGGTTTAGCTCTAAATGGCTCTCAGATAAACACGTTCATATATACAAACACTTTAATTTTTAAAGGTTAAATTAAATATTATTAATGTAATTAATAGTAATCTTATTATTATAGGGGTTCACGACATCCTTTAATAATGACGGAACAGAATTTGAAATTTCGGCCGCTTAAAGCTGGTGGAGAAAGCCATCTAAATACCCAGCGCAAAAAGCCATTAGAGTGCAACATTTGGCGACACTCTTAAGTGAAAAGTATTTTTATCATTTAAAATGCGGGAAATGACTTGCAAAATAGTTAACAAAATGCAATTAAAATGCTGCAATTATAATTATAATTGGGCGCAACAAAACGGAACATAGCAATCAGAAAGCAGTCAAAAAGTCCAGTGCTCGCTTAACTAAGGATGATTCTGACTGGTGGAGAGGTTAAAAAAATTAAAAAGGAAAACCCCGTGGGCTAAGTTAATCTGAAAAGCGTTAATTGCTGCCAGAGCTGAATGAGCAACAGACAACAATACAATTATGCAGAACTTCTCTTTAAAGTCGTAACTCTTTATGAATCAAAATTGCTGCGGTTTTACGATGTCTTAATAAACAGTTTTATAATTAAATACCACTTCAAGCCTTCTATGGAAAGCATTATTTTCCTATTATTATCATATTTGTTAAATTTAAAATATTTTGTTAGAAATATTCAATCACTGCATATTCATATTTTACTTAAAGCAATGAGTTTAACGTAAAAATTTACATTTTGTGGATGGGGCCTATTTTTTGCTCTATGTTACTTAGTTATGAATAATCGTATATGTACATGTATATGAGAAATCATTCAATGAATATACGAATTTCTATTTTGGCTGTAGAAAATCAAGTAGTATTGCCCCATTTTCATTTTAATAATAATGAAAGAATGCAGTCCCCATAACACATTCGGATTTGCCCCACTATAATTGGTTGGCGATTACCACTAATTTATGTATTATAATATTATAATATTATAATATTTAGTTTTTTCTTTAATTTTCCACAAACACAGTGAAGTGAATAAACAGATGGGAGTGCTCTAGGCGAGACGACTCGACTAGAAGACACCCTGGTGCTTTCTATGAGCTATATTTTACGCTTCTTTCATACATCTATTACAAACAATAAGCACATATATACACATAAAGTGGGTAAGCTATGCTTACTGCGCAGTTTACGTAGTGACTGCGTTTGGGCTGCATAGGCCTTAGGGGCTTTACTATTAGAACTCTATTGCTGAATACCTTTCTTTCAGAACGATGACAACCACCATATGTATTTAAAATACGTGTTTTGTTTTTTATTTGGAAATTATTAAAAATCTTTGAATTCGCTTAAATAACACAGTAAAATTATCTATTTTTATTTTATTTTGGGCTATACAAATGTTAATCAATTATTGGAGGATATTAACAGAAACTCAGTTGTAAAATATTGGTTCAAAAGTTATAAGATTGTAATATGAATTGTATACCTATGCTATATTCAATTTAAAGTATGGATAAGCTTCAATATTTATTCGACTATAAGAATGATATATTTGCAAATTAGTTTACATGGCACAGATTGAAAAAATATAAATCAGAGTGTTTATTATCAGCCTTTACAAATCCATAAAACAATCTGAATAATAAACAAATCTGAATGTTCTATTTCATTTTAAAACAACCTGAACTTTGAATTGATATTAAAAGTTTCAAAACGCTCTTAATGGAGTTAATACTGCATTCCGTTGAAATGTATAAAATTGTTTTCTTTTTTTGAGAGGTTCCTTATTTTAATCTACTTATTCTCGTTCTTTAGTCTGCGGCTATGCTACAATTCTAGTCTGCATTACACACAGAGGGTCATATTTCATAATCCTTTTGGCTCTGAGATTGTTTTTGCTTGCCCATGAAGGCCACCAACATTCTTATCGCTTAGCAGTGCACACAGCGTGCAGCCGGTTTCTTTCGTTGCCTTTTTGCATGCTGTTGGGATTGATTTTATACCCTGGACTAATTGGAATAGGGAAAAATGTATATAATTATGATTACTGAAAAGTACATACATTGCATAATAAGGCATACAATTCTCTTTCGCGACGAACCTGGAAAATATATTTCTTAAGACTTAAATATTCTATATACGTATTTCACTAATATGTGTGTATGGATGTTTGCATTTTTACAACACTGATAATAATTTTGAACAGATTTCACCCCTATTGAACTCGTCTTGTACAATATAATACTTATTTTCTGGAAACATTTTGAATTGACATTACTCTACCTTTTTCTTATTTGCACGTTTATAGGGTACCTTCCATTCGGGGACTGTTAAACGTAGCATTGTTGTCCTTTTTTTGTTTGCTTCCAATTTGTGGGTGATTTTAATTCTTTTTCCAATTGGCTTGTTGATAACACATGGCGACTATGGGAAAAAGATGCGCCAACATTCGGCTCAATGAAAACAGAAATTTGTCAACTGGAGCAAATATTTTACAGAGCTAGAAACTTATTTTTTCGAGACTTTTAAATAATTTGTATAAATGCAAACCTTTAATAAATAAAGATAGAGTCCACCCACATAATCAGTATATTCGTCTACTAGACCTGTTTATAGTGTTCTCATAACACATAATTGGAAGCTACCTGAGAATATTATAGTCGAATTGAACTATGGTATTCTAAGGTAAGCTTTCAATTTTTGTATTTTAATTATAATTTTAGTAGAAGATAGACAGATATATCATGAAAATAAGAAGGTGCGTATTCTTTGTCCACTCCCAAGTGGTCCATATATTATATCTGGATTTAAAAAAAGATTTAGACTCTTAAAACTGTGTAGGAACCCCATAAAACAAATATTAAATTTTTTTTTCTTTTAATACACAAAATGTATCATGAAATCTTTTCTCTGAGATCTTGAAATGGTTTCAGGAGGGAGCTTAGTAGTGCTAAGTACTTAATACTAGTTCTAGCTGTCGATACTTATTGAGACTAAAATTTAGCATCATTCAAAATAAGTAGTCGGAATTCATTTAACTTCGACTGAGTGCATCCAAAAAAAAAGATTTGTAGACAATGTTGAATATACTTATCTTTATTTTATAAGTGATTAACATAAGAACGATTTGAATTTCACATATGTATTTGTTTATATCTTTTACATAGTATATGTGTATGTTTATTGTCCTGTATTTCATTTCTGAGTATTTCACTTGTTAATTGAGAAATATGTGTATATATTCATATATTTTATAAATATGTTCCATTGTATATATACGTGCACTTACGTAAGTAAATTATTCTTTAGTGAAATTATTGGGAATTTATATTTAATGACTAATGTCTTATAGTAACTTATCATGTTTTTATTATTGAAATTGGCATTATATAACAATTATTCATTTGAATATACTCCTTTATTTATTCGTTAGTAACATGTTTTATTTGTTAGTTAATTGGATTATTGGAAACAGTCCGAATTATTAGTATAATGAGCAAACTAAATGGTTTAATTATACCAACTAATATGATATTTTAATTTTGGTAATAAATTTTTTAAATTATTCAGATATATGTTCCCTGATTTTTATATCATATGTTTCCTTTTTTTGATACAAATATTCTATAAATTATTAGCTCTGTTTTTTGTTTATCTTTAAGTGTTTACAGCATATTTGCTATTCTTAATAAATAAGATATTTACGTGTCATAGTTATACTTTCGATTCAATTGGAAACAAATATCGTACTAGACTTATTAGATTAGTGAGTATAAAAGTGTGACTCTTAAACAGTGACTTGGAAATCAAGATTTTCATACAATGGGTCTAAATCAAATTATCTTTTGTATAGCAAACATAAAGCATATATATATATAAATATACATAAAAATATATACATATATATTATAGTCAAAACAATTAAAAAAGTTCTAGTCGGGGTTACCAGACTATGAGATACCCTGTACCGCTACCGATCTACGTTTACATTCCATAGATCCAAATAAAACACACACAGTTACATTTACACACATATGAGTATGCATATGTATATATACTCATAGCTCTCAAATCAAATAGGATGCTAAAAAAACAGAAACTGACAGGAATTGAATCATTGACAACGCGCATTCATCTGTAATACCGCCACTTCACTGTTTGAAAGATAAGTAGCAAATCTAAAATAAAGTAACTGTTGATATATAAATATATATCAATTATATAAATATAAATATAAATATATACATTATATAAATATAAATATATACAAACATACGTAACATACGTAACGTTTTTAATAGACAGACGTAAAAAGTTTTTATAGGGATATAGGGACATAAGAGCAGGACAACTCGTCGTCTTTATCAAGCGGATTTTGTGGGGTCAGTTGTCAGTTACGTACATTTAAAAAAAATCGTCATAACCTGATCTCCCAAAAGTGGCTATGAAAGTGTAATGCCTAATTTTGGCTTACCAATAAATTCTATTAATGTAAATTATATTTACATATGTATCCGGCAAATATATAGCCGGATACATATGACAGACTGATATATGATTTATAACAACTAATTTGTTTTTTTTTTATCAAATCTAAAATATGAGGACCGAACAGTCTGTAAGTAAGGCTTTTGCTGTGCATTACAATATGTCGTATCGATAATATCTTTGATTTCTTAATTATGTCTGTTCATCAAAACTTGTATTATCCAAATGAAAATCGTTTTATGTACGGCATGATACAACAACCTACTAGAACATGGTTGCGTGATTTATGTATTGCAGACGTGTTTTGTTTTTTTGTGGCATGCATACATTTGCTTGCTAAATAAACTAAATTGCCCAACTATAAATTTATTACAACTGCAACGAACTCAGTATTTACGTGGACAATTATTTTTATACCCTGATCCCATTGAAAATGGGAAATTAGGGTATAATGGTTTTGTGTAAATGTATGTAAGGAGGCGTGGCAGACCCCATATAGTATATATATTCTTGATTAAGGCTATAAGCCGAGTCGAGTGAGCCCTGTCCGCCCGTCTGTCTATCTGGCCATCTGTTGAACGAGTCGATCTCAGCATCTATAAGAGCAAGAGACTTAAATTTTTTTGTGAGTCCGTGTATAGCACGCGCACATCATGTTTGTTGCAAATAATCTATAACTATTCCCGTTTTATTGTTATCGATAAGATGATTGGAATGCATTTATTTAATTATACGTACGTAAGAGCTAGACCCTCAAAATTTTGTATTTAGTTGTATGTATATTTTATACAAATTTGATTTTCGTTATATTTTGGATACCGGCTCAAAATTTCCACGAAATAGTTAGAAATAGGACCAATATGTGAAAGAGTTGGCAGTTTTACTAAGCTCCAAAAGAATTTGTAGATCATATCATTCAAATCCGTTAAGTAAAACGGAAGTTATTGAGCAAAGCGCCAAGCGTACGCATTTATCCTATATTTGTGCACACATGCATTGAAATACGTTTATTCAAAGAATCGAAATTACGATTGAATTGTGCTTGAATTATCAGCTGCTACTTAAGTTGAGTGCAGTGGCGGTGTTGGTAGAGGCGAAGATTGTTGTGGACAAGTGCTGGGTTCTCGATGCCAGGCGGTGAAAAGACGTTTTTTTAATTGTGAAGGGGCGGTGATGGTACAGTTGATGCGCTTTGCGTAGGCCATCTTGGTGTATTAATGTAGGTATTTATTTTATTTTTTTTTAATATCTGATACAAATTATTGAAAATATTAAAAAACGCAGATAGAAACGCTATGAGGGTATCCCCTAGTCGACCACCCCGACTAAACCTTCTTACATGTACAAGACACGTCGTTGTGCCTTAGTTTTACTTGCAAGAATATTGAGCTCTATAGACGTTTTTTTATTTGTAAGTGCATATATAATATATATATATTTATGCGAGATTAAATAAGTATTGTTAGTAGAAGTAGCTTATGAAAATTTGAATTGATGTATGTTCCATACTTGAAGAAAAGTGGTAAATTCTTGTAAAAAACGCAGATAAATACGAAGAGTAGAATGATTGGAATATAAAAGCACGGGAATCTTCTAGTCGAGCTGTCTCTTTTAGAGAACTCTTGTTTTTTTACACAGGTGTGCATGTACAAATGTAACTGCGCATGCTTTACAAGAAATGGAGTTAAGGGTATCTCCTAGTCGGACTGACTAGAGTTTTGTTACTTGTTTTGTATATTTAAATGTGTGATTTGATGACAAACCAAACAATTGAAGTTTTATTTAGGTTTTAGCGACAACCCTTGAGATTTAGTATTTAGTTTGGCGAAAGCTGAAAGTGATACAATTGCCCAGGAACAGCAGTGGATGATGAAGAAGATGAAGATGGAGATGGAGCGAGCCCAGTAGCTGTGGTCGACCACATGCACTTTGGAGTATGCAACGGCACGTAGCAGGATACGAGTAAATTATGCATGCAGCTTCAAGTGCAATAAAACAGAATTTAATGGGAATTTAATGTTGAAAACATTATCAGGCTCTGCACTGGCCAAAGTGTGTGGATTCGACAAACAAACGGGCTCATTCCAACAAATAAGTGAGCGCTCTTATGAGGTGTGTGGGTGGCGTATATATGAGTGTGAAGTTTGCCGACTGTGCGACAATTGTCGAATCAGCCCAATTTTTATACACGTTCACGAAATGAGTGGAGTATATTCGGCTTCTACAATGTTCATTTACTATGTCTATTTATTCAAACACAAACTGCGAACGACTAATCTAAAAAGCTTTTATGAAACTCAAAAGAAAAATATTTTTCACTTATAAAAAAATGCCACATGAACGTTTATTGACATTGAAAAAAAAATCATAATTTTTTTAATTTTTAGAATTAGGATCGAAAAGTTTTGCTAGTTGATCACGGTTGTCCATCTTTACAAATATATATTATATGATCAGCTTTTTGGGATGTGGCAAATGTGTGACACATATTTTAAAATAAAGGTTTCGGGAACGTGTATTATGTGGTCGGTTGTACCCGACTGCAAAGATATAACTCGTTCTCTTATACAGGACCGACCCGCGAACGCTAGATGTGGCTAGCTTAAGCTCTTCTCTATGCCGATTCTGCAGCTAAATTAGGGATAATGTCCGCGGAGAAACAGCGAGAATCGAGAAATGCACGAAATTCGTTAATGCGTAAATGTAAGTATGTGTATGTGCTTGTGTGTTGGCTTGTGAGTGCGAGTGTGTTTTCGTTTGTTGGTGGTGCGTGTTGGCTACTATTGCCAAAACCCTTCCTCTTGGTCAAAGTGGTGGCATCGAGCGCACTTGAAGGTCTTGGCTCTTATCGCCCGTTGTCCACGCAGACTCGATAAACAAGCCCGGCCGGCCAGAATATAGCAAGACAAGTAGTGGGGGTTTAGCGGTTGCCGTCATTTGCACAAATGCGCATCATCATTTAGATTGTTCCGCTGGAGTTGAAATGCAACAATAACATGAACCACATTGCTCGGACACTAAACTGAACGCCCTCTTTTTCTGCCACGCACCACTGCACACAGACCATGTCCACAGACTAACCAACCTATCCACCCACCATGGTTGCAGCAATTGGGAGCTGTCGCGTCTCGCTCATCTCTCCCAAAATGGGAGTTGAGCTGCAGTTTGGGATTGCAATGCAACAGCAGCCACTTTGGCATTTTCAATAGCATGCATTTATGCAAATTCAATGCCAACTGAATCCCCGCCTACCAAGTATAACTCCAAATCTACGTATCTACTGCATGCATACACACTCTTTTGTATATATATATATATATATATATATATTTGTGTAATTACATATTTAAGTTAGGCATACAAAACCGATATTTGCCACGATGAACATAATATTGGAAATCATATTGGTATTTATATACGCATATATATAAATTGTATGTATAAATTTTCGCAATATCAAACAATGGAGAATAATTAGATGTGTGATAATTTCAATTTGTGAACAAAATTGAATAGTGTTTCTTGTAATAAAAGGGAAACCAGTTTACATTTTTGTGCAATTCATGCTTGCTGTTCGTCTGTTTGTTTTGCAAATATTATATATTAAAGCCAGTTAGTCAAAAATGGGTCTAAGAATCAAAACACTGTTAACGTAAATATTGTCAAAAAAAAAGGTTGATTGCTGATAAATAATCATGGAGATAAATATTTCGATAGATTTTAGCTTATGCTATGAAAACAGTCTTACTGATTTCATGTTTTTGATTGCAGTGGGCTAAGATGCTACAATATGTAACGGCTTTTTATACACTGATCCCATTGAAAATGGGAAATCTAGGTATCATGGTTTTGTTAAAATGTATGTAACTGGCAGAAGGAGGCGTGACAGACCCCATTAAGTATATATACTCTTTATCAGGACGATAAGCCGAGTCAATTGAGCCCTGCCCGTCTGTCCATCTGTCCATATGTGTGAACGCGTCGATCTCAGCATCTCTAAGAGCTAGAGACTAGAAGTTTGTTTCAAATATTCGACTAAAAACATAATCGAAATGCAGTTATTAAATTATATTTTGTACAGCTTAAGAGCGAAAACCTCCAAATTTTGTATTTAGTTTTTGTTTGCTGGATTTTGGATACCGGCTCCAAATTTTCTAAAATTCTAAAGATTTAAGTTCAGTTGAAAATAGGGCCAATATGTGAATATGTGAAGAAGTTTGCATCTCTGCTAAGCCAATAGAATATGTAGATCATATGCTGAAAATTGCATTCAAATCCGTTAAGTAAAACAGAATTTCTAAAACAAAACGTTTGGTCAATTTGCGGAAGCACATGGCAAGCAGTGCCAAGCGCACGCCTTTTCCTATACGTGTACACACATCCATTCGTGTATTTTTTTCTATTCTAAGAATCGAAATAGTTATTGAATGGGCTTGCATTGTCAGCTGCTACTTAAGTTGAGACTTGCAACTCATTTCTTAATCAGTATAGTTAGTTGTGGTAAAGGCGACTTTCGTAAACGCCAAGTCAGTCAGTCGGTAGGTTCGAGCCGTGCAGTGAATGGGTGTTTTTTTTTGTTCTTTTTTAATTTCTTAATTATGAAGTGGCGAGTTGATGCGCGGTAGACAATGTAGGTTCGAATGTATCGGTACAAAATATTGAAAATATTAAATAACGCCGATAGGACTGGGATTAGGCACCCCGACTAGAGCTTTCTTACTTGTTTATAAATACGATTTGTTTATTTTCTCAATAATGTCTGAAATAGGTTTTGCCAAAGGAGGCAAAGTTGACCAAGTTTTGGGTAACAAATCGAGATGAATGAAATTAACTTGGCGGCGTTTCCTTAGCTCATTGTAAAACAGAAATATTATTAAATATATGTAAAACATTTGATTTTTCAAATCTAAGATTTAGGAATAATCATATCGCTGTTTTTTTTTAACTTTTTGTTTTCAGAGATGTCTTCATTCGCTTGTTTAACTAAAGTTAAATATATTTTATTTATTCGTATGTACAGATTATACAAGTTCGGTACATTTATCATTACTTGTAAACAATAACTTATTACTTATGTGGAATTTAATAAATTATTGTTGATTTTCATTTATAAACGACAATCTTAATCCATATTTTTATTTTATTTTTTCTCGGAAGACATTTCTGTATTGCATTATTCATTATTTAACTTTTGATATTTTTAATTATCTAATGTGAGCAAATAAGCTCAGTATAATGACTTACATATAAAATTTTTCGTTAACATTGATTTGTATGTTGTGTAAAATTATTGTATTGTTTATTGTAAGCATGGGGTTTTCATTGCTTCATTGTTATTGATTTCAATTGGACTTTGAACTATTCATAAAGGGGTCATATCATGATTGAGCACATGTATATATATTCTTTAAATTCTGTCTGACTAGTAATCAATTTCAATAGCTATCTTCGTTTTTACTAGGCATTCAAACACACAAATAATTAAAAGTGATTAGAATCGGAAACTCATACACCAGTCTCATCATTTGACGAATACCAAGAAAGCACAGAAACTGGATTTTCAACAGGTTAATGCAATTGATGTTTGGCTAACTTTGAGTCTTTCATTGAATATCTATTCTTTATACATTGATTTTAAGTTAATGTACAAAAGTGTTTAAAGCATTCAAAACATTATTATTATATAAGGACATAAATAAAAATTATAAATTTTTTAACTAAACATAATACTTTTATTAAAAATTGCTTTTTTCTAGCAGGAGTTTCAGTTTTCAATTTACGTTCTAAATTGAAACGTTTTTGGTCTGGATTAGGTATCGGAATCTTGGTTTTCTTAAGGTCTAAGCTTAGATCTTACAGCTTTTTCACAAATGTTAGATTCTCAGAAAGATTATAAAAGAAATTAATGTAAAGATAATATACATGAAAAAGGCAAAACACAAATTGTCTGGGAATGTGAAAAAATAAAGGTTCTTGTTAAGAATATGTATATATTGATAATTAGCAAGTTACAACCAAGTATGATTCATGACGCATCGTGACTTTATTAAGGCGGATGAATCTTAAAAAGGTCGAGTAAATTTGATCTATGAATATTGAGTTTAAAAACACTTTTATTATATTCACTTGAAAGGGTAGATTGAAATTATCCGAACTGCATAATCCTCAGATATATGGATTATAATCGTTTTGCTTGTTATACAATTGAACTTGTTCCATGTTGATAGAATTTCGCAGATATGTTCAGAAATCGTGGGAAGAACTTGGTAAATATAAAGAAAAAATGATGGAAAACTTTGTTTTGCTTAAGTGTTCCTATTGAACTAACAATATAATAAGTAGTGAGATGATAAAAATATATAAAGGCTATTAAAATTATTATATTATAAAATATATTTAAAAAAAAAGATACAATGTTGCAGTCGGGCACATCAACGGTCTTAAACAGTTGCATTTTTTAAAGTCAAGAATTTAATAAGGAGTCAGCAGTAACTAAACTACGAACTTATAGAAGATATGTCTTTTTCCGATTTGTCATTATACTAAGATGCATATATATTTAAATATGGAAAGGAGTTGAACAGTAACTTAGTCGTTACATTTTTTTCAGATGTTCCAAACCTTCAGTAGAACATCCAATTTTTGGTCAAGCTTAGAACAACATAACTGTTAAGTTCCGAAACTATGGAATAATTATCCTATTTTCTTTTCTTTTTGTCAGTGATAGTAATATAAAAATAATAGCTCAATGATGGTATTTTTAAGTTTACAGCTGCAACATTTTTGATGATATATATTTTAATTTTTTTTTTAGGTATGCCCCTTGCGATGTAGATATACATATAAACTAAATATTTGCTGATGTAAGTTGTATTCAAGAGTGATATTTTAAATAGTAAGCGTATCGGGTATATATTTAAAAATTCAGTGTCAAGCTTCAATAAAGAAATGATTTACGTTCATATGGACAGACGGACGAGCAAAACGGACATTGCACTAAATGTATATACTTATTCACTTGGTGACTGAGTATTAAGGGAAATGCGAAAACTCAAAAATTCGTATATAAACTATAAAAAAAACTAACTTAAAAAACACATTTATATTAATTCGCCAGAATACGATTTCTGTTAAATAAAATATTTGTTAAAAAATAAAACGATTATTATTATATATATTTATGTATATATATATTATTTCAATATCATTAGTATCATTTTGGATCAGATGTGAGCATAAGCAAAATAATTGATTATGCATAGCAATAATGATAATGCATTTTTAGAAAATATTTTAAAAAACTATTTTCATTGAATGTAATTTGTTATATGATTTAATTAATTGTTTCGATAGCATTTTGAAAAGCTTTCATAAATGCATAGATAGGTTAAGAAATGTGCTAGTGCAAACAAGTTTACCATTGCTGGCTAGACAATTGATACCCTCTAATGGGTATTATCCAAACCGACTTCATTTTCTCCTTTCATAGCCAATATTCTGCACTGTTAACTGGTACCTTCTGCTCCTGATACTGTTGCTTCCCACTGCTTGTCTCATTGCCATCCTTGCTGTGTGCAGTCTGGTGTTGGATTTTGTTGGAAGCATAATTTTAAATGAGCTTAACTAAATACATAGACAATATGCAGAAAAAAGCCATCTGGGCATTAGTCGTTATCGTGGTTGTACCAAGCAGCTGTGACCCCGCATTTGGGTAAGTCCAAGGCGGACGATGCGATGGTACCGCACTCGGCGACTTATTTGTTTTTTCGAATCCATTGCGTGTGGGAAGTTGCGTGTGTACTAGAAATTATTTTAAAGTAAGATAATAAGTATTTTAAAATGTACTTTTTTTTAATATAAAAAATGAAATAATGATAAATAAAAGAAAACATATTTTTCGATCATAAATGAATATCATTTTAACAACTTCTATTATGTATCATTATTAAAGTATTTAAAGATATTTCTTATTCTTAATCTCTTTGATCTTCATTCACATAATTGGTCAACTGCTTTCATTAAACAATTGATTTTTGTTGAGACATCTGGGTTACATCTCATTGTTGTTGTAGGTTGTGTTTTAATTGAAATCTATTATTAAGGTTTCAAGTTCTTGAAAAGAGGCCTCGCATTCATATTTTCTGTTAGTGGAGGTACATCCTTTTCTTTCAATTAGGTTCTCAATATATTGAAACAACAGCAAAAAATGTCTTTTTAGTTCTGTGACCTATCTAGTACACAAGTGTGAATATTTACTGATATTATTAAGTACGATTTAGACCATTTTTTTATTTAAGTAATTTAAATTAGTATTTTGGCATATAAATATATTTACTGTTTAGTTTCAGTTGAAATTTGCCAATTCCGCTTAAAAGCAGTTAGGTGGGAGGCAGGTTGGACTAGGACGAAAACGCACACTTGAAATTGAAACTGACTGCCGGAAAATTAACTTCAAAAGAGATTTCAAAAGTACTGAGTTTTACCAAAAATACGGTTTCACTGATAAATCAGTGCACTCGACAGCTGCACGAGTGCTAAGTCCTAGTGACTACTACTGCTGCTACTGCTAGAGAAATGGGTGGCAAAGTAAGCCCGTAGTGGCTGAAAAGGGGGTCACGTACTCTTGAAAGGGCCGAAGGGACTGTGCCACTGCTGCTGCTACTGCTAGTGGATTGAAGAACAAGTATGTTGCGGTTTGTTGTCCGTTGTACTTTTGGTTCCCAGTTTCGGAGGAAGCAAAGATCGAAGAAGTAAAGGCAAGCCACCAAGGCTTTCTTAAAAGGGCAGCCCTGGTGCAGCGACATTATATTTGTCCAAGTCATAGTCCCTTGGTAAAGAAAAGTGCCCTATGGATGGAGGCGTCGCATGTGTATGCAGACTGAGAGTATACCCTGGTCCGGTAGATGTGGATGTGAGTGTTTGTAACTACCTCTTATGCCTGACTTCATTCTATGCTTGTGCTGCAGCATGTATTTGTGGAATTTTCTAAATCGTAACTTACCTTCCGCTCCGTTTATCATGCCGTTGACGTTTCCACTTGCCATAATACCACCGGCACCGGCACCACCACCGCCGTTGGGGCTCTGGGGCACACCAATCCCGCTGCCGAATACATCGTTCTCTTGCTGCATTTGATTTGAGAAATGGGTTTCCTTGGCACGCACCACTTCGTTCAGTCCCTTGTTGTGGCTGGGCTGCTGCTTCCGACGCGGCTTCGCCGTAGTATGCACGTGAGGTGTTGGCGTCGTTGTCGACTTGGGCGGTAATCGTAATTCTGCAAGAAATTGCACCAATTATGAAATGCTGAATGCTTCTTTACATTGTTCGAGGGGAAAAACAAGCGAAATGGGATGGCAGACAGTCTTTAATAAACAGTGGGGTACCAACAATTACAAATTCAAACTCAATGGCAAGGGCTTAACATTGTTGTATCGCCTGTTGTACCCAGTAATAAAAAATAATTTTCGTGTTTTATATTGTATTCAAAATACATTAAGTATATTAAAATTAGATTAGTCTTCGCTGAGTCGGTGTAGTAGCCTAATCTTCGGTAGTATAAAACTAAAAACTCAAAATGTAGCACATGTTTCTATGTATGTATACAAGTGTATATGAAATTTCGAACCAGATATAGATGGGATGGGTATGGTATATGTGTATACATATGAATATATATATATATATATATATATATATATATATATATATATATATATATATATATATATATATGTATATATGTATAACATTGCTAACTCGAAGACGTTGAAAGACATTATTAAATTATGGAAAGTACAGGGTATATTGTATATGCTACGCTCCCAAAAGAGCACACAATTTTGATTTAGCAAATCTATATATGTTACCTATATATGTATACCTCAATAGTTTCTATCTGCAATTATTACAGATATAAATTTTGCTGTGTGCCACACACCCCATGGATGTAGCTTAATAATTTTTTTCTGTGTAAATGCGGGTTATATTCAGCACTACAAATGTTCAAAATGTGACAGAACTTGCACAGAACATCATATGGTTAGATTCGATTTTCATGCCATTAGTGGGCATATATATATAAGTTCTTCGAGTATCTGTAGAGGGTCTAAACCGTAAATCACATGCCAAATTTGGACGTTCTATATACGGACAGCAAAACGACACTGCAGAAAAGCAATATGCTCTCTAATTTCGTAATAATTAGAATTTACTGTGCAAGAAACGATGCCTAATAGATATATATATATATATATATATATATATATATATATATATATATATATATATATATATATATATATATATATATATATATATATATATATATATATATATATATATATATATATATATATATATATATATATATATATATATATATATATATATATATATATATATATATATAAATATTTGGCTGATATGTTTTTTTTTTTAATTCTTGCGGTTTTTGCCCATCATTACCTTAAGTGAAACCTAAAATTTCGCCCATGAACTGAATGCAACGCTGGTAGCAATGCGAACAGAGAAAGTTTTTCGCTGATTGTGCAATAATTCATGCTTAGTTTTAGTGCTCCAGCTCTATTTTGCGTTGGCATTGGAGACAGCGACTGAGCCTGAGACACAGACTGAGACTGAGACTGAGACTGAGCATGAGGATGTGCACCCACTGCGCAGATGAAAGATAGAGAAATGCTTCAGTCGTCTTTAAATGAGATCGATAAAAATAATAGACCGACGAAAATCCTAGGTGATTTATTGCCAGGAAACTGAACGAATTACATATGCGATGTAGGCATACACACACACGCACATACACACACACACACCCATTCATTATTCACTGAATTGATGGTTTCGAATTGAAAGAACTACTTGGCTTAGCTTGAGTCTGGTAACTTGGATAACAAAAAAAATACATATGGGCAGCATTGAACTTGAAATACATTTCATTTTATCTTACCTTGCAGTCGAATTCGTGTCTCACTTTTTCCTAGAGCATTTACACTAGAGCAGCTGTAAGCTCCAAAGTCAGATTTTGCCAGGTGCCGTATCGTCAAATTAAGGTGCCACATGTACAGATTAATCATAGCTTCTGAAATGTTGTACTTGTTGCTATTATGCAACTTAACATTACCTGAGAGGGTTAAAAATATATCGAAATTGAGTTATTTATATGTAAGCAAATGAAATCTTTGTTTTTTAACAACCTGTAACAGTAGGTATTATTTATTACTTAATGTTAAATAAATCTAACGCCTTTATAGATCATACGCCTGATAGTTTAAAGTCATGTGGGACTGAGGTAAGCTAAAACTCAAACATTTTTACTTAAGGTTGCAATAAGTGCAATTGTAAAAAAATAATCCTTTAATTGTTTAACAACAGATATTTAAAAAATCTATTGAAAGTATAAAATTAATACATTTTAATGAGTAATACAGTTTCATTTATAACTCCCAATGCAATTTCCGTAATAAAAAAAAAAAAAAATTTTCTATCAAATCAGATAATATAAGTTGTTAGTTGAAATAAAATGCACTTACTTAATATTGGTATATATAATATATTATTGCAAAATTAAAGCAAATTTACCTTCGTTGCGGTACCAGCCGTTTAGAGGTTTTGGATAAACTTCCACAATACATTCTAATGTTACTTCCCGTTCAACCGGAGCTCCCACTAATTGGTTGACAGCCTTAATAGTTGGCGGAACTGAAATATACAAATTGTGGTCAGTTTTTCCTTAAAAACAGAGGCACCAAAGACTTTTTGAATGACAATTATTATATATTCAACTATTATGTAACCCTCTTTTCGAAATAGGCTCATCGAATTTAAGGCGAAGAAAGAAGTTTATCAAGTTCAATGTTGATAAGATTTTTATTGAATTTAAAGAACATTGTAAAATTTAAAGTCATACTAAAAATTTATCCAATTTAGCTTTACATGCTCATTCAGAATCCAGAATTTGCATCGACATATTATGAAATTCATTATTAGTGTTCATTTTAGTGTTGCTCACTGTAGATTTAAAACTGTGAAAGTTTTAGTTTTTTGTTATTTTGAAACTACATGACGGACGAGCGAATACCACGACGGATATTACTCAATACATTTATACTCTCTTTATTTTGACAGGAAATAATTGCCAGTTTTGGACCGAATATTTAATACCTTAAACGAGTTGTGCTGGAAAATAAAGATTAGAGTAGTATTCGTAGTTCTCTACAATAATATAATCACATTATTGTTATTTTGTAGCCTTCGAATCTTGACTAGGCACATCGAGTATGAAAAGTGAAATATTTATTTTTATATATTCAGAATTATCAATATATTTTATATTAAGATTATGGAAAGTTTTAGTGGGCAAGAACAACTAGCGGCAAAAAATTCTAATATTTTACGAAAACAATAATACCACCTGACCACCTAGTACAGCACACCCGACTAGATTTTTTGTTTTTTTAGGCACCGCAATGATGACTGCTCTAACTTCTTACGAGTGACGCTGCTGCATTCATTTGCTAGACAAACTTTTTGTATTTTACATATACATAGAGAATCCTCGTATAGCAATAACTTGGAAGTTCCTTTGCTGTCATTTATGTTAGATGCTTTAAAATTGAAATTGCTGCAAATACTTACAATAGGTGATAGTATGTACATTCAGAAGGCAATTATTTGAAAGCCACAGAGAAAACGAAAGCGATGATTGAACATTAACTATCATTTTCTTACGATAGGCGATAGTGTTTTATTTTATATTTGGATATTTATAAATCGAACGAAGTTAAAGAGCTCTATATAAAAGAGCGAGACAAAAAATTTTTCAAAATAATTAATTTAATTAATTAATTTTTTTGTCAAATGATCAATTTTTGTAAAATTTATAAATTTAACCAACTAAGGCTACCTAACCATATTCGTTCATCCAATTGGGCGTATTTAATAACTATAGGAATAGTGGCTTGAGTGAAATGTTCAGGAATATATTGTTAGATTAAAAGAGTTCAACAAGCAGAACAAGAGCTCAAAGCAAAAGCCTCTAGAATAGACAAATCAAGATTTATTCGCTTGGGAATCTTTACACCGCTCTCCATCTAGTAAAATATCAAGCAAGAATATTTTAGTTGTAACTAAACGACGAGGAGATACCCTTCGTATATTCATTTTTATACACTAATAAACACACACATAAGCGCACACATAAAAATACATACGCTAAGCATTCTAGTAGGAGGCTGTATTTTGGTACATGATGTAAAATAATTTGCAAAGCTATTTTTGTACGTACCAAAGACAATGCGCTAATAGAAAGAATTGTGTTTGTAAATGAAAAAAGTTTTTTTTTTTAAATGTGGAATGTAAAATATGTGTATTTATTATGATTAGTGAAATACCTCGTTAAGTGTCACAAGCTCTACTGGACTTCTAGTCATTCTTACAGTAGCAAGTAGATAGAAAAATTATTTTGAAAAATTCCATTTTAATAAACTAGGTTTGCAAGAGAAACAATCAACTGTCATATAATTAATATATTTTTATATCACATATTGATTATATATTTCATCGCATTTTTACCATACAGATACTATAACCCAGTGATTTAAAGTTCAATACAGAACGAACCGCCAAATTACCTATCGTTACAGGTACCCTAATATATTCTCGATTGATATTCCTAGGAAAAAATATATATATATATATTTACTTATTTCCAATCGTTTATTTTATTTTTGTAGTTGTACAATATATTTGTCTCCTAATTTTAAATATATTTATTTTCAGAAAATTTGTATTTTAGTGTATTTTACCGTCGATACGTGAGCATTTTTCATTTTATTTGTTTACTCTTTGTACTTTTGCTAGCAGATTACACTGACTGAGGCAAACCTAGAAGCGCGGGAGTTGTTTGGTTGGGTGCGTGAGTCGTTGGCTAAGTCTGTGTGGATACTGGTGGGGTGGTGCTTTCATAGGATTACTTTATACTAGTTGTGTGGGTGCCACCCTAGTGTGAGAAAGAGAATGACAACTGTAATGTTCTGTTTCAATGCAGTAAAGGCTCATGCTATTTTTCCTCTCGTTGGGTGGTGTTTGGCTCTAGGAGTTCTTGTTGCTACTGATGACGATGTTGTTGTTGTTGTAACTGAAGGATAATTTTAAGCCATAAATAAAATGGATTAAAGTCCACTGATCCGCTCATCAAAAAAGATTTCACCCTTTGTAACACTAGAACATTATTAAAGCTTTTCTCCAAAATCAATATCATCACAGTCCCTCTGTAGTGGATTTGCGCAATTTTAAATTTATGTTGTTGCTTATATTTTCACATTAGGTCGTATAGATTTTTGATAAATCCATTTCTTATATTAATTTTCTAATTTGAATTTTCGGACGAACGAATACTCTTGAGGAAAAATAAATTATATTTTCTATTTTTAATCCCGATGAATAATTGGTAGATTAAAACCTTTATTTGATTTGAATAGGTCTGTTCATATTCGGAGTTCAATTTATATATATTTAGCCATGTATACACGGTAAATTGCTATTATCAACTGAAATTTAAATTTGCTAACAGGAAAAGAACACCAAAAATTGGTTTTTCAGGGAATAGCATTTTTAAATATGCGACAAACAAATTTAATTAATTGGTGTTGGTTTTGCTACTAACTTTTATTTGCCTCATATAAATAGTTGATTGGCTACAAATGTAAGCAAACGTTTTTTCAGTGTGGTCAAAAGTCTAACAATGGATTAGCAGTTGGCCTGTATACCAGTAGAAATTTGAAAATTTGCAGTCTGTTTTCCACTGTGTTTGACGGAGACACATTGCCTAAAATTGTAGTTTTATTTTTCTGGCACTAGCTACACAATATACACAACTTACACAGCCGGATTGCCCAGTCCCTCACAATTATGGAGTTGTTATTTTCAAATGTTTACTACTTGCTCACATTGCAAAATTTTACAGTGTGTGTGCTGGATACTGATGTACATGTATGTACTTAGAACGGCTCTCATGTATATGCATATAGTCATATTAATATATATATATATATATATTAATATGAATATATGCATATATATATATATATATATATATATATATATATATATATATATATATATATATATATATATATTATACATTCTCTCTTTAACACACTCATACGAAGTAAACAGAATAATAACTCATGACAATAGTTCAATGTGTGTGCTGCCAGCTTCTCTTCTGCTGCATTGCTCGCTGCTAGCAGTTATTATAATGGTAGGACGCACATACAGTTGCATGTGTGTACATTTGATACGCCCTGGCTTGAACATGAAGTGTGACTATCGTAAGTTTCCACTCTGATTTTGACTTGACAATCTCATGGTGTTGATTTGTGTCTTTTGCCACACCAACAGCATGTTTAAGGTATTGAGCATTCTCTATAGAAGAAAATGTCGCAACTAAAATTTTATTATTTCAGGAATGGATTTGAATAAAAGAGCAAACTGCTTCAAATATGCAGTCCCACAGAAAAAGAGAAAATACTGGAAAGCCAGCCTAATATAAATGCTTTACACATCATCAAATGTGGACTATTTTTTTTACTTTATTAATAATAAAAAAAAATTTTATGTTCGGATTAATGGATCAAAATAGATGATATCTTAATGTAATTAGCAGTTGACATATATTTCAAAAACTATGAAACACTTCTCTTTTAAGTAAGAGTTTGAATTTATTCATATTTAACAATTTATATTGTTCATAAATGCAAATTGTGTTTTTGTACCGTGAACTTTTATTAGATTTTTATATGTATTTATATACATACTATACCGCAGAAAAAAAGTTATTCAACTTAACGGTCAAATATTATTAGTAGATAATATTATAGCAATAATAGAAGTTATTGCAAAATCTTTATATTGCGCTACTGTGGGAAATATGGATACTTGCATAGTTATCATAATAGTACTGTAAACTAAGAACTTTTTTGGCTAAGAGTAATTTCATTTATTTTTTTTTTCGCCCATATGTAAGCCTTGTCCAGATGCCTGCATAGTTGATGTCTTAAATCTGACTTTGGATTGCTTAAAATTGTACTTCATCTTCCTCTCATATGTCTTTTATTTAAATTTATAATATTTAACTTTAAAAACGGAAAATCAGGGTATAATGGGTTTGTTAAAGTGAACTGTTAAAGTAGACTGAAGGACAATAAATGTTTTAGCCCTTTTTGTCTGTTTTTCTGTCGTCGACCTCAGAGCCTTTATCACGCGCATATAAAGTATTCAAATAATCTATTGCTATTTCCGTTTTAATGGTATTGATTGAGAACATGATAAAAATGTAGTAATTATACTATTTCTCTTACGCTTTACCGAGCATATTTTGGTTCAAGTACTAAACATGATATTTGATTGCAATGATGCGAGCTCGCAAATTTGTACTAGCAAATGAACACTCCGACTAGAACTTTCTTAGTTGTTTTTTTTTTAATTATTTAACGATAATGTTTAGAAAGTAATAGTAATTGTAATAGTCGTAGACATGTAATCTGAACAATAGTCGGTCTTATATATGAACAGAGGAATATTTAGGTATATTGTTTCAGCTGTTTAATGTGACCAAAAAAAACCTTAAAATTTGGTGCGTTACTGCGGCAAATCGGATCTGACTGTTATAGTGTATTGTACGAATTCAGGTTTATTTTGAACACTTTTGGAGCTAGACACTTGAAATTATATATATATATATATATATATATATATATATATATATATATATATATATATATATATATATATATATATATATATATATATATATACAACCAGAATGGATTGTGGCAATTTTCAAAAATATATATCTTCTAGAGAGTTCGAGCTGGAAACTTTGACTTCCTTTATAATTGTTTATGGCCTTTTTTATGGCATATCGAAACAAACGCTGTATTTTTTCAATTTTTATAGCATTATATGTAGGTCAAAATTTAATGATCAAAACACTGTTTAATCCCTCAATTGATCTAAAAAAAATGGTTATGTGTAAGCCTCTTGAGGGCGTGGCAAATTAGAAAAAAAAAACAATATCTTTCAATTTTTTGGAGCCAGTATTCAATGAATGAGTACTTTGTACTTTGTAAAAATAATTATTTCCTAAAATACTTATATTCATTTTCTAATTAACTAAATATGGATAGCTTACAATTTACGTGAACATCAAAGCGTTTGCTCACTGAAGGTGGAATTCCATTCGATGCAATGCAAAGGTAACCACCCATATCCGTACGATGAACATTAGTGAGAGTCAGTCGCTCGCCTTCGACTGACTTGAATGCTTGAATATTAAGAGAGTAGTAAAATGGATTTTTAATATCTTTATACCTTATTTTGCCGCTTAAAAATCACTTATCACAGTGAATATACAATTGTAAATAATAATAATAATAAATGTTTAAACTATATAAATTCATATACACAGTTATGCTTCTTTTGAGTGTCAGTCTTGAAGCCACATTATGTTAAAATATGCACCTTGCTTGTCTCTACTCTCCGATCTGACTATAATATCCTTGCCGCCTTCCCGTCGCCATTGAACCATAGGCTCTGGTACACCTATGTCATAATAATGAGAAGAAATGTTGATTAATTAGATGTAAACTCTTGCATAGCTTATTTGTTCTCATATTACGCATAATAATGTGATAGGTAAGTACCTGTGGCACTGCAGAGTAAGGAAATACTCCCTCCTTCTGTGCTAACACCTTCATCGATATTTTCATCAGGATGGTTTAGGATATCAGGTGGAACCACAACATCTAAATATCCCGACTGTTAAAAAATAACACAACATAGTGAAAAATATTTTATTAAATGCAACGAAGAAAAAAGGATAAAAATTGCGAGTTTTAAATTTAAAATTTACAGGCCTTGGATTTCTTGGGTTAAGTATGCACTGATGAAAGGACAGTGCGTCCGTTACATAGAGATGTACACTATCAGGGCTAGATAATTGAAATTTTGAATATATACTCGCATCTGAACAGATGTAAATTATATATCTATGGTGGTAAATCAGAAAAGCAACGCTAAAATTCGAATCTTTAGTTACTGTTGACTTCGTATGCAAC
Source organism: Drosophila eohydei (assembly GCA_035045825.1). Classification (NCBI taxonomy): domain Eukaryota; kingdom Metazoa; phylum Arthropoda; class Insecta; order Diptera; family Drosophilidae; genus Drosophila; species Drosophila eohydei. The sequence continues at coordinate 6,638,148 of JAWNOT010000045.1, forward strand.
ATTTTTTTCTGGTAAGCAATACTGATTAAAATTATTTTCTTATCGTAATTTAAAATTTCGATTTCTAGGATATTATGCGAGGTCGGACAATGTTTTCAAATATATTAAAATTGATATTTTATATTTCTTGTGCCGAAAAGCTCAAGTTGCAACATTTTTATACCTTGATCCCATTGGAAATGGTATAATCAGGGTATAATGGTGTTTTGCAAATGTATGTGACAATCAGAAGGAGGCGTGACAGACCCGATAAAGTCCTATACACAAACACACATACATTGAAGTGCGTGTAATCTATTCTATTCGAAGAATCAAACCTGAGATTGAATTGTGCTTGAATTGTCGGTAGCGACTTAATTTGAGATTTACAACTTCGCGCACAAGGTGTGCAGTGCCGTTGTTGGTGGAGGTGGCTCACGCTGACGAAAATTTCTGGGGTCTCGATGCCAGGCGGCGAAGTGGCGGGGTTAGTAGAGTTTATTAGAGAGTTCGCCGAATTTTGGTGTCGTAATGTCGGTCTATATTTGTTTTATTTTTCTTATCCCCGATACAAACTATTGAAAATGTTCGAAAACGCGAATAGAACTGGTATAAGGGTATCTGCTAGTCGGGCAAATCGTCTAGAGCTTTCTTACTTCTTTTAGCTCTATTTTGACGTCATTTTCACACTCAAGCCGATCAATTTCGAAATTAATCATGATAATCGTATGCCTCTATTTGATAAGGAGCAATAAATACCAAAACATACGTAAATGTAATAACAGAATATTACAGTTGCGCGCTATTGATTAAATAGATTTGATTTTTTCCCATTTGCCACGCCCTCCTAAGCACATATTTAATTTATAGTAAGTCAATAGAGTGAGTCAGTACGTAGAAATTTTAACAAAAACGCACGTGAAAGAATTCATTTTAACTGAGTTGAGTATATAAAATATATATAGTTTTGGTCTTAGGTTGCCAACGCGAATTAACATTAAAATTCTCCAAATATAGATAGTTAAATAATGACAGATGTTTATTAGACGAATGTGTGTGTATCAGACAAAAAGCAGTACAAAATGTGCTAAACAAAGCCTTTTTCTGTTTCAGGTAGTAATTTATTTAATATTATACTTTATTTAATTTATTAAATCGAGCCAACAATTGAGTGTTAAATGTCAAATAGTTTGAAATTAAAGCGTTTGCTGGTGTATCAATTTCAGTATTAAGAATACAAAGAAATAAACGTTGAAATTTTTAAGTCGCAATGAGTTTAACTTTTATCAAAATTATTATTGAACAATATTGAATATTGAAATAAGAATAAATATTTCAATCTTTAGCCACGAATTCTATAAAGCTACGTGCCGTGCCTTTTGGGGCAGTGCTTACCTGTGCTAAAGCCTTATTTTATAGCTCGCACATAAGCTAGGACTCAGACACATATGGCGATAAGATTACTGACTCTGCCAACACCTAAGCATTTGAAAATTGAATAGCTGACCACTAAGGGTCAGGGGTAGCGCTGTGGTTGACTTACCAGACTTTTCATGGGATCTGTATTCACTTGACACATGTAGCTGCCAGAATCATTTAGCTGCACGTGGGATATGTGAAGTTTCCAGGTGTTGTGTCCATTGTGTGTCACTGATAATCTTGGATTTAGAGATACCATATGTGTATGTATACCAAGTATTGCTTTTGAATCTGATTTAATCCATGCCACCTGAAATTGCGAAAGCAGACCCAGGCACGCATTAAGGTAAGTAGTGTAACTTTGCCTCTGCCAAGTTCACCCTCGCGCTCTGCACAGCTTATGAACTTACTTACTTTCACCTGCAAGTATGCATGTGTAGCAGGACGTTTTGTGTCTTGGCAGGCCTTAATATAAACGTACACATACACATTCCAAAGATTTTGTGCAACTGTATGTGTAAAGCACGTAGTACACACGCTTACCAAATAATTGACTTATGTATATTTATGAAAATAGGAAATTAGTTTTAGTCAAGTATCTAGTTTAAAATATATACATATATTTAAAGAACTTAAACTTAGGCACTTCACAATTATATGTAATATTGTCTAAAGCTAATAAAAGCTGATGTAGGTGTATAAATATAGCAATATTTTAACCATAAATATATTTAGGAAAAGGTGACTCATTCTGATGTTCGTGGACTTAATTAAATATTTTGAATGACATAAGTACTAAAAATACAGATTTGTATTTATATTTTAAAGAGCATACCCGATATTGTCCCAAGTTATCAACAACACAAGTGAAAGATATGTCACGACCTTGTGGTACGGTAATATTTGTTAGTTGTGCCAAAAAATGCGGTCCCACTTCATCAGGTTCGCTGTGACCTTTGAATTTACAGAAAATTCAAAAATTAAAAAGGGAATGCTCCACAAATGTGTATTATAAGCACAGGTGCATGTATATATTTATATATACATGTGTGTGTATATATTATGAACAAAAAATAGCAAAACGTAAAGAATTAATTAACGAAATGTAAAAAGCATCACACCGTATGATGCACTGGCAACCCAAAGAGTAGTCAAGATTTCTTAAAAAATAATCAAAATGAAATCACTTTTGTTGGTCAGCTTTTTTTCTGATTATTATTTTAATTTGTCAAGCTTGCTGAAATGCGTCTGGATAAAAACAAATACAAGCTTCTAATAAATTTGAGTTAAAAGCAATGAGTGTTCGACTACTATGATATAATCCACACAAAGAAAAATTTTGAAATGTTGAAAATCATATATAAAAAAATTATAAAAAAAACCTCGTGGAAATTACTGAAATATCAGAACTTTCCTAACTTTACTATTTACAATAGCTTCTGATGTACTATCAGCGAGAAAATCGTATGTATAGAAATATAAGAATAAATAATAGAAATTCTTAACAAGAAACGATGAAAAGATTCGTAATACTAATTCAGAAATATGTAAATATTTTCCAAACAAATTACGAAGTTTTCTTTCAAGGATAACAAACTAAATGAAATCCTACCTTGTATATTTGATATTGAATGACTTCCTTTCGTGCGCAATATTCCGGTGAGTAACAAAAGTATTACGGAGGCTAAAGTCCTCACGCAGAATTGCGTCTGAGTCATTGGGGCAGTCTTCATTTAAATGTCAGGCTTCTGATCGTCAAAGGATCTTCAGGTACTTCCAAAACTTACCTATAAAATATGAATAATAATCTCGCTATTCGAGCTGATCCCTTGCTGTTGATATTCGCTTAATTATATATCAGAATTATCGTCTAGTATTGTCACTGTTAACTTATGGTGCACTCGATGATATTTCTGAAAAGAGAAAGAAGTTTAGATGCTTATTTTTGAAATATTTTTAAAATTAAAAAATAAATATTATATTTTATTTTAAAGTATTATGAAAAATACTTATAAACGTTTTCTTTCTAAACTTAGGTCTAAAACTTAAAATGCAGTCATATTTAAATTGGATTGCACTGATTAAACAAGATATTACAAGTAAGATATATTTCGTCTAGGTTTCCTCGACCGATCTGGGCTTACTTCAAAATGGCTATTTATGCATAATAACATATAGGAAAGTAAGCAAAATCCACAATAAGCAAAATCTCCGTTTTCATTAAAGGAATTCACGCAGTAAACTAATGGATAGGCTTTCAAAAAAATTGTTAAGCTCATTCTGCGTAGAGTATACACGAATATACATTTTAAATTTCAAGTCACTAGTTTTTGTGGCCTACGAGGTCGACGCACACTGAGGCAGACATGGTTAGATCGACTCTGCTTGTCGTCCTCATCAATAATAAATATGCTATACATGCTGGTTTTATAAATGTTACATACATTTTTATACATTTAGAAAACGGTTACATCGTGTATTCCAATTGGCTCAGGCTATAAAACGGACATCGTTAGGAATTAAACTCACAACTGCTCAACGTTGCGCATCACCTCTACCTCAACCTCTACCACTTTACTGCTAAGTAGCATTTATAAACTATAGTAGCGAGTGAGAATCGTAATGGCGATTGAACGATTTTAAAAATTCGTAGGCTTGGTGCTGCTTTTGTCAATTAGCCATATGGTTTATTTAATAACTTCTGAGTTACTTTACTGAAGTCACATTCAAATAAATTTTCAGCATATGATCTACATATTCTTTTGAATAGTTTTAAGTTTAGGAAAAAACTTTTTCATGAATCCAAATGCAAAAATTAGACTCTCAAGCTCTAAAAACGTACAAGACATAATTTAATAATTGAATTAATAACGTTAAACGCGAATATCTTTCTATGATTTTGTTCGAAAGGAAATACCACTAATTGCAAGTTTGTAATTCTAATACGGACAATAGGACAGACGTTCATCGATTTAAATCTTTATAGTCTCACACTTCCTGACATGCATTTTCACACAATTATTATATTTTTCATTTTAAATGGGTTCTGGATGTAAAAAATTCATTCCAAGTTTCGGTCAGGAATGGCTTGCTATATATACATTGGTTATCTTTGTTCGGCGATCTCAGCAACTTTAAGACGCAAAGACTTGCAATACCGCGAGCATTTCAAGTTTGTTTCAATTAATCGATAACTCTTGTCGTTTACTATTAACGACTTAAAACATGATCAAAATGCCGTTATTAAATTATATCTTGTACAGCTTAAAAGCAAGAGCCTAAAAATTTTGTATTTTGTTTTAATTATTTATTATATTTTTTGTATTTTGTTTTATTTATTTATTCTATTTGGGTTTTTGTTGTATTTTGGATATCGGCTCAAATTTCCGCAAATTCTTAAAATTTTTTCAGTTGGAAAAAGAGCCTACATTCCTACTAAGCTGAGAAGTACTCCAATAGAATATCCGTTAAGCAACACAGAAGTTATTAAACAAAATATTTGGCCAATTTGAAAAAGCATGTGGCCAGCAGCGCCAATTCGACATATTTTTCCTATGCATACATATTTTCCCTGTCACGTTATAGAGCCTTCAGCTTTTTGTCAGTCACTTCAAATATATAACTTTGGCTTTTTTCAGTCAGTCATTAAGTGACTTATGTAGCTTTCGTCTTTTTATAAGTCAGGCACTTCATATATAGCATTCAGACAGATATCTGCTTAGTGATATTTTTGTCACTTCATATAATAGCTTTCAGTTTTTTATCAGTCGGTCACTTTATAGCATTCGGCTTTTTGTCAATCAATCACTTCAAATATAGCTGTTAGCTTATTGTCAGTCAGTTCAGGATAGCTTTAATCTTTTTGCCAGTCAGTCACTTCATCCATAGCTTTCAGTCACTTCATATATAGTGTTTAGCTTTTAGTCAGTCAGTCAGTCAGTTCATATATAGCTTTAAGCTTTTTGTAAGGCGGTTACTTCATATATAGCTGTGAGCTTATTGTCAGTAACATTATATATATATTTTCTGATTTTTGTCAGTTAGTCGTCAATTTGTATATGCCTTTCAGCTTTTTGTCAGTTAGTCACTTCAAATAGATAGCATTCAGCTTTTCGTCGATCAGTCAGTTTATACATAGCATTTAGCTTTTTGTCAGTCAGTCTCGTCATATATAACTTTCAGTTTTTTTTGTTTTCATATATAGCTTTCAGCAGTTTATCAGTCTCTTCATATACATCTTTTAGCTTATTGTCAGAGAGTCACTTATTTATATATGGAGATATTTAATATATATAAACCCACAATCTTCAGCAATTTCGGGTTATTGATAACTTAAGTAGCTTGCTTAGTCATTTAGGTCTATACTTATATAATTGAACTAGAGGCAAGATTAGAGGCTACAAATAGCAATCTTAAGAAATATATTAAATCTCTGATGTTATCAATAACTTAAGTTTAACTAGTTTTAATATAATTATCGAAAATGGGCAATCAGAGTATTATGGTTTTGTTGAAATATATGTAACATGCAGTGGCAGACCCAATAAGGTATATATATTCGTAATCATAACGACAAGCTGAGTCGATTTTCCGTCTGTCCGTATTATGAACTCATCGATCTCAGCATATATTAGAGCTACAGTACGCACATAATCGATTAATTTTCCCGTTTCATTGTTTTCGATGAAAAACATAATAGAAATACCGTTAGTAAATTATATCTCGTTCGGCTTAAAAGCTAGACTCAAATTGTGTAATTAGTTGAATGTAAATTTTATACAATTTTGATTTTCTTATATTTTGGATACCATCTCCAAACTTCCTCAAAAGCTTTACATTTAAGTTCAGTTGAAAATAGGGTCAATATGTGAAAAAGTTTGCATTTTTATTCAGCTGACAATTACTCCAATCTAATATGTAGATCATATGCTAAAAATTTCATCAAAATCCATTAAGTAAAATAAAAGTTATTAAAGAAAACGTTTAGCCAATTTGCAAAGCACGCTTCAAGCAGCGCCAAGCAAATTCATTTTTCCTATACCCGTGCACACATACACTGAAATGCGTTTATTCTTTTGTATTTTTTCGAAGAATCGAAACTGCGATTTAATTGTGCTTAAATTGCCAGCTACTACTTAAGTTGAGATTTGCATCTTCTTGCACAAGCATTGCAAAAAATATTTAAAAACGCAGATAGAACTGGGTTGAGGGCATATTCTAGTCGGCACTCCAGGGTATTTCCTAGTCGGCACCTCGACTAGAGGTGTCTTACCTTTTTTATATACAAATATTAACGCATAGAGAAAGGAAGAGGTGAAGTTATTCGAAATATTAGCTATGTTGGCTATAATATTTTCAGAAAATACTGGAGAGCATAAATGTATTAATCAAAAGATACGAAATTTTTCATCTATCTGAAAACCTATGAAAGATATATATGAATAAAGAAATTTTATCATTTAATTAACTAGATTAATTTAATAAGATTTAACTGTTTCTTGATATGTTATTTAACATTATATATTTAATTTGTTTTTTATTTAATTTTCAATTTATCTCATAATATTCCATCTTAATAAACATTAATTCAAGAACGTCTCCTGGCATTCCTAGTATATTTACATGCTGTTTGCTCTTAATGCAATAATTATCTTTATTTGTAAAGATATTTTCTCAACCGAAAGGCATAAAATAAAAGGGCAAAAGGCAACCAAAGTTAAAACCAAATTCCTCTTGTGGAATGCGTCGCGCAATTCACTTTGCCAAGCGGAATTTCTTTGCCAAAATTTTAAGTTGTGTACAAAAATTTGTAGAGTGGTAGAATAATACATCTAATTCAAGAAGGGCGACCTCTGCTCATAAATGAACAATATAATTTTCATTACAATTTAAGAAAATACCATTTAAATAGAAAATCCAAATACCATTTAAATGGAAGAAATAAATAAGTATTCCTCTTCTTCTAGTGAATATTGTTAGTTTCAAATAAATTCAAAAAAATTTTTTAAGGTTATTTCACATGTTTATATCGCTATAATAGTAAAATCTTAATAATTAACTAACTTCTCAAGAAATACATTATTGGTGGGTACACCACTCACTTCTTGTATTTGATATAATATTTAATAACCCTTGATTGTTTCAAATATTTGTTTAATATATATATATATATATCTAGAAACGAATTTATAGTCTATGAAATATACATTTTGCATTTCAATGCTATTTATACTCACTCACGTAGTGCTGTCCGTTTGTCGTTGCTAGCGACAACTTAACATTAATGGGCGCTGGAATATTTTTCAATCTGATATAGTAAAGTATCTCTGGTTACTAAGCAATCTAATTGTTTGTTAGATTTGCAATGAAATGCAATTGGGCCCTTTTGATCTACCGAGATTTTTGAGTAGCATTAGCAACTTTAGCCGCCCTGATGTCCGCTATATATATAAAACAATTTGCAAAACTGTGGACACACAAATATCTGTACTAATCGAACGATAGTAAGTTTCTCTCAATTTTGCTCGAGCTACGAGCGCTGGCGCTGACCGTAAAAAGAATTTAAAGAAAAGAGAAAAATTGAACGAATGAATGACAAATATAAATCTCGTACATGGATAGTCTATAGGGCTAATTACTGCTGTTAAATTACATGCCAAGAGATTCAAAAGTATTATTATTAAGTATTGTAATTTTATAAGAGTAGAGAATATTTTTTCAGCACTCATAAGGCTGGTCGTCCGTCTGTCCGCAGACTTAACGTTTTGAGCATATGTACATTCGTTATTGCCATCACCTATAAAAAGTGATAATTGGATGGGCAAACGGAGAAAACAATATAATTTAATATCATGAACCCATTGAAAATAAGAATTGAGGGCTTTATTGTTTTGTGAAAATGTAGCATCTTAACTTTGGAAGATTTTTTTCCGATTTGCCTCAAGTGGCGTGGATATATTTTGTTCAATCTTATAAAGCGCTCTACAGTAATGTTACTGTGAAATGTTAGCTCCAAGGCTGTGGGAGATAAAGCTGCTTCCCAATATCCATTATACATTTTGTTTACCTTGATCCCATTTAAAATGAGAAATCAAATGTGCAAATGTATAAAACAGGCAGAAGGAGGCGTGTGAGACCCCATATAGTATATTTATTCTTGATCACGACGGCAAGACGAGTCGATTGACCCCTGTCCGTTTGTCTGTTCGTATGTGTGATTGCGTCGATTATCATCTATAAGCGCTAGAGACTTTCAAGTTGTTTTATAGGTCCGTGTATAGCATGCGCATATCAAGTTTTCAAATATTCGATATTCGATTGTTATAGATTAAAAACATGATCGAAATTCAGTTATAAAATTATGTCTCATACGCCTTACGAATTTTTCTCCAATTTTGATTTTAGTTATATCTTATCCGGCTTAATTTCGCGCACAAAAAGTGCAGTGGCGGTGTTAGTAGAGACAGCGTTCGATGTCGACAAGTTCTGTGTTCGGTGTCTGGCGACGAAGGGAAGTTTTTTGTCTTTTTTTTAAATTATGAAGTGGCGATGTTGGTAGAGTTGATGCGCGTTGCATAGGCAATGTTGGTTCGAATCTAGATGTCATAATGTCGGTTTTAATTTGTTTTCTTTTTTATTACTCGATACAAACTATGGAAAATATTAAAAAACGCAGATAGAACTGGGATCAGGGTATTTCCCAGTCATGCACCCCGGCAAGAGCAAGAGCGTGTTTTTTTTTAGGAAGTGGCTTTGTTGGTAGAGTTGATGGGCGAACCGTAGGCAATGTTGGCTCGAATCTTGCTGTCTTAATGGCGGGTGTAATTTATTTTTTTTTGTGATGCTTTGCGATACAGACTATATTATAAATATTAAAACACGCAGATCGAACTGTGTTCAGGGTATATTCTAGCGGGCAATTGTTTAATATTAATATTTTTTAATATTTTGATGATCATATATTTTAATTTAAAAATAAATATAATAAATATATAGAAATCTTCCGAAATACAAAGATGCAAAAGACTTCGTGTTTGCCTCAGAATTGGGATATTAACTCAACTTCTTATGCGCTTATATAGATATATATATTGTTTTAATTGATTTACTCATTAGTTGCACTTCACTTAAAATTGAAAACATATAGCGTATACGCAATGTGTCGTTCTCAGTTTTTGGGTGTGAATCCGTTCGGCTGACCGTAATGGTCATTCATCAACAATTAATCGCTGAGTTGGTGGATGTTTTAAAATAAGGAAAAATATTCAGTCGGAATTTTTAATTCTCAACGATTTCAATCAAAGGATTTTACAAATGACCAACCCTTTTGCTTGTCGGCTGCTTGCTGGCATGGGCGAAGCATTGCGATTGCATAAAATGCTTTAACCACATTTTATGTTTGCTTTTGCACACTTGGAACGAACATCAGCCGTCGACCACAGGAAAACCCAACTCTGTTACTTTTGTGACATCATGGCCATCACCATAAAGTGCCTGCTGAGCCATTTATTCATATTCAGCTACAACTGAAATCACATGCAGCTCTACTGTGCCTTGTTAAATTTAAACAGAATGCCTAAAAAATAGTGTCTGTCCGTAGCAATGAGTCGGCTTCGAATGCCCAGCGATGAGTCAATGCTTATTCTTATGTATGCATGTACATACTTACATACTAGTTATACATAGTGCAATCGGATGAGCATTACGCATGTGGATTTGCATGACCGGATTGCGGGTTCGGCTACTGAGAGATATGTATACGTTGCGCCGGATACGGATGCGGAATTTCGAAATTGTGTACTGTCGGGAAATTCGAAATTCCATTCGCCACAATTTTTAATCAGAAGTAACTGGTGTGGTCGAGCATTTCCGACGGCCTAAAATAAAAATTCAAATAAAAAGATTTGCGTCTGAAATCTCATTAAAAACATTTCCGTTTGTGAAAACAAACAAACAAATAAAAACAAGTGGACGAGCAAGTAAACGCACAGAGACATGGACATATCCATCCACACGCATGGACAACGAGCGCAACGAGCTTGCGTTCAGGCGTAATCCCTACAGTTGTAGCAAAGGCACTACCAATCGCCGCAGATGCTCTGCTCTTCCTTCTCTCTGTCCCTATTTGTTTGTCCCTTGTTCCTTTTGCTCGCAGTGCACCCACTGCCTTGAACTTGTCAGCTCGTTCATCCAACTGATGCCTTAGTGGGCTGGTCAGTAGACCAGCTTGCGTAGTGTTCCTGTTTGTCCATTTGATGACGAAGAGCTACCATCAATTTGCAACACACCCATTGCCGCTGCCACCACTTAACTCCCACACAGCAGCAGTAGAGCAGTCGAGCGGCAGTTGGGGTCCGCTGCCCACTCCCCAGTTTGAGTGTAAACACATAATCCATTTAAATTGTTTGTGGTTTTTCTTATTGTTTGTTTCCCTTCTTGTTTTCATTGTAGCTGCCGTTTTCGCTGCTGTCGCTGTCATTGCTGGCCAAGCTATGTGAAGGCAAATCAGGTCCATGTTTGAGGCCTACACATTGCGTGGCGGTGCCTCTAGATATAACGAAAAACATTATTCTCCCTCCCATTCAGTTTATTTTTTCTCCTAATTTTAAACTCTGACATTTACTGTACTTAAAATACTTTGTATTATCACATACAATGAAAATCTAGTAGAAACTTTTTTAATGCATATCATTTGTTCATTAGGTTACACTAAACTTCATTTTAGGTTCGATCAACAAAAATATGGGATCTCCACATCAATGCGCTTCGAGCTCTTAACCGAAATGGGCGAATCTCATGATCGTTGTGATCGTTTTATTTTCCCCTACGCTCTCTACTCCCTCAAAGACATATATATAAATACATATGTTTATAGGTATGTATACACAAGCAGCAAAGCGCGAAAATTTAAATTTATTTGACAAAAGGTTTCATTCAACCCTTCTGAGAGAATAGTATAGAAAAATCATGAAAGCGTTTGTCATGCTCATGTAAAATTTTAATATTTTAATTATTATTTGTAGAAAGCATAATTATAATCATTTGTATAGTAATCCATTGCGTATACCAAGAATTTATAATATATAATTTTTATTTGTAATATCTGAATCGTGTTTTACGCAGCGTCTGCGTTTGGTGTGCGCTTATGAGTTTTACTGGAATATCCAAAATCTTGAATAATTTTGTTCTAAATGCATTTTTTAATGACATTCTCTAAGTGTAATATCTTTATAATATCGACTCAGCATTTTAACCTGAACAAGAAAATGTAACATATATTTTTACAAACTACGAATTATCTATTTTAATTTAATTTTAAGGGTATACAACGGGCAGAGGAATATTGCAGATAACCAATATACACCTTTGAATTTGAGAGCGAGTATAAACAGCAAAAGATACATTAAAATCTATTGTCTGTGCATTCTGCATAAATCGCACACTGTGGCAGGTTCTGACAAGGTCGAATATTTGCACATTTTCATTCGCAATCCCATCACATAAGACAGCTTCTGTGTCTCATACCAGTCACTGGTTGAGAGAAAAAACAAGTAAGAAAGCTCTTGGGCCCGACTAGAAGATACCCTGATTCCAGACCTAACTGCGATTTTTAATATTTTCATTAGTTTTTACTGAAATTAAAAAAAAAAAACAAATAAAACCCAACATTGTCTACGCAACGCGCATTAACTTTACCAACAGCGCCACTTCATAAGGAAAAAATAAGAAAAAACGCCCCTTTGCCGCCTAGCATCGAACCCAGAATTTGTCAGCAACGAGCGTCGTCTCCACCAACACCGCGTCTGAACTGCTCGTGCAAGAAGTTGCAAATCTCAACATAAGTAGCGACAAGTCAAGCACAATTCAAATCGCAATTTCAATTTTTCGAATAGAAAACAATGCACGCATTTGAATGATGTGTGCACATGTATAGGACAAATGCGTTCGTTTGGCGCTGCTTACAGAGTGCTTTTGCATATTGGCCAAACGTTTTGATTAATAAATTCTGTTTTGCTTAACGGAGCCGAACCAGATATCATTTAATAATTGCATTTTAATCATATTTTTATTCGAAAACAATAATACGACAATAGTTTTAGATTATTTGAAACAAACTTGATACACACGGTCCTACAAAAAAATGTCAAGTCTGTAGCTCTTATAGAAATCTGAGATCGACGCGTTCACACATACGGACAGAAGGACAGGTAGACGGACGCACAGACAGACGGACAGGGCTCAATCGACTCGGCTTGTTGTCCTGATCAAGAATAAGTATAAGAGGTATAGCACGCCTCCTTCTGCCTGATACATACATTTGCACAAAACCCTGAATTACCATTTTCAATGGGATCAGCGTATAATTATTGAATTTTCTTTGTTTTCAATTAAATTAGTAAGTTGTACCATGATAAATACCAAAATATTTTTCAAATGTTTAGTTGATACAACGAAACTTGAATATCGAACAATATCAGTAATCTTCATTGTAAATTTGGTTACTCTAAATATATTTGGAAGTCAAGTCAACCTCAGGAAAATATAATATAGATATATCTTATTTGTTATTTTTTAATTTGTAAATAATCCAGTAAATAATGCTGTTAGCTCTTACCGAAAACTTTGTGATATATATGACATTTATGCAGGTGGTGCCTACTAAAGCCGTCAACTTTTCTTTTAAGACAATACTAATTTGATAAGTAATAAAATCTATGTTTAGTTTACAATAATCTAAAAATCGAATTTAATTCATCTAGTTTGCTAGAGATTTCAAATTATTTATTCTCGTGTAGATAAACCGAATCGAAAAATATTTAGTAGATATACATACACTCAATAAGGGCGTGGCATTTTTCACATAGTTGAATTAGACAAATTTCTCACGACTATCTGCAGATCGACGACAAATTCTATATCTGTCCGTGGGAACGCCAATTGTTTTGTCGCTGTTGCAGCCAGACTCATATGATTTGTGTAATGATGTTCCTGATACCCCCACTAGAGGCTAAACAAATTGGTAGTAGTAGTAGTAGTAGTAAATAAACAAAAATAGTTATGTTACTGTAGGCCCCTTCAATTGATTGTATTGATCAAAAATTAGATATCCACACCCACTGGGAAATTGACAAATGAGAAAAACTATATTCTATATACGTTTGACATGCTCTATATACCAATATCTACACACGTATATATATAACGTCTCTTAAGGCATGTCAAATCGATAAAAATTATGTTTAGAGTTTAGAATCTAGATCTATAGAAGCTTGGACAGTCAAGTCACTGCAGTCTGTGTCATAATGCATATTTTTGATCAGGACGATGATCTGATAAATGCCGACAATGTGATTTCGTTTTTAATAGTAGCTTAAACGCCATAAGCGTAAAGAAGTTTGCAAAAGCCTATTTCAAGGTGTGCATTTAGGACAGAATTTATTCTACAATTATTTTCCCACAGTAAAGCCCGTAAGCCCCTGCAGTCGCTGCATAAACTGCGTAGCTTACATCATGTATTAGAGAATATTAAAGTCAATAAAGTTGTGAATAAAATATATTTATTTTTATTACAGACGCTAGCTAATATACACATTTTATGGTCTAATAGAAGCAGTAGACTAAAATATGGAATGAACTGTGCTTATTAGCAAAGTAAAAGGGATGCGATTGAAATAGTTGTCCCGCAAAAGTTTGCCACACAACACAAAGAACAAAGAGATAGAAAGCCAAGATATCGCAGGGCGGAGACTAGAAGCGTAGGTTGGAGTCCAAGAGGGAAATAATAATAATAATAATACTATAAAGTTGCACGATGCAATGTATGTACGTTACATATTCATATAAATATGATATTGAATAGTTTCGTTGAACAACTCATTTGCCAACACAAACACGCTTACATGTATATATTCATATACATATGTATGTAGATAGTGTATTCATATATATGTAGATAGTTATATGTGTCTGTGGAAGTTTAGACTCCTTTCAAAGGCAGTCTTTAAGCCAGTCTGCTCTTCATAAACTGAGTCCGTTTCCGTGTCCCTTGCCGTTGCCTGTGCCCAATTGAGTTGTGGAACTCACCGTGTCTGTTGACTTTGTTCCCTATCAACAAGTCGCCACTTAATTCAATTACATTAGATACGACGAGGAAGTAAAAGGATGAGACGACGTCCCCTGCCAGCCATGAGGATTGAGACGGGGGTATGGAGGTAGAGTATACGGAGCATGGAGGTTGCGATAGGCCAAGCATAGAATCTGCGGTTAAATGACAGCTGAGCACTGCTGCGGCATTCGGCGCGTGAATATAAAGCGTGTGGCTCTCTTAATAGCCGCCGGAAATTTAATTTAGATTTTTCGCCAATTAAATATCTCTCGATGTGCTTTTCAGGTCTCATGTATTTTCATTTTCAGCTATTGCAATAAAGACTCGCAAACAAATTAAAAGCCTTGCTAAAGGTCAATCGCTAAATGGGTTTCCTAAATGTTTAGAAACGCCTAAGGCCAATTAATTCCATCAGCAGCAACTGGAAGTTTCATGTATTTATTTATTCAGCTGACCAATTTCACAGTTTTGTAAATCAATATTTGATAAATGTGTGTGCTTATTAGAAATATATAAAGACTAAAATGGAAATGACATTAGTCAAATGAGTTTGTTTTGTCTCATATCCATGTTAATCAATTTCTTACTGATTAAAAACGATTAAATTAAATAAGGAAAATACGAGTTTCAAATGAAATTTACAGTAATATAAGATGATAACACATTAATGTCTTGTAAATTTAGAAATCATAGTGATTATTGTAGACCATTACATTTATTTCATTATTTGTACGATGTAATACGATGGTAGCCTGCGATGTTTCTCGGTTGTGGAATATTTTATACATATTTAAATATACAATTTTTAAATTTTTTATTATATTCTCCATCAAAACAAGTATGAACTCTGTAGTCGACCCACTAGGAGATACCCTGATATCAGTCCTATCTACATATTGAATATTTTCCATAGTTTATATAGAGTATTAAAAAAAAAACAAATAAAAACCGACATAACGACACCAAGATTCGAACCAACACCGCCACTTCATAATTTAAAAAAAAAACAATAAATGTACCCTCGCCGCATGACATTGAACTTAGAATTTTTCGGCAACGAGCGCCGAATCTCCCAACACCGACATTACACTGATTGCAGAATAAGTTACAAATCTCAACTATAGTAGCAGCTGAAAATTCAAACACTATTCAATTGCAATTTCGATTGTTCGAATAGAAAAGAATGCACGCATTTGAATGATGTGTGTACAGGTATAGGAAAAATGCGTACGCTTGGCGCTGTTTACCACATACTTCTGCAAATTGGCCAAACGGTTTGTTTAATAACTTCTGTTTGACTTAATGGATTTCAATGAAATTTTCAGAATGTAAAATTGCAGGTTTCACATGTTTTCAATGGAACATAATTTAATGAATTTGGGCAGTTTTGAAGCCGGTATCCAAAATATAACCGAAACCAAACAAATTGTAAAAAATACACATTAAACTACATACAAAATTAGGAGGTTCTAGCCGAACAGTATATAATTTAATAACTGCATTTTGATCATGTTATCATAGGATAATAATAACACGGAAATAGTTATAGATTATTTGAACACTTGATAGGCGTGTGCTACACACGGAACTGAAGAAAAATAATGAGATCGACGGGTTCACACACAGGGATAGACAATCAATCAGACAGGGTTAAATCGACTCGGCTTGTCGTCCTGATCAAGAATATATATTAGATGTGGCTAATCTACATATATATATATATATATATATATATATATATATATATATATATATATATATATATATATATGTATATATATATATATATATATATATATATATATATATATATATATATATATATATATATGTATATGTGGTCTATCACGTCCTTTTGCCTGTTACATACATTTTAACAAAACCATTTTCAATGGGATCAGGCTGCATAACACTCATTCCCATTCTTAAAATAAATTAGTCCAATTTAATTGTTATAAATTTAACGGGACCAACAATAAGCCTTTAAGATTTGTGAATTAAAAGAATTATTATATTATTTTCCCTTTAATAAAAAAATGAAATAATCATAAAAACAATTAAATTAGGATGGTATTTTACAATTGAATAAATAGCAAATGTAAATATTTCATTCCTTTCAAATTAAATAAACAGAAAATTATGCCTATTGTAAATTTGGATAAATTGAAATTATTGTTTATGCAAATTGATAAAAAGTCGTGTGATTCCTCATCTGTGTGTCCATTTCAACATTGAAAGAGTGGAAGTCGAAAGTTGGAAACCGCTTAAAATCAATCGTTCCTTAATTACAAACACTATTGGAAGAGCAACAGCCAATTTGGCAGACAAACATAGCTAGATTTGTAAGTAAGCATAGTTTTCGAATAAAATACGCATATTTTTATGCGACACAAATAGAATTTAGAATCTACAAGGGTGTTAAAAATTAAATGAATAATATTATACTGTACCAATCGAAGATCTGTTCGACCGAAACACTTATCAGCTTCCGGTAATCTATTTATGTATAATTTACAAGTTTTTAAAAATGTTGTTTTTGAAATCCATTTCAACCTAGCTAGTTTTATTTATTTTAAAAGATCGGTTACGGGTTGAATATATATAATATATATTGAATATATTGAATAATTTTCCGACTGACAATTCTTCAAATAGTGTTCTAAGAGATTGATGGCAATATCTTAAGACAATACTAATTAGTCTTTTACGTAATCTTAAGTTTCTGAGTCATGTAACATTGGGATCGACTATTTCAGTTTGAATGTAATGAGAAAAAAAGTAAAATGTTTTAATTTAACAAAACTTTGGTAAAAGAAATAAAATTTGTATAAAGTAAATATGTTCAAAGACAAAATCTTTCATATTTTCATTAAAGGCTGACAACAATTTTAAAATGTCTCAAAATTTTTTAAATAACATGTTATAAAGAGGATTTCATTTACTTAAAGTTAAAAACAAAACATACATTTATTTTTAAGACATCGACAGATTTTAGTTTCGTTTCTTTTTATGTTTTGTATTTATTTCCATGATGCGAAAAACAGCAATGATATTAGCATAGACGTAACGCGATGACTCTTCGGGCCTTAGACTACTGAAACGCCCAGTAATACAATATTAATTGTCTGTGCACAAATGATCGGTAATTTATCAAAATTAAATTCCATACTCATTTAGAAACATAACAAACTGTGGAAATATACATATATGTATATGTATATGTATACGTATATGAAAAATATAAATGCCGAAACGACTTTTCTTAAACTTTGTTAGCTCGGTATTCACTATTCAGCATAAAATTGGTTTAAATCTTTATTATCTTGACTATACATATAAACGTTGCAAAGCCAATTATAAACGAAACGACGGGAATGCACGTATCGGAACTATGAGCTTCGAGTCCGATGTCGCTTATAATTTGCGCTCAATTCAACTCCAACGCGACCGACGCGCGACAAGCTCTGATTGAAACTGAGCAAATGCGACTAGTGATAAGCTAAGCGTACCGTGTAAAGGACAAATGCTGCACTTCGTGTTAGATCGGCTGTGGCCCGAAGTAGACTATCACCCCTTCGATGGGCGGGGAGAGTGTATGCAGCTCACCCATTGGCAGCTATATGGCAGGGGTTGGAGTGCTGGACAGAGAGAGAGAGAGCGAGAGAGAGTACCGTAAGTAGTTAATTTAAATGAGAGAGTGACTGGAGAAAGAAAAACAGATTCCACCACGTGTCGAAGTGGATTTTATATCCTTTTCCCTTGTTTCATGAAAGTAATCGTTTTACTCTGTACCCATTGAATATGCGTAAGCTATCATACTCTCGCTTGTTATACTCTCAACCTATAGAATATTGGGAAAACAAAAAGTACAACCCAGCTTATAACGTAATATAGACAGATTGACGAAGACTGGTTCAATCTGTCCGTCCGTGTGTCCTCGCCGACCTCGCAAATTATAATAACTGAAGACTTTAAATTCAAAATAATTGCTAAATTAAATAGTGATATTCGTTCACTATTTTGTATACCCTGAACATATTGAAAAATGGTAATTTGGTGTATAATGGTTTGGTGAAAATGAGTGTCACAGGCAGAAGAGTGCCTGGCAGACATAAAGTATATTAATTGTTGATCAGGACAACATCTGAATCGATCTGGCCGTGTCTATTTTAAATGTATACTTGTGTATACCAGGCGCAGAACGATCTTATTATTTTTATTCGATAACTCACCCCATTATTATCATTATCAATAAAATTCGATAATTTGACTTCGTTTCTTAAGCATAGTCTGAATACCATAAACAACGGAAGTGTTCAGTTTATGATATATTGAGGATTTCGTGCTCTGGCAAATACAAACATAGCAATGCTATTATCACGCTGTGAAAATTTGATAAGAAAACTTCACTAGAAAAATTGTTATTCTACAATTGCGGAAACTGCAAAGTGCCAGAGCGTGTGGCTATGCATGCGTGCATATGCGTATGGATGTGATGCTTGATGTACATGAATAAGAAACATTTAGTGATTGGAATATGAATTACTCGCAATGGTACTCTCGACTAGAGTCGTGTTATCGGTCAATAGTATATATAGACCAATAAATGTTATACAACAGTGAGTTCTCCTAATTAATAGGTATATTATATGCTCCTATCTATTATAAATTAATTTGTTGTTATTGTTTTTTTTTTTTAAGTTAATCTACTGAGGAGAGTATGCGTAGGGTTGCATTTGTATAGCCAATGGAAAACATTGAAGAACCTCAGTTTCTACTACTTCTAGTTTCGGACTTACCACATTAGAATATAACAATGAAGGCTTTTAAGCTTACGCTTTTTCTAACTACTCATGTGTTGTGTACTTATGCCTAAATACAACCTGTGGGTTTGGCCGGGGTTCAGTGTATTTCCTAATCGGACACCTCGAGAGCTGTCTTACTTGTTTCTTTTAATAAACATAATTACCTAGAATGAGAAATCTGACTGCTGTTTTAAATTGCTTTCTACCTATGTTGAGTCGGAATTTAGCGACCAGACTTGTGTGAAAAGTATTTGACCTGTTTGCCGTATCGTTCTAACATTTATAACATTTCATTGCTTACCGCAAAAATTAAATTCAAAACAACAAAAGCAACAAAATAGAAATAATGCGAATAACCAAACAAATGGTCGAAAGTAAGTTCATTGCACATACTTGGTTTACATTTCTCAAATTCTTTTCAAAACATAGTCCCCGACATTATTTTATTTAACATTTTCAAGGTCCTTTTGGTTTATTTATTACCACAAAAGCTATGAATTTTCCTCAGCTTCCAG
Source organism: Drosophila eohydei (assembly GCA_035045825.1). Classification (NCBI taxonomy): domain Eukaryota; kingdom Metazoa; phylum Arthropoda; class Insecta; order Diptera; family Drosophilidae; genus Drosophila; species Drosophila eohydei. The sequence continues at coordinate 6,657,971 of JAWNOT010000045.1, forward strand.
TGCAGAAGTATATACATACACATATGCATACTTATTTCTCCGTTCACGGGGTTTGTGGTTAAATTGCCATGGCAATTGTGTATCTAACATATTAGTAATGGCATGCCTGTGATGTTTCCAACGTTTAGTTATAATTGCAGATTTTCGTATACGCACATATAAAAAAGAACTCAGCTTAAACGAAGATATTGACAATCTGCAGAGTTTAAGGTTTTTTTTAGGTAAGCTTGCTTATTTCATATCAATATTTTTAATTATTGTATTATTTTTAATAATAATAACAATAAAAGTATATATATATATATATATATATATATATATATATATATATATATATATATATATATATATATATATATATATATATATATATATATATATATATATATATATATATATATATATATATATATATATAAATCAGAATATGTCCCACGTCTAAAGATACCAAATCTTATATAGTAAATAAAAATTAATGTCACATTTTTTTTGATACCATTTAAAATTTTTTTCAAAACAAATTGCAAAATTGCAATTTGTAAGTGTTTACGTGTGCATTTCGGAGTAAACGGTTTGAAAAAACATCAACAAATATCATCGCTTTACCTATCTAGCCAAAGGGCAAATCCAAAACATTGTAAGCCACTAATTTTAGGGGGTACATACGAATATAAACAAGTAAGAGTGGTCGGGACTTACCGACTAGGCGATACCCTGCGCAGAGCTGATATACAAATCAGTATATTACAAGCACACATACATTACATAAGCACGCGCTCTGTCTACTGTGCAGCTAACGCAACGGCTGAGCTCAGGCTGCCTTTGGGCTTTACCATGACAACTTAATTGTTGAATAACTTCTCGTCTTCTGGACTTTCTTATTAGAATTATCGGAGCGTGGTAAAAATCCAAAACACATAAAGTCTTTGTTTTCATACATTTTTGATATTCAAGTTATCATTGAAAACTTAAGTTAACTTAACTTAAGTTTTATCCATTATAAGGAGATGGAATGAGTTATCGAATGTAGATTTCAAATTTGAATTATCAGGCTTCAATATATATATATATATATATATATATAAATATATATATATATATATGTATATATATATATATATATATATATATATATACATATATATATATATATATATATATATATATATGATATATATATATATATATATATATATATATATATATATATATATGTATATATATATATATATACAAATACATAAACAGGATAACAAGTAATATTTAAATGAGGGACGTTGACTAAATGCAGCCTAATAGCCTGCGCTGTGTGAGCTAAGTATATACTCGGTCCACACACTCAAAAATATTCATGGAAAGTATCATGCGTACCAATTGACTGCTCTTATGGCCACTTTAGTTATCGGGCGCCGTATTCGACTTATGCAATGCAGAGACATACATTACCGATGTGGAAGTTCGTGTGAGTTATGTGAGCATAATTTCTGTACTTTGTGAGGAACATTGTGTGTACTCCCCACTTGAAAGACAATCGAGAAGCCGATTGACTTTGTACAAGTCGAGTGACTTAGGAAAAAATGTTTGCTTTTTGGTTTTCGAGCGAACGGGAAAAATGTAAGAAGAGCACAGCTTACCAAGTCGCTCCCGGTGCCGAAAAACAAACGGAAGTTCTTGCAGGCAAACAGGCCCAGACAGTCAGGCAACCATGCATAAGAAACGACAACAGCTTCGGCTTTCTCGATAAAAAGAGTGCCAGGCAACAGGAATCAAAAGTCTGGCAAGACGGTTGCGAATGCGAATGTGAATGCGCCCTTCGCGAATTGCAAGCGCCACGTCACAAAGCACACACTCTTTCAGGAGATTTCACATCATTTATTGTTCAAAGTCTTTTTTGAAAAGCATCAGCTTCCCACTTGACTGGCTGACAATAATCTCTGTTGTTTTGTCGACATCGACATTGCGAATGTAATTATTGTTGTTGTTGTAATTGTTACAGTTACTGTTACTGTTCGGCTTGCTTTTGGCCGTGGCAGCCAAAGTCAACGTCCATTTGTTCAAGTACCATCCGTACTAAGAGGGATGCTTTGCTGAGCGATTGACAGTGTTTTAATGCTGGCGATTACAATGCTCCTTTGCTTTTTACTTGCCTCGTATAGAAAACAATTAGCTTTGCTGAGCGACTGAATGACTGACTACTTTAGGCAATATGAACAGGAGCATAAGAAGCACCGAATGTCACTCGGCTTATTGTCTCCCAGGCTTCGCAATTATGGAGTACCTCTTAGGAGTCCAATTAGGCTTAAGCAGTTAAAAGTTCAAAAGTTAACAGCCATCATTTGCCATAGTAGGTATGCAGTATACAAAATTTTGAGGATTTCTTCAACATTGCCAAAAACACTTCAGTAAAATATATGCAAAATATATGCATGTCTTAATAATGCGCATCTTTCCATGGCAAACTTCTAATAACCTGTAAGCTGAAAAAATATTTTCCAGCACATATAAATATATATATATATATATATATATATATATATATATATATATATATATATATATATATATATATATATATATATATATATATATATATATATATATATATATATATATATATAAGTATGTATGTACATACATCTATTCCTCTTAATCCTCATGTACAAAATTCATTGTTGCATTCACATAAGCCTTTTAATTAGAGTATGCTGTAATCCAATTTTAATTCCTCATTAGTTGAGATTATCATCATTGTGATAGAAAGGCATTTATCAAAGCATCTAGCAATAACAGTTTGTTGTGTTCACATTCGCGTTAGAAGGCAAAGTCTCTATCTGCACATTCAACAACGCCAGCATCATCTAAGTTTCATTTTGGTTCAGCTGGGATGTGCTCGACTCCTTTTGAGCAGCCGCTCTTGGGTATGAGAAATGTTTGCAAAAATCCGCATTTGCGAGTATATACATACGATTGAATGGCGAGCAGGCAGTCTTAAGACTTGCGGAGCCATGATGTTCTAGTGCTGAAGGCATTTTACTAAGCCGTTGAGATTCACTGAGGTAATCCCCAACAAGAAACTCAGTAAATCCGAAAGTGTTTCTTGGATTTTATTATTTAAAGTGATTAAAAGTTATTGTTGTCGGCTGCCATTGACGTTGTCTTTGCTTTTCGACTTTTCATTCTATGAGCACAGTTTAGGGGCTTTGCGAAAAAGTGGTTATGTGAGCACAATAAAATCTTAACTGCTCAGTTGTAGACTTATTATACTTACATTTTTGATATTGATATTGATTTATTTTATTCTATGCATTTTCCATTGCTGCCTGCTTATGAATCTTTGTACATATTTCAAAAGCAACAAAAAGTGCTATCTGATAAATAATTTTATATTTAATATGTACAAATAAAGCAACCCGTTTTGTTTCTTTTGTTCTGTTGTATTGACACATGAATTTTGATATTTAAGTACCTCAAATTTAAACCATTATGATAGAATCTAAACAAAAAGGTTGTTTTTGTGGGTGAATGCTTTTTACAGTAGCTTGACGTAGAACAGAGTATCTCAGCGGGAATTTTCAATAGCATAAAAATTGTGGAATCTTTAAATAAAGTGCCGTAAAACTGTTAAACAGTAAACCATTCAGTTTTTTAATTAAAAATTTTGTAAATATCAAGAAAGAGTGCTCGACTAGGAGATACACTGAACCCTGCGATTAGGTGATATTATTATACGCTCTCTACATTACAAACAACACACTCACAAATTAGCAGGCGCTCTGTTTACTGTGCAGCTTACGCACCAGCTGTACTTGGGCTGCAGCATGGACTTTACTATGGGAACTTAATTGTTGCATAACTTTTCGTCTAGATGAACTTATTCCAATTTTCAGATCATGACATTCACATGTAAATATTTTTTTAATTATCCATTTGATATTAACCATTATCCATTTGATATACGTTTTTTGGGAAGGGATGGGAGGTATCAAAAATCAAAAATTTACCAATTGTTTGCACTTCACGGCAAATCTGAAGTCTAAAGCGATTTTTGAAAATTTGAATGATCTATTTTTATCGATAGTAATGACATTTCCTTATATAGAATATCGTAGATTATCGAAAATTGATAAGTTTGCTCGGCGTATGATATACCTGAGTATATATTAAATACTTCAAGTCTCTAGCTTTTGTGGCTTATGAGGTTTCTGTGTTCCTTCTGCCTGTTACACACATTTCCACGAAAATGTTATACCCTGAATTGCAATTTTCAATGGGTTCAGGATATAAAAGTATCGCAGTGTGTGCGTATTTCTAGTTTCCGATTTCCATAGAATATCATGTTATATTTGACCACTTTACATCTGAACGCATAAAAGTACTTACGGCGGAAAATATATTTTTAGGTTTATAAATTGCATTAGCAGGATGCAATTGGGAGCCATCAGTGATGTTATAAGATATTATAAATTTCTAATATAGTCAAACAAATAGCATAAATCAGCATATATTCAAGAGATGTTGAGTATTAATCAGGGACCACAAACTGCAAATATCTCCACTTATTTATGATTTATTATTTACTTATATTTTCGGTGAATATTATTATTTTAATTATACTTAAAAACGCTAAATAACTTTTAACTTTTCAACTCCAGCGGCTTATATGAAGCATGAGTAAGCTGTGGACTCGTTGAACTCAATTTTACACATCACCTTGCAAAACATGCGTGACCACTGTAAGCTTATTGACAAAGTATGAATTGCCTTTGAAGGGAGAAATACAACAGTAAAATACTCACATTCACGTTCAGTAACAATAGTGTCCATTAACACGCTGGCGGCCAAACAACTTCGCTATTGATGTCATAAATTAAAATTGCAATCGCAGACCATTGATGATAAATCATACGCTCGGATGAGTTTTCATCTCGCACATGAATTGTAGCTGCCGGCGACTCAACGCTCCTCTGCCCACTCCCTCCGCCCCCAAATGCTGCTCGATGCGATGATGTGACTGCTGCATGAGGAGCATGAGGGGCAGACAGCACACAGTCATCAGGAGCTGTGGGTGCTATATTGCGACGTGATGGGATTTTCAAAAATCCGAGCTAAATCGTTTTTGTTTGCAGCAAAGCTAACTTTGGCTGCTAACTTTGTTAGAAGAAAAATTTATGTTTTATTTGGTGTCAATTTGTGGTAGAAATCATTCTCTTTATTCATAAATCGCATGCAATTCGATTATATTCGATGATTTGATTGCTTAAAATTGAATTTGCGTGATACTGAAGATATTTCAATACATCCTCGTACGTGACGATCAAACACAATATGAATATACTTATGTAGTTTAGGAATACAGTCAAATACATATCCAGATATACGGGTTGTTCATATACATATTTATGCCGAAGGCATGTCTAGAATAGGAGACTACTCGAATTGCATGTATATATTGTTGTATATTATTGCATAGGACACGTTCAATAGTCCACTTTCATTCTTGATTCAATTTACAAGGATATTAGTAATATGAAAATAATTTAGGATCATCTACTTCTACAACTAGATTAGCAACCAAAACGATTCAGTCATAGCCAATTGAACAATCGGGACTAGCTTAGACGAATTATATTGTAGCTATCTTATGTTGACGACACGTAATTTTAAGTACTCTAACTAAATGACTTAATATTGTTATCGTAACGTAATTAGTTGGAAATAATTTAGTTTTACTATTGCTCACGGTAACAACTAAGTTTAAGCTGAAATCACATTTTCTTCTCACATGAACTAACATTTTTTATTAATTTATATATTTGCATAAATGCACTTATATGCTACAGTTATACATCTGCTTATAGCATATATATTATTGTTGTAAGATTCCTTTATTTTCAAAACATAACTATACTATTAGATTTAAAATATTCAGAATATATTAGTAATACATGCTAATTTATTGATAAAATATGTACATCAATATATAAATATATAAATATATAAATATATAAATATATAAATATATAAATATATAAATATATAAATATATAAATATATAAATATATAAATATATATGAATATATAAATATATAAATACAAAAGAACACATAGGATAGTTGTTTTTTTTTTACTCTTTTATAAGACTTTTTTATAAGAAATGATATTTTAAAACCTCTTAATATATTTGGATTGCAGGGGCTTAGTTTATTATATATTGGACAATCCTTGTTTAATTCACAATAAGATGTAATTCCTAACTAATTCAATTCCTAGATATATTCCACCTTTCAACTTAAATCAAGCTTAACAAAACCACAAATATTACTATTTAACCATATTTATTGAACTAACTTAAGCATTTGTGAAGCTAATTTATTATTGGGAAATCGACTGCAATAATTATTTTTTATTGCTATGTGAAGATACCTCGAACTGGTAACAAGATAGTAAAGTTAACAATTCCAATTTTTTACCTATTCATCATAGATTTAATAGGCTATAACTGAGAAAAATGTTCAAATAAGGAAACTTTTATTAGGGTTAATTTTATACCCTGAAACTATTGACAATGGGAATTCAAGGTGTAGAGTTTTTTAAAAATGTATATAACTGATATATATAAATTATATAAATTTTGTTTCAGAACGACGAGTTAAATCGATCTTGACATTCCGTCTGTCTGTATATATGTATATATACGAGTCATGAAGTATGCAGATTGTGATTAATGATATCTGAAGAGCTTCGTTACTAGTTTTTTAAGGGAATATAAGTTTCCTGACAGTTGATATCAATTAAGGCAATTCAAACGAGTCGCAAATAACTTATGTAACGATACCTTTATTGTTTTTCACAATATTCAATATTCTCCGATGGGGTACAGCTTTAGACAGTACTTGTACTTATAAATTGTTAAAATATATTACTTTAAATTCAAGCTCCATGTAAAATAAGTAAGAAATCTATTGTCGATGGTACCTGATTAAGTTTTTAAATATACTTTAAAAATTGTTCAAACATATGCATAAATACAGAACTAATTTAGACTTTAAATTTCATATTCCACCCCTCATTCAAACTCGAACCTTCACAATCAAACAGCAAGTTAGTTGCCCCTCGGTAACATCGCAGCTTTGCTCCTCGAACACTAAGTAGCAAATAAAAACTAAAGCAGTGCTGACAACACAATTCAAGTGAGATTCTTTGAATAAAAATAAATGCCCGTCTTTGAATGTATGTTGGCACACACATAGAGAAATTAATTCTAGGATCACATCGATGCATTCGTAAATGCCGATAGATGAACAGGTAACGCGAAATTGAATTAACACATCGTTCTGATCAGGATAGTGCAAACTACGAATATGGTTTAGCTTCTTTTTTAGTAAAACATGTTATTTAAATTTTGGCACCCAATAAATTTGTTGTGCCGTTTGACAATAAGCTCTTATTCTATAGACATTGACTAATGTATTCTAAGAATAAGACATATTTGTTACAAAGAGTTATGAATACAGAAAAAAATACTTTATACTTTATATGGGTCGACACTGCTTTGTACAAAAAATTTCTATATATTTATATTTTTTACATATTTTTTATATTTTTATATTTATACATTTGAATAACAAAAAATCCAAAAACTCTTTGCTTAAGCTTTACTGCTTATGTAAAAGCACACTCACTAAATAACAATACGCTTTGAAAAGATGTCAGTTAGCCGTAAGACAATTAATATAGGGGCTTAATGTAAAACAAAAGGGAGTAAACTTTATATATCTTTTATATTCTTAACTTTTAGGCAAGTTTTGCCCAAAGCAAGAATTGTTTGTTTATGAAGGAAAAGTAGTAAGCATCTACGCTGGTAGGGATAAGAATTTAAATTTTCAGGAGTATATTAAATATATATTTTTAACCATAGAATCAAAAATAACATCATAATTATTTTTTATCAAGGTAACGTTAATTTCCGAGTTCCAATAACACCAAAAAACCAAGCTTTATTAGATGATCAGATATAATTTTTTCGACATTGTTCAATGAGGCAATCTTCGAGGAAAAATTTGTTTCCTTTTATTCTAGTGTACATATAATAGATTTACGATGTATATTTAATTCCCTGATCCCATTAAATATGGAAAATCAGGATATAATGGTTTTGTGCAAATGTATGAAACAGGCAAAAGGAGTCCATAAAGTATATATATTCTTTATCATGACGACAAGCCGAGTTGATTGAGCCCTGTCTGTCTGTAGCGATTGAATATCAGCTGCTAGTTATCTCAAAATTTGCAACTCCTCTTGTAAGAGGTGCTGTGGCTCCGTGGTAGAGGCGATAGAACAATTTTTATTGTTTTATGTTTTAATTATGATGTGGCAGTATTGGCAGAGTTGACACACGTTGCGTAAACAATGTGGGTTCGAATCTTGGTGTCGTAATGACGATTTTTATATGTTATTTTTTTTTAATTATCGATACGAATTACGGAAAATATTAAAAAACGTAGATAAGACTGGGATCAGGGTATCTCCTAGTCGGGCACCCCGACTAGAGCTTTCATACTTGTTTATTTTTTAATTATGAAGTGGCAGTGTTGATAGAGTTAAACGTTGCTTAGACAACGTTTGTTAATCATAGTGTCGTAATGTCGGGTTTTATTTACTTGTTTGTTAATACTGAATACAAACTATTGAAAACATTCCTTTGCTGACTGCTGATAAAAAAGCAACAAATTATAGTGGTTGACATAATTGATGATTTTCTTGTCCGAAGCTTAGAATTGTTCACAATGCGACCGTCACACAATAGTATAGATTGCAATATAATATTAAATGACTCTAATGACGACTACATGAGACCATTCAATTGGGAAAACTAATTTGCATACAATGAAGAGTGCAGATGAAAATCCACTCATTAATAATAATTCTTATTTGACGTTTCATCTTACAATTATAATATGTTATATATATGAACATTGAATGATATAATTGTACGCTCTGTACACATACATTGATGCATTACTAACTATGTGAAAATATTTACACATTTTGTACAAGGATACTATACTTGTTTGTATTTAATAATGTCGACACTTCCGACATTTGGCACTTAATAATTTAGCGCTAAAATGTTTGTAGAAAAATTGACAGCATTTTGACGTAAAAAAAGAAGTGAGAATGTTGCTGTCGGGCGCTACCGACTGCATCATACTCATTCAAACGCTGCCAGCTGCAAAAGTTTATAAAATATGTTAATGTATGCACATATATACATTTTTGGTAAATCAATAAGGATGGTAAACAATAACTTAGTAGCTAAGTTTTGTGTTCGAACTTTAAAACTGTAGAGAATACAGTTATTCATGATTTACTATGTATCCTGCAGGCGTTGCTATTTAATTGTTAGAATCGTTAAGAAGTATACAGTAACGTAACTGTCAAACTGTGAAGCACCAGGGCACTTTCGATAGGCCAGCCCCTGAAGGGGCTTGACACTTTTTTGTTGCGTCTATAGGTGAGCGAATAGTAACTCTATAATTGAACTTGTAAGCTTCTAATTATAAAGCTTTAGAAAATAAAATTTTTTTTGTAACAAGCCAAATTTCCGTCATATATTTTTGATCTTGGGTTCTTTACGAGTAAATGTCAAATGTTTACAGGGTCCAGCTTCATGAGCGATAAAATGGTTTGCGTTTATGCGGACAGACGAACAGCAAGGCAGACATTGCGCAAAACCAATATACTCTTTAACTTTGTGAATGAGTAAAAAGATGTGCGTAGTTTGCCATTTGCTTTGTCCCTTCACGTCACCCTCACATGCCAGTTTTGGACCGCAATGCTTCATTGTGGGCCCTATGTATATGTCAGATCCAGCGCATTTTTGTATGTCATTCCGGGTTAACATGCTTCACGGTCTAACTTAATACAGGGCTGGGAGTCTGCCCTGTTTTCCTTCGTGGATGTACTTATGTATGTGCCATTTTACACATACACATACACATTCTCATACATATACACAGATTTATATATTGGTATGAATGTACTTGTGTATCTGTCTAAATATATTTGTAGATAAACAGCTTACCTCTCTCGCCTGTCAACATGAAATCATAAGACGCTTGTCACTACGTAAGAAAAAATGTTTGAGCTGCGGAAGCCTTCCTTTAACTCAATTCTAATGCATTTGTAGTGTTCGTGTTTCAGCGTAGGAAACTCCGATGTAATTTTTATACCCCGTGTCTTACCCACATCGAAAGAATATTTATTTCTAGAATTTCAGTTTGTATGAAATCAAAATCCCTAATAAAATATATTACAATCATTTTCAATTAAAAAATAAAAAAAAACTATTAAATACATTTAATATGTACTCATAATACTTATATATGTATTTGCGTGAGACTTCTTAATAAGAACTCATAATACTAAAATATTTATTGGTGTGAGACTTGAAAGTTACAAAATAAAAAAATCCAGGGAAAATGCCTTAATCGATAGTTTCCCCATTTTTAATAAATGAATTAAAATATTAAAAACTAAAATTTTATATATTTAATATTATATATGAATATATAATATTAAATTAAAATTTTGTTTTTTATTTCTTTCTGTTCTATTGACGGTTTTATTAAGAAAAAGGACACGTTTAGAATCGAGTTGCTATTTGTAACATTAAATCTTATATATTGTTTACTGTTTTTTTTATTTAAGTTTTACATTAAAATTTAAAAAATGAACATAGAAAATAACTCAACAAAATTTATCAATCGAAATTTGTTCAGCAATTCTACACGGTATTTCTCAGTCTTGCAAGATGTGATAACATTAATGCACATTTTCTCTTCCAATTTTAGCCCTGGATTAAGGAATTTGCTGTCAGTGTCAAGTTCTTATGCTATGAAATAGATATATATAAAATTACTTTTGACCAAAAATAAATATATGTGAAGAATATTCTTTGAGGTTGAATGAACAATGCTCACATTTTTACCTATTCCATTTAGTTAACTCAACTTGTTAGTTCACAAATTTTAAGCTCTGATTTGGATTTAAGAATATCTATATCTAAATTAATCATCTTCGGTACCGTAAAATATAGATATTTCTACTCTGTCTTTATGCTTTTGCTAATATGCAAAAATATTATATGAACTACATCAAAATGAGTCAAAGTTAAAACATTGTTCTGTACTACAAACAAAACGTTTCTCGAAATTGAACATGTACTTGAGTTGGCAACTAAAAATCAAAAATGGTAAGTCGGATCGGATATTTTGTACAAATTATGTTATACTTTGAACCAAAGTTCTATATATTTGAAAAGCTTACAGTGTCGAGTAATAATTACTCCCTCTGCCGATACACGTGAGGGGCCTATAGAAAATATTCTGTATTTAACACAGTTTTAAGCGCCACAATTTGACACCATCAAAGGCTTGGCCTAAAATGATACCATCGCCTACAGAGGGTTTGAAAAATCGTGAAAACACTTATACAGTTAGAAACTTAAAATTAAACACCGAAGTTACTGTTGACCTGCTTTGTCAATTTAGCATGCAATTATATTAGCTTCAAGAGTTTTGGAGCTAGCAGCATTTAGACCGGAATGACTTCAACTTGCTTACTTATTAGTTCTGTGCCGTTTGTATTATATCTATAATATTTAGACAATCGAAATTTTTCAATAAAATAAAAATACCCTTAACGGAGACTTAATAAATAACTAAAACACTTGCGGAACAACCATTTGGCTTTAACCCTTTGAATCATTGCCAAATATTACGAGTTTTATTTAGCTTCGCTTGTGCTTTTAATTAGTGTCGTTACTTAAATACTTTGCACATTAACGACTCTTTTGGATACTTTAAAAGTTTATTTAATATTGTGAATTTACATTCCGCTCTTATTGTATAGTACTCAATGGAAGTAAGTGGCCCAAGAAATCAAACTTTCTCAAACTGACATAAACATTAATGACTTTTCACCCCAAAAAGTCGCTCAAATTTCAATACAACAAATATGTATTTTAGAAATTCAGAATTTTTCACCAGTATGTACTTAATGGAAAGCTTTAATTTAGAATACTTAACTCTCTTAAAGTGGGTGAATATTTATTTACTGTTTTTAAAGTAAGCAAAAAAGGCGCCGGCTACTGTACAAAGCTTATAAGTCTACTCAATGTATGAAAACGAAAAAATATGTAAAAAGTTATAGTCAAGGGTGTCAGACTAAAAGATTCTCTGACCGATCTATAATTTTAAATATGCTGCATAGGTTGTGCTGTGTATAGACATAAAAGCAAATACAAATATTGCAGTTGGGCGCTACCAATTGCATAATTCTCATTCACGACCAAAAAACAGGTGAACAGGTAAAACTCCTACGTACAGATAGCCAGACAGACATGATGGATATTGCACACTTCGTTAATGAGTTTAAAGATAAAGTGTATTATATTGCTTTATTGATAAGAAGCTCTATTAAGTCTAATACTTCACGTAATCAGCACACCATATACATTTATCGCCTATATTCAACATTATGAAAATTATTTAATTGAAAATATCTTAAGTTTCATTTACTTCTTTCCTTCTTTTCTGTAAAAAATTCTTTTATTTCTCCTTCGCAACGCGCATTCCTTCTACCACCAACGCTACCTGATTGCTTAAATGAATAATGTATAATTTCGATATTAGAATTCTGCTATTTCTATAACTGTAACTATATACGCTATATACTATAACTTTATACGCTACACATTCAAATCGCTCAATTCATTTTGAGTACAGTCAGTGACCTTTAACTAGGGAGCTTTAACTAATGAATTTGGGACAAATACAACTGTTTTAGGACTAACCACTGATTTCATCAATTTAACACTTCTTTCTCCTTATTAGGAAATATTAGTACAACTTTTACTGTTCAATGATGCGCACATGCATCTCGTTAATGTTAATATCATGGTTTATTAACTTACAGGCTTACTATTGGATTATCATATGGGCACATTATATATATTTTATCAGAATTTTTATTTTTAGTTAGCTTATTTTCAGAATTTTTTCACAGTAGCTTAATCAAGTTAGCAGCATCTTATCCCCGAAGTACTTCTTACGTATAACCAATTTTAAATTCCCTTATTAAATACAGCAAATTATTTGTTGTTAATATCATTTAAATTTAAATTCAGTTGGTAATAGGGCCAATATGTGAAGTAGTTTGCATTTTTACTAAGCTACTCCAATCGAATATTTAGATTTTATCAAAATTCATTAAGTAAAACAGAAGTTATTAAACAAAACGTTTGGCCAATTTGCTAAAACACCTGGCAATCAGCGCCAGACGTATGCATTTTTCCTATACATGTGCACACACAATTCAAATGCGTGTATTCTTTTCAATTCAAAAAATTGTAATTGCGATTAAATTATGCTGAATTGTCAGCTGCTACTTTAGGTGAGATTTGCAATTTCTTTCACAAGCAGTGCCGTGGTGGTGTTGGCGGAGGCGCCTCTCGTTATAGAGAAGTTCTGTGTTCATCAATTCCAGGCAGAGAAGCGAGGTTTTTTGTTTTTTTTAAATTATAAAGTGGAGGTGTTAGTAGAGTTGATGCGCGTAGCATAGGCAATAAATCTTGGTGTCGTAATATGGATTTTTATATATTTTTTTTAACACTCGATATAAACTATGGAAAATATTAGAAACACAGTTTGGACGCAGGCCGACTAGAGCTTCCTTACTTATTTAATTATGGTCCTTAAGTCGGTTTTTAATTGTACTTGTTTTTATTATTATTAAATTACGCAGGCAGAACTGGGTTCAGGGTATCTCCTAGTTGGGCATTCCGGCGAGCTTTCTTACATGTTTACTAAGGTTTTAAGATTTTTTTTTACTATGTTTTAAGCGTAAATCTGCGTTTCAAATATTTTCCAAAGTTTGTATCGAGTATTAAAAAAAAAGAAAATAAACACCCACAAAGAAAAGAATACACGAATTTGAATGTGTGATCATGTATAAATAATAAAATATAAAATATAACAAAAATCCCAATTGTAGAAAATATACATAAAACTAAATAAGCCGTACGAGATATAATTTACTAATTGTATTTCGATTATGTTTTAAGTCGATAACAATAAAACGTGAATACTTATCGAATATATGAAACAAACTTAATATGCGTGTGCTATTCACGGACCAATTCTCCAGCTGAAATGCTGAGGACAGATAGACAGGGCTCAATCGACTCGGCTTGTCGTCCTGATCAAAAATATATATACTTTATGGGATCTGCCACGCTTCCTTCTGCCATTAAACTCTCCTGATCAGGCAATAATAAATAGTTTTATAAGTTTTAATGCAAGGCATAATATTGAAATTGTTGCATTATAAAAACAGAAAGATTTATTAGTTTTGTATAAATTATGAAAAAAAAATTAAAAAACCAATTAATCCTGCTTCAATACAATCAAATAAAATCATCAAAAAAGAACGCTACCTTAATTATTTAATAGACTTAAACGTCTACAATATAAATCATATTCAATAAAATTCTTATTAATCAAAAATCATGAAAATTATTTAAGCACACATAAATAATAAAGCTTTAAGTAACTAATTAATTTATAAATGGAATATATCTAAATAATAAAAAAATTGTTATCCATAGACCATAAAGTTGATAAAGCAATATTTTTTAAAATCTAATTCCAAATTCGCCCCTAAGCCAACTACAAATATTGTCAACGCAGACAATAATGGTAAAAGTTTCATAATCATTAATTTATTTGTAAAATATTACATGAAATTAAAAAATATTATTCTACCCTGATCCTATTGAAAATGGGAAATCAGGGTATAATGGTTTTGTGCAAATATATGTAACAGGCAGAAGGAGGCGTGGCAGACCGTCTGTCCGACCGTCCGTCTGTCGGTATGTGTGTAAGCGTGGATCTCAGCATCTATAAGAGCTAGAGACTTTTTTATAGGTCCGTGTAAAGCATGCACAGGTTTGTTTCAAATATTCGATTTAATTGTTATCAAATAAAAACATTATAGAAATGCGGTAAATAAATTATATCTAAGAGCCTCCAAATTTTGTATTTAGATTTATGTATATTTTATCCAATTTTGATTTTTGTTGGATATTGGATACCAAATTACCCCAAATTCGTAAAGTTTAAGTTCAGTTGGAAATATGGCCATTATGTGAAGGCCAAGCCAGTGGGATATGTAGATGTAGATGTACTGAAAATTTCAAACAGAAGTTATTAAACAAAATGTTTGGCCAATTTGCAAAAGCACATTCAAACGGGTTCGAAACCTGATCTCGCAATGGCGTTTTTTATTTGTTTTCTTTTTTGTTTGAATACTCGTTACAAACTACGGAAAATATTAATAAACGCAAAACCATTATACCCTCATCTCCCATTTTTATACTATGCAGGTTATAAATATATAGTGTGTAAATATTCTTCCATATAAAGCGTGGGAAATAGAATAAGCTTCTAGCTTCCATAGTTTTAAAGATCAAAACCCTAAAATTTGACATGCTAGTTACTGTTAAGGTTCCCTACAGATAGGTCGTGGCAAATCGGGTCTGATTATGCTTTTTTTTAATAATTCTGTTATATTGTGTGCGCATTTGAGGCGAGAGACGAAGTTTATCATATATATATTTTGAGTAAATATATATACGCTAATGCAAAGTTTCCGCCATCATTATTGTCTTTATTATGATTTATTGATTTATTTTACATCACTGAAAATAAATGAGTATATATATCATAGCTATGTACTTTCTATGTAAAATATATTGTACGTACACGAAAACAAATTGCACGTAAACTTTGACTAGAAAGTTTCAAAGTCACGTTTAAGGTATACTTATGGGGTTTTTTGTGCAACCAAACTAAAGCTTTTAGATTAAAAGTGGACCTGCAAATAGACGTTATGTAATAAGTTATGAAGCCACTGAGCTTTATCTACTTAAAAATTTAAAAGTAAACAAGTATGAATGGTCTAATCAAGATTTCCCGACTAGGACATACCCTGAATCTTTGTCCTCATTTTTTTGGCATATTTTCATCACAAACAACACAGGCACATGCACTTATAATCACGCGATCTGCTTAGTGCGCAATTAACGCAGCGACTGTGCTTGTGCTGCAGTATGCCCTGTATTACGTGGACTTTCTTTAACCAATTTAGGTATTCAAATTAAAGCGTTATAATGAGATGCATTTGTGTGTTTTTCAAAGCACAAGTAGCTCCTTTTTGAATTTAAAATAAAATACAAGTACCCACACAGTAAGTCTGTTCCAACGTTTATGGTATTCAACCCACGCTTATAAATCGAAGTTGAATTATGGTTTTTTATTGATACCAAGACTAACTAATAGCTATCGAATCTATACTTAATACTACAAGTCAGTACTTTTTGTGGTTTAAGAAATCACTGAATTTCCACTTTCAATGGAATCAGGGTATACAAATATATGTAAAAAGTAAGAAGTTTCTAGTCGAAGGTACCCGACCAGGATATACCCAGAACCCAGAAAAGCAGACACCAGGTCTCTAACTCTATCAACATTCACTTCATATTTAAGCACAGAAAGCACGATGCCATCGCTTATCGTTGAACACAGAAATACTCGGCAACGCTCATCGCCTTTATCAACACCGCCACCTCACTGCTGGAACGAAAAGTTGAAATCATTTAACCCAAACTAGTAGCTGACAATTCAAACACCTATCAATCGCAACTTTGATTCTTCGAATAGAATTTATGTGTGCCCATGTATTGGAAAAATAGGTACTCTTTGATCGGCTCGCATCATGCTTCGGCGAATTGGCTAAGCTTTTGGCTTAATAACTTTTGACTTTTAACATTCAAGAAGATTTCTAAGTATGTTAAAATATCAAACTCTTGCACATATTGTCAATATTTGCAACTGAATTTAAATATAAAGTATTTGGGAAAATTTGGAGCCCGTATCGGAAATATAACAAAAGGTAAAATTGTATAAGATATACATACATGAATCTAAATGTTAAATATGAAAATATTTGTATACAATATATATATAAACAACTGCATTTCAATAATGTTTTTAATAATAATTATAAAAAGGAAATATTTATCGATTATTTGCTATGTGAAAAATCAAGTTTCTAGCTCCTATAGTTTCTGAAATGACAGATGGACGGATGGACACACGGGCAGGGCTAAATCGACTTAACCCGCCATCCTAATCAAGAACATATATGGTTACATAAATTTTAACAAACCCATTATACTAATATCTCTCATTTTCTGAATCTGCAAACATTGGGAACGTGGCAAATAGGTTAAAGCAGCAACTCTACCAAAGCCACACACTTCATAATTAAAAGATAAAAAAAGCCTAAACAAAACATCCATTCGCCGCCATCACTTGTCGTTCGCGAGCGACTGTTTCCCATTTTTAATGGGATCAGTGTATAAAAAGATATAGATTATAATCTACGCAATATTATATATCTTCCCCAGGTTTTCGATTATAGAATTATTGTTATAAAGTTTATCGAAAAGCAAAAAAAATCCGCGTGGAGTATCGAATATAACCCCAAAATTTGTCAATTATATTGCTCTATTATTATCTCTAGGAACTAAGTTACTGGTGACTTCCTCTATTGATTGACTGACCAAAAATGTAATATATTTATACATTACGTCGTATCCGATTAAGCAATGGTGTCAAATAATATGGACCAGTGTTATACTTCATCTTTCATCTATGTGAAAATCCATTTTTTATACACGGAACACATTCAATGTCGACAAGTTTTCTTTGTGCAAACAAGAATAAGAGTACGCTATAAAGCGAATGCCATATATGTTTTTGAGTGATACAACGAGAAGAGTTATTTTCAACCATATGTTTCCTACAGCAAAGCTTTTTTGCCCGATCAGGATCAGAATATATATTCATTATTGGAATAAAAAATCATTATAGAAGATTTTTTTTAAAGGGATTTATTTTTTCTTAGTGGACAGATTATAAATATATTATATTATATTTTATTATATATTACAGATTATTAAAATATACATGCAAAAAGATTTTTGCGATTGTACAGGAATTTGTACAGCCCCGCCTTATTTTGCCCATGGAAGGCATGTGGAAAGCTGTTTTTCGGATTTCACGTTCTTATATTTCTGTAACAGAGTACTTGGAATTCCGGCAATTTAATTCTTTAACGGTCCATTTGTTGCAGACACGCTAATCATAAAGCCGATAGCTTGGACAATCAAGTATTACACGTGCTTATGTATGTGTATGTGCTTAAAAGAAAAGAACATACGAAAATATGTACATATGTGTATATGTAGGCATACGTATGAAGTGGGTAGGCTTTTGTACTTGAATGTGTTGACAATATAACATATGCAATTCATTATTTTCGTTTATTTTGATGGGACTGTTTCGGACATTTCATTACAAATGTGGACATATGATTAATAATGTAAGTGTAGCTATTGAACATAAATAAAAACAACTTGTTTCAATTTTAACATTGAGTACCCTTTGGAAATTCGACATTTGTATAAAGAATAGAATGGCTTAAAAATTGTATATTGGAAACATCTGAGTCAATATAAAAGAATTTATTTTATATTATTTTCTGTTTAAAACACATCCTCGACTTTTGGTGTTACGATTTTCTATATGAATTAAAAAAATCAAGAGTGCTGTAGTGGGGAGTGCATGACTAGGGGATATCCTAAGCCATGCACTCATATTCCAATCCTTCTATGCTTCTTTCATCCATACATAACAAGAGATGTCCATACATACACGCACGAACGAATAAGCACGCACTCTGATTACACAGCAGCTGTGCTTATTTTATTCTAGATGAGCTTTCTTAATACAAGTTTTAGAGCGTGAGAGTGACCTTCATGTTTCACGAAGTGAAATTAGTATATAGGTTTTCTGGAATGTTCAAATCTGATCTGATTTTATACAAGCTATGTTATACTTTGAGCAGTATAGGTACCAGTCTTCAAATTTTGAATATGTAATCGTAATGCCAACCCTCATCTTAAAAGATATAGATTTCAGATATGAACTCATGCCGGGCGTATAAAACTGTTAGGCTATATATCTTTAGAGGCATTAAAAATTAAAATTTCGAGTTGAGCTTTAGCGTCACTACTGACTTTCTTAATCGATGCCTCTTTGGGGCCATGGCACAGAAAATAACTTGTATTTTGACATCTTGCAGCCTAAGTCGCAACATTTCATTGTTACGCTATTGTAGACTCCTTTAAGCATCGACCAAAGATCACTCTTGGAGTGTGACAAATAAGAAATTTCGGAACTGGCATCGTTTAGACCGTGAATGCTAATTACAATTGCTCTATCCCTGATTCCAGCAAAATTACAATTTTATTCAATCAACTATATTCCATTCCCGCATGTTCATATATTTCTCTGACTGCAATTCGAACATTGACGTAACTCTCTCTTTATTAAAGTCCACTTCTTGGTAATGCTTACAATGCAGAACTTCCAAACCTGATATTTAGGGATAACCTGAATTAGGGATAATTAAAGTGTTTCAAATAACTCCATTGTTTGGAATGACGCGCACTGGTACTCTTCCTATTAACTTATCTATTGGGCCAAGTAACCGGCCCTACGTTTAAAATTGTAATTGAATTTATTTGTTAGCCAAATAGACTAGCTATATATGTAAAGTAATTGCAGTCATTCGTTCTATTTGCTCTCTATTCTACACATGCATAATCGTTCTGACAACGTAGTATTTCGAGCATAATAAAGAAATTAATTATTCGATTAGTGCTGCAAATTGTCTAAATAGACTATGTATATAAATAAATATAATACGAACAATAAAGATATATTTATTTTATAAAATTTACTTAAAGCTACTCGTACAATCTTGGTAGCTTAACATATTTTATGGACCTAGTTGATAGTATTATCAATATTTAATCATTCCTTTTTTTTAAAAATAACCTGACGATTATAGTTGATAAATTTTTTTTTTAAATTAAAAATTACTAATACAGTAGATGGAATAAAAAAAAATGACTTTCTATACGTTTGATTGTGTCAATGCGTTTCGCGATTTCTTTAGAATACCTTATTACCTTATTACCTGATATTCCAAATCCTAGCTTCTTGATTACTTTAAATAGAAATACCAGTTATATTACTGTTGTTAATGCAGTTTTTACTCATTGCGAATATCATTGAAAAAAATGTTGCAAAATATTATAATATTTGGGTCATATTTGAATTGCAACAGAGTAAGCCTAAGATGTATAAACAAATTGAAAACGTGGTTATAATATTTCATTTGCCTAAAGTAATGTGTGGTCTCTCAGCAACTCAAGTCGAAACTTTCAAAGAAAACTTATATGCAAACAAAAGCAAGAATGGAACATGTTCAAACACAAGAGGAACTTTAACTTTTGGTTGTTTCTCCTGCAGGGCTTTTAATAGAGCAACAAATTTGCAATAAAATGCTATTGTGCTCATAAGTCATAAGTACGTTGGAGGCAACTGCATTTACCTTTAAAATATTTGATGACATGTTTCTTTATGAATTAACTGTTTAAACCTTACGAGGAGATGCGTCTAAAAAGTTTAAAGGATCGTATTTTAAACATGAATTTATAATATCGAAGGCTGCGTTTCATTGTTTACACATAATATATATACGTGTAAAATAGGAATTAATTATCTAAAATTCAGATTTAAATTATTTTCAGAACCAGAGATTTGAAAGTGAAGGTAAAATGTGTTAAACTTTTCAATTATATTGATTCAATAGCAAAATAAAACAAGTAAGAAAGCAATAGTCGAGGTACCTGACTAGGAGATACCCTGATTCCAGTCCTATCCGCGTTTTTTTAAATATTATTAACAGTTTGTATTGAGGATTAGAAAAAAAAATAAAAACCGACATTTCGACACCAAGATTCAAAATCAAGATTGCCTACATAACGCGTATCAACATCGCCACTTCATAATTAAAAAAAAAAAAAAACAACAAATAGCTGCTTCGCCAACACAGCCACTGCACTCTTTGAGATGTTGAGCCAAAATAACCAAAATATAACAAAAATCAAAATTGTAGCAAATATACATACCACTAAATACAACTGGAGGCTCTAGCTCTTAAGCAGTACGAGATGTAAATTAGAATGAAACTAGAGTAAGTAAAAGTAAAAGTGCTCTAGTAAAGACCTCTCTGAACCCCGCGAAGGGATGATATTCCAACCATTATACAGTTGTTGCGCTGCAGTACTGGATGTATGGAAACATGGTAATGACATTCATAAATATGTATTTGCGAAAACATAAGTTTTTAGTATTTGAAATACGGTTTTTGCAAATTTGTGGGGAAAAATTTTTCATTAAAAAATGGTTTTCTTAAAATGTATGTAAGTGGCATAAGGACGCATGGCCGCACCTGTAAGAGCTAGAGTCTTGCAATTGTTTTTGTCTGTCCATATACAGCACGAGTAAATATGTTTCAAATAATCGCTAAAATCATTCAATTTTTTTATCTTAGCCTCGGAGTTGCTACTTACACCAATGCAGTGAAGTGGCAGCTTTGGTAGTATGAAAGAGATGATGCGTGTGGTCATGGAGTCATCTAGTTCATATATAATTTGTTCGACAGCATACAAGAAGCGACGGCGATGGTAGTGGCGATGCTTGTGGATGCGAATTCGAATTATAAGGGAACATTTTTTTCCCAAAAGCATTTTTTAACAGATTCTTTTTTATACTGAACGTATCTCCTAGTCGGGTACTAACTACTATAGAAAAGTATTAATCAAGATATGTTGCCATGCTTAATTTGTTAGGGAGACAAAGTTTACCTAATTCATTATTTAAAGCCTTATTTTAGTTACATGAAAAAACTTTTATTTTTATCAATAAAATACCCAAAATAATAAGATGGGTTAACCTGTGACGGTTATTTTGCTACTGCATCTAAGTTATGTGTCCTCTCTTATGCTGCTTTACGACGAAGCAAAATGCCGAGTAATGCAAAACAACAGTAATATAAAATATGTAGTCCCTTATACGAATTCCTTCCGTGGCATTTTCTGCTTCAAATATTTGTCGTGCACACACATTGCAGAAGAGTCACATTTACTGAGCTATGCTTCAGGTAGTACGAACCGTGGCTACCTATGTTTGTCGTCATATTGAAAATATTCACGAAAAGCTTGTAAACTTCGTGCACCCTCATAGCTTTCTAACGGGTAAGGGGTTGGGGGTTGAGGTTTCGCCGCTGGTCACGCTGACAGAGCTTATTATGGTTTGCGTGGGTGCTTCAATGTTTTCAAAATTCACTTCACGCAGGAATTCCTTTTGTTCTTATAACATATTTTTGTAAAATATTATAAGTATATTCTTGTACGCCCATTGCTAACACGTTTGCATAGACATAGATACAAATATTTTGTGTCCTGCAGATGGAACATTGTCACTTGATAGCGCACTCATCACTTCAAATGGTTTCTTTTTTCACAGTCACTTAAATTTCCTCAATGACAATGTCAGCAAATAGTCCCATTGACATGATAAATCGTTTAATATTAGACTGTGTTCATATCTTAGCGTGCGTCAATCGAAAGTGTTTGTCTTCTTTTCTCAGCAAACACATTAAACGGCACCTAATACAATGGAAACTTACTTATCTGAGAACATATATGTACACATATGAAAACAAATATACTCATATGTACATATATAATAAAGTTCAATTTACTGTTGAGTGAGTTTTGAGCCCTCTTTGCACATAATTGCAGATAATAAAGAGTGAACCCGATTAATTGTGCTTATTCGATTTCAATGTATAAAAAATATAACCACGATAATAGAGTAGTTAAAATAAAAAATGCTACAAATTTGTACACAACAATTTCATTTTTAATATTATATTTCAATTGACAATACAAATTGAGCTTGAATTCAGAAAATCGCGTTACGAATACATCTAGTGGTATTTTTTATATTAGTAGATATGATATTTTGAGTTTTTTCTCTTCATATATAATACGTTCTATATAATCTTATCTTTCTATAAAATAACTATTACATGTAAACAGATAATTAGATTATGTTATACGAAATTCCAATTGGTTTATGTTGAATCGCTTACTTATACAAAAGTATTATAAAACATTAGTTATTATTTTTGTATGTGAGGATGATTGATCTACTATTTTAAAATTCGTTATTCGATTGAATGCCATCTCAGTCTAATTATTAAAAATATTGATAATTAATTGATAGTAAATGCAGCATTGCACATATTTATAAATATATTAAAGACATTTCTTGTCTTCTAATTGTTAGTTACTTACTCTATATTTAAGTTTATGAAAAACACAATTTCCAAATTTGAAATTATAGTAAGGACATCTAACTTGAGATGTATGCTCTTGTTCTTTTTAATAATTTATTCTTCTTAGGTTTCGTTCAGGATATTTTGTGAGTTACACGTGGATCAACAACGGACAAATTTAAATTGATATTGCCCCTTTTAAACAAAGACAACGTTATCAAGTCTTAGAAGATATAAAATAAGAAAGCCATAAAATTGACATACAAATTAATCTGTTAGTTTCATTTTTCGATATGTTAACAATTTTATAAATAATAAGGTTTTTGGAGGTATTATAAGCACACCTGTGTAACTAGTTACTACGATGTTTTTACTTTTTGTTAGTGTCACAGTTTTATTAATTACTCTCATACATTACATTTAGCATTATCTATTCGTTGCATGAACATATAATGTTATAAGAACAAATAAAGATTTCTATTTAAAGTTATTTTAATAATGTAGAGATTTTATAGCTACAATTCCCTTATTTCGAAAGTGCGCGTAAAACTTAAAATACCATTGAGATGACAAAGTACTTATAATATTTTAATATATGTGAGTAAGAAATCGTTCATATTATTTAATTGCCGTGAACCTGATTTTTAAACGATCCTTAAATGCGAAATGTCAGATATGAACCAAATTTATACACATCAAAAATATTTATATTACATAAAAATTTAAAGGGTTTCAATGCTAAAAACACAACTCAATTTTTAAAAGAAAAAATGCATTTTGATTGGTTAACTGACGAGCGCATATCTAAGCAAGAGAAAAGGTTGCAGTCGGGAGTTACGGACTGCATAACACTCATTCACGGCCTAAGCGCTCCCAGCCATTAGAATATATCTTTTCTCCGATTTGCCACAGCCTCAAGGGGCTTATAAATAAATATTTTTCAGTTTTTGTCGTTTTTGTCGATTTGTCACGCCTTCAGTAGGCAGGACAACGGACCTTATGTGCATAGCTATATAATCTATATATCAGTTAAGATGCGTGTTACACTCCCAAATATAAAATATATCAGAATACGTACAACACCCCCAGTAGACGCAAGTTTCGAATTTTAATTTATTTGATTTTAACAGTTAATCCCATGCCAAGTTTTGAGATCTCACTTTCAAAACATATATGCGTCAATTTTACCCACTATATGTATATTCCCATTTCAAGCCACTATCACTTTAATAGCGTTTCTGACTCACCCGCCGCTCATTGGCGTATCAGGAAATGGTATCCCAGAGAATATACTCCAAATTTCATGTCTTTAGCCTCAATAGCTACTAAATAGTTGGCATTCATACGGACAGACGGGCAAACAGCAAGACAAACCAATATACTCATTTCACTTAGGGAATGAGTATAAAAATACTCTAGAATATGACTTTATTAGACCACGATTGCCTATAAATCCAAAAATAAATTAGTAATAGTTTAAGAGGCAATTATCTTAAATCAGACGTATGAAACGTTTTCGAACCAGAATATTTGTTGGATCATTATTTGTTAGCGTCAAACATACACTAGAAAAAAATTGTTCTATTTAATCAGTTTCATGTTTCAGCTCAATAATTGACTTACTTAAGCTAGTTTCTTAATTAAAAATTAAGTAATGATCGCATTAATAAAGAAAGATTATACCAATTCCTAAAATATTATAAAATGGATTCAATCTTCGGCAAACTTAATATGAAATATTCTTGTAAAAATATGGCACAGAGGTAGCGTAGACATTCTTATAGAAGATAGCAGATGTGTTAAGGGAGTTGTCAACACTTGTAATTTTCTGAGTCTGTTAAAAGGTATTTAAACAAACACCGAACATTGCTTATATAAAATTTACATTTTAATTGACGCTTACATCCTTACGATATCGTATTGAAATCTTTACCAAATATGTATGTATCTATATATATCAAGAATAGGACAATACAAGTATATTGCATAGAATTCGTGTCTGTTATGTGACGTTTCATTCAGCAACTATTTGATAGATGCACATAAGCCAAGCCTTTTTATAGTACCTTTCAAGCTTTGAAACTCGATTTTCACTCCAATATATTGATTTGACGATTAATACGGATGGAGATTATGCTAAATTAATGAAATCGGTTACAATATCTCTCGATAAAGAATAAATATGATATTCTCTAAAATGGCTTAAAATAGATACGAAACTCATAAAAACACATTTGCACACAATAACATTAAAATGAGATGCATCATTCCAAATACTTATGTAATTATTAATTCTTCATTATTTAACACTTAAATTATGTCGAAGCACTGGATTGTGATTTGATATATTGGTACACACAGTTAAACCGAACGTTCAAGTCATATGTAGTTAAAAAGTGTTAATGTTCATAATTCGACTACACTAGAAGATATTTACATTTAGTAATAACAGCCCATTGAGCCCTTTAGAGTAATAAATGCAGTAATATTAAATATTAGCTAATTACATTTAACCAACTCTGTCAACAAAGGCAGATGGTGGACTGACATGCTTTTCAGTTAAAGTGTAATCTAATTGCTCAGTTTTTGAGATTTTTGTTAAGTTGCAGCTTGGAGTTGGTAGATTATCAGTGTTTTCTATCTGAAATTTATGGTCACTCATAGTTGAACCAATAGCTAATGTTTCAGTGTTGCTTAAAGTATCCATGCAATGGTACTCATGAGACCGATTTGGTATTCCTGAAACTGAATCAATACTATAAATATTTCGCTGATGAGTTAAGAAGTCAATTTGGTCGCCCTCAGTTGTTGCAAAAAGCTTTATATTCGTGTCAGCATAGTTTATTTTATAACCAAGATCCTCCGCCTCTTCTGTCCTTAGTTTTTCATTATTTGACCCCGATTGTGCAGTTGGTCGGGGGATAACCTTGGCTTCCCCACAATCGCGATTAAGGGTGCTGATGTTGGTACCACTATCGGCACTTTTGAATCGGCGACTGGATACACTTCGGGACATATCTGGACATTGGATTGCAGTTTTGGCACATTTAATTGTGAGAACTTTCCGCTGGGAATCGCAATTGTGAGTTGATTTCCGTTGTTGCTTTGTGCCCGGGTCAAAGAACCTATAGTTGATGGGTACGTTGTCCAGGACGCTGAAAATAATTAATATTTTTTAAATTAGCATTATTGTGAACATCATTAAATAAATCATTGTCAAAATCATATGATTTTAACTCAGCACAGGCAAACAGGGCGTCTCACTTAAAGAAATTCTTTCAGATCTATATCGAATTAAATTGTGCTTGAATTGTCAGCAACTACATAGCAGAGGCGCCGCTCGTAACCGACGATCTCAGGAATTGAGACAGGCGGCCATTTTTTACGCCATAGAACAGAAGCGTATAAAACAATTATTTTGATCGAAATGGGAAAAAAATTCAAACCAAATTAAAAAATGGGTTAGAAGTAAAATCTAAAGATAAGTTCGAAGAAAAAAGAGCTTTAATGGTAATATTTTAAAAAGTAAATAAGTACAAAGAAATTAAATCTGATTCCGCATTCATATGTGCAGCATAGCAGAACTGGATAAAAACAGAATAAAAATAAATGTAACAACAAAAACATTATTTCAGGGGTAAACAGATTTTACTACTAGGAGGTACCATAAAAAAGTTCCGCTATTCCAAATACCTAGTGTTTTAAAGTTTTCAAATCTTGGTATCCAAACTCCAAAGTATGGTGTATTCATTAGAGTACACAGTATCCATATAAACGTGTCTATTTTTACTAATAATAAGGAAATGACATAAATTAAGAATTGAAATTTTTTTGAAGGATTTAGCTTTTGTACATTATGAGATCGGACAGATTGAAAGACATACAGAAGGGCAGACAGATATGGCTAGGTCGCTTAAGCATATCATTCTAAATAAAAATATATATAATTTAGGGTTCTGTCACGTCTCTTTCTGTCTGTTACAAACATTTTTACAAAACCATTATACTCTAAATTCCCATTTTCAATTGGGTCAGAGTATGAAATGATAAAAATTAAATGAAAAATGAAATGGAAAATCGAAAAAAATAATTTTAAGTGCGAAAAAAGAATAGGTACTAACTTACTATGCAGTTGAGGTCTGCTAAATACAGAAGACCTATCTTTACCGCTTCCGCTGTCATTTCTAATTTTTCTTCCATGAGCTAGAAGAAAATGTATATAATTTATAATGAATTGAAAGTTTGTAAATATAGTGAAATACCTGTATGGCCTTCGTCCTCAATGAAACTTGAAGTTTCACGGTGGCTAGACCGACTTTCATCACGGGCTCGCTCACGCTCCCCACTAAGCTCACTATCACTATTCAAGCTATCGTACTCTTCCGATTCTGATTTTATAATTTTCGATCGACGCTTTAGTCGCTTTTCAGTATTTATATTGTTGCTGTCATCAACTATCATCACATTCGGAAGTTTGACTTTTGTGTTGATACCACCTATATTCGTTGATGCAGAGCGCATTCCTTTCGACCCCGAGTTACATAAAGTATTATCATCTTCACAGCGAGAATCGTACTTTAATGAGCTGCCCGTGTAGCTCAAAGGAATATTTCCGGACTGGTTTTCATGTTCTGGTAAATGAAATGTAGCGTAAGGATATATGTCTTCTGAGTATTCGGGTATTCGCTCAAGTCCAGCAACCGCTTCATTCTGGGTTTGCTGGCAAGATTTTCGTACTGTACCATAAAAGTGTTCATGACTTTGAATATCCTTTCCATCTGTAGCACTACTTTGTGGCCTTAATGAATCAACATTACGTGTAAACAAAGTATGAGGATCTATAAAACATAAAGGGTTCAGCTATTTTGTTTTTTTGTAGCCCAGACATAAATATTTAATACACACAATTTTTGAAGCAGATAAAAGCTCCAATTAATGCAAGAATTGTTCCGAAAATTGATGTTATGATAACAGCTATAAAGTGAGCATCACTGAACACAGTTTGCTCTTCGGGCATCACATCAAACTCCGAGTTGCCAGGTATTCCAAGCAAATTCTGTGTTTCAAAATAAAATTCCTTTGTAGTGAAGCCAGCGTTGTTGTTAGCCGTAACACGTAGCTGATACGCAGTGCCTGGCTCCAAGTCTCCAATACTATAACGATTCTATAAAAAATAAAAAAAAATATATATAGGGTGAAGAAAGAGTGTATTAAAATAAAAATTAACTAACATGTGCTTCAATTTTATTTGAAACTATAATCCATTCACTGGAAGCTTTATAGTGCCTAAACTCAATACTAAAATGAAGTATGGGACATCCACCATCTTGCCAAGAGGACAAATCTAAAATAACTGATGTTGTATTCGAACGTATGAAACTGTTCTTTTGTGGTGCTATTGGTTTGTTTCCTGTAAATAAGCAACTTTAATTGTATAAAATATTAATCAAATTATTTTTATCAAATACCTTTTGTCTGTGCTGATACAATACCACTGGTTACGCTAGTGCCAATTTTATTGAAGGAAGTCATTGCAAATTGATATTTAGTGCCGCATTGTAGGTTTTCAATCATATATGAAGTAATTCGCCGATCAATCTGCAACTCATCCCATTCGGCAGACTCACGCCTATAGGTTAAAGTAAATCCTCTAATTGGAGCACCGCCAATATCGTCGACTCTCCATTGTATGGACACCGAATTCTTGTGCGCCGAATTTATAGACACAACGGGCGGGGAAGGTGGAACTAAAGGAAGTACATACTTAATTAAAATGTTAGAAAATATGCGCAATAAATTACTTTACCTTGCACAAATAGCTGATAAACAATGTGATCTGATCCCATTGAATTTCTAACAATACACGAATAATTGCCTTCATGCGATCGTTGGATATTACGTAGACTTAACGTATTATCAGAATTAACTTCTAAAGGAAATTGCTTCTTGGATCGCGTATTGAGTATTTTCCATTCGGCAGTTGATTTGGGATTTCCAACAAATATACATGCTAACTTAATATCTGACCTCCAATTGACGGACAAAGTCTGGCTGAATGATATTATTGCAGCTGGTATTGTTGTGCTAGGTACTAACTTAATTACTGGAGTACTTGGCCCCTGGCCCACTCTTGTTGATGCTGTGACCCAAGCCTCATATGTTTCTCGAAAATTTAAGTCTTTTGCTTCAAAATGTCTATTATGTGCTGGTAAGACTTCTTTAAGGATTTTCAGCTCCTGGCCCTTTTCAAGAACTCGTATATAAACATTGTACTTAGTAATTAATCCATTGGGCCGTCTTGGGGGTAGCCAGCTAACAATCACTGAAGATTCTGTATTCACTGCTGATTTGACAAGCTCCGGTGCATCGGGAACTGCTTCTTCTGTAATGCATGATACAGCTGAACTGGGCACGCCTTCACCAGCTCGAGTAAATGCTAATACTTGAACACTGTAATTTGTAAATGGCTGCAAGCCATGGAGCACTGTGCTGAGAGCCGATGTTATTTTTGTCTCTCGAACGCTGTATTCACTTTCTAAAAGCCCTGGTTCATATAGCAACTTATAGCCTTGAATAATTCCGTGACTTAATTTCTTTGGTGGGGACTGCCACGATATTTGAATATTTTGGGCAGTGAGTGCGACGCATGACACTGATCGAGGAGGTGCGGAAGGAACGTCCTCTAAAGTGTGACCTAATACCACATCACTCGGGGGGCCGTCGCCTTTTATATTAAATGCAGATACAGTAATTCCATACTGAGTATACTTCTCCAATCCAATTAACCGGAAGTCATTTATGCCTTCTGTGGTCAAACTTCCAACCTTGGTATGATTTTTCCCATTATCTGAAGTACCCTGTTTTTGATATGAAATTGTATAGCCTAAAAGATCTCCATTCCATGAATCCCGTACAGGTGCTCGCCAAGTAATCAAAAGCTATTTAACAGAAGATAAAAATAAAATTACGATATTATCACATATTTGCAAACAAACTAGGTATATGTATGCATTAAAAAACAACTAAAATATAACTCACTTGTTAATAGACAACTAATTATTTCTTAAAAATTTCAACTAATAAAGCTATTGATCTTGATCTACACCGGCAATTATTATTCTTTTAAGTGCACTTACCTGTTGGGGTCCAAGTGGTTCAGCGGTAATATCTTGCGGTGGGGCAGATGGAACTTCTGAATCTGTTTGTACAAATAATATATCACTGGGGGCACTGGTTCCCAAATGATTTTCTGCAAACAATCTTATGTGATACACCTGTGCCGGTCGAAGAGATCCCAGTTGGGCCGTTGTTCTATCACCAGGAAGAAGCTTTTGGTTGTTGTGCTCATGCCAGACATCTAATAAACAAAAAAATGTAATATCGATTATTCATAAATTTAATCGCACATGAATAACACTAAGAACAAATTAAGTTAAGAAGGTGTATCTAAATAGAACAACACTCTGCTAACAGTACAGCTAATTATACTCCTTCACGATATAGTTGGTTGTATGCAATGTCTGTCGGATTGCCAATTGTGATTTTTGATTTTTGAGCTCAGTTTATATAAGACTTGTTCAGAACAGAATAAACACACTTGATTCGGCACAAGCCACAACACATAATTCATTTTTTATTTAACATTAATTTAAGAGTACGTAAGCTCTCCAACGTAATCTTCCTAAGAAAACTACCATTACAGTTCGTCTTTAAAAATCCCTGGACCAAAAGCATCGAACATATTCTTTATTTTCCACAGTTTGGGAGCCAAAGCCTGAAAACTAGATTTATTTTAAGGATTGTCCGAAAAGTATATGCCCACGACTACTTGGGACATGTAGTGTATATTCTACAGTTTTACTGTTAAAAACTTAATAGGTAAGAAACCTATAGTCGGGGTGCACAACTAGGAGATACCCTAATCGCAGTAATATCTGCGTTTTTAACAGTTTCCAAAGCTTGTATCGAGCATTAAAAAAAAAGCAATAAAAACCTACATAATGATATCAAAATTCGAACCAATATTGCCTACACAATGCATATTCTCTTTACCAACTAAACCACTTCATAATTAAAAAAAAAAAAAAATCAAAAAAGAAACGTCTCTTCGCCGACTGAGATTGAACACAGTAATTATCGGCAACGCCGCCTCTACCAACACTACAACTGCACTGCTGTCCAAATTGTCTTCAATGCCAATTTTACTGTCTACTACTGTCTCATGTTATAGCCTGATGCGTATTTCAAGTATAAGCTACTTAGTTCACTTGGTTCAAATAAATAAATAATTTAATTTCGATATTAAATTAATAATTTTGATATTAAAAAATATCGTTCAATGATAAGTAAATACTGTTTTATATGTGAAAATTTAATCGTTTTACATTTTTGTCAGTACCTGCAAACTTACCTTATGTATATCAGATTTGACTCACCTCCAGCTTTTTTATATTGCAAAATATAATTTGATATTGGTTGTGCATCCCGGTTATTACCACCACCTCCTCCCAATATTATTGAATCCTGATCATTTGGGGACCACGCCAATGTAACTGACCGACTTCCAAGATCCCTAACATGCAGGTTAACTGGAAAATTTGGAGGTTCCTGCACTTGAACATGTATAACACTTCGATCCCGCCCATACGCGTTGCTGGCTATGCAAGTATATTCTCCTCTATCGGTTAGAACCGTTTGTAAAATAGTCAGCTCTGATGATACTCCACGGGCCAAAGGTGAGTTCTTTATATGATAACGGATATCATATGATGGATCGATACGGCTTGCTTTCGATCTCCAAGATATTTCTAAGGGCTGATCTCCAGTTGCTTCGCAGCGCAATGTAACTCGATCTCCACGTCGTATCGACAACTGCTTTTTGGCCACGGTAACTGAGGGGCCAACTGTCATAATTAAGGATAAAAATTAAATGTTGAGCAAAACTTAATGCAAAATTCATGCTTACCATGAACAGTTAACTTAATTAGGGTACTTAAGCCCGCTCCTATGCCATTGATTGCTTGACATAGATAGCTGCCCTCATGCTCGCGGGAAACTTGCGATATCATCAGAGAACCATTCGAATGAGCCATAATAATTGATTGAGCGTTTCCATTGCTAATAGCATAGCTCAGATCACGATAATCCCCTGAATCGCCTTCATGTACATACATATATGAAATTTATGATTGTTATTTTGAATCTCGAGGGTTCTTTTAATACCTATGGACTGCTTCCACTGAATGGTGGGTACGGGGAATCCATCAGCTTTACACGATATTACTACAGAATTTCCTAAGATTGCATCTTGGTCAGTAGGTTTCAAAGTCCAGCGTGGAGGAACTATTTTAAAATTTAAAAGATTACCTCGAATTCACTTTTAATCTACAGATTAGCATGCATAAGAATAAAACCTGAATACTAATCATGCTATTATATTATTATATCAGTAAATGAAAATTAATTAATAAAAAGTCAATTTATATACAAGATTTTTCGCTCTTTTTAGCGGTCAGAGAAAAGAAAAAATTAATATATATGATTTTAAAATATTACAAATATATTAAGAATGTTGAATGTTACGATTTTCGGGTAAATATTTGTTTTGTTTTTTATAAAGTTCAACGAAATAATCTTTTAACAATATAGAAAGCTGGAAACGTTTTATACTATAAAAACAAGCAGCAAACGATCATAAGGATTTCAAATCGCGATTTGAAGAAAATATAAAATGTCAATGTTATTTAGAAAAAATACATTTTAGGTTTCAATCTGTATATTTATAAAAATATTGACATCGACGCCTCTACGATCAAATTGTCTTTGCTTCCAAGTTTTAAAGAACAAATGGTCAACCCCAAGGACAATAATTTTGTAAGAGCAGATTGAATTTGAGTATTGGCAAATCCACTCAGTCTACATGCAAAAATAGTTATCAATCCATGCGAATTGTGCATCACTGGTAAGTCTTGCAAGTGAGTGCAAAAGCCGAGTGCATTGTGCTCAGTGCAATGATCTCCTATATTTTCATAGTATTCATAAATTCACCCACTAACTTAGGAGTAGATGTTTAAATTTAATACTATTATATTTATCTCCTAATTTGTTATATTAGTATTATCTTCATATATGACCGAAAAAAACTCAATTTACTGTGTAAATTGCTTTTTATATATATTACAGACTCCGACGTTTTAAGATAGCTGATGTGGACATCAAAGGAAACAAATAAATTTTGAAAACGCAGAAGAGAATAATTAGATTAAGAAATGTGAATTGAGATATATTTATTTCGAATTTAATTTATTATATCATTGAAGAAAATTGATTATTTAATTATTGCGTAAAGCCTAATTATACGAAATTATCTTTTATGATATAAGCACTGAAACTGGCAGCTATTGTTCTCATTAAATTATTTTGATATAATTTATTTAAGAAATTATATTATAGCAATATTGTTTCTTTTTTTTGGCCCACCTTGCTGCGTTTTTATATCCATAATAAATCCGAGTTAGTAGAAAATCATTTAACTACCACAAATACAGTTGTTCGTGAAAATGTTGTTGTTGAAGAAAATATTGTTCTTATGAGATAATTCCATAAGTACTATATAAATCACATAATATGAATCACATGATTGCGCTGTATGTGTCGTTATTAAATTACACTACAGTTTCATCCACAATTACAAGTTTGATAGACTCCTATATCTCTTAGCAGTTTGAAGAAGAATTGGTCTATAATTCAATATTATAATAATAATTCTGGCAATAATGTCCATGTTAATAATAAGAGAATAGAAGCGTACATTGCATTTGGGTTATTGTCGTCTTCCTCTCTGTTTATGTGTATTAACGTAAAACTTTTCGGAGGGCATAAAAGTTAGATTCTTGAAATTGGGATATATGCTCAAGGGATATAGACCAAAAAATAATTATACTTCTGACCTCCTCTATGAATAGAAATTTATTACTTTTGGCAAACTAAATGTGACTAATGTCTGTCTGAATCAAATCGAAATCAATTTTGTTAGCTTAGACCTAAATATTACATCATATCATAAAACCCAAGCTTTTCAATTCAGCACTAATCGCTTAATGGATCTGATTCATATATGCTTGTAATTATTTTATCAACATCCCCAGAAGTAAAATATTTATGTTTAAAGCACATAAATTGAATACAATCTAAAATAAGTATTACCAGAGAAAATCCTAAAGCTAGGTGAATTATCCTCCTGGTGCATTGTCTACGATATTTATTGTGAATTTTGTTTTCTTGTGCATTGTTTATTTCAATATTGTAGAATTAGATGGCTTATTAATGTTTCTAGAAAACAATAGTTACACTTGATTTACCCGAAACCGAAAGAACGGCTGTATATTCAACAACGCCAGCGTGATTTGCTACACTGCAAGTGTAGTTACCATTGTGCCCTGAGGAGACGTTGTGTATGGACAATATGCTGGAAAATGGGGTATAATGATTGATTGTTAACGATGGATCCGGAGGTAGAAATTCTTCGCCTTGCTTAGTCGTCATGGTTAATTGGTTTCCCATTGGAACGCCTGAATTACTCTGAATTGTCACATTGTTTCTGTGCCAAGTTATATTAAAGGGTTGGTCTCCTTGGCTACTGGAGCACATTATCTGTGTTCGCATACCTTCAGTAATTTCATCTTCAAACGCAAAAGGAGATATACGCGGTGGCACTATACATAAAATATCAATAAAAAAATATATTTAAAAAACCTCTTCTTCAGTTTTTCATTGTTCTATCAGCACATAGAACAGAGGAATACTCTGTTAGTATTACGTAACCCAAAAAACATTAACGGATTGGGCCGTAGTTGAAAACTGAACCGATATCCTTTAAACAGTATATATATTTAAATTTAATTCAATTTAAACTACACTAAATACATATGAAGTCGATAAAATTATAGAATTAACAAACAAATTCGTGCAATTTCAAAATATTTGAATATTTATTTAAATTTATATAAATAATGAATGTATATGCAATAATTACTGAAGTTTTATATATATTTTTCAATAAAATATTGCGATTAGTTTTTTAAATTAACTATTAAAAATATCTAAATATCTACTCCATTCATACATGGAGTCTTATCATATATAATTTATAAATATATGTGCACATAATTTTTGTTACTATAAAAATAATAATAAGTCAAATAATAAATAATTATAAGTTCAGACAATTACGTGCATATATGTATGTAAACGGATAATTTAATTTAGTGCACAAACTAAAAACGCATAATGCTATTACAAGTACCATTCACTTTAAGCTGTGCAGAGTGCGTTACAGTAGCGGCATCATTTTGAACGCGACATGTGTAGGTGCCACTTTGGTCCCTCGTCACACTTGTGATGCTGAGGGCGCTGGTAAAATCATCATTTTGGCGAATTGTCACCTGGCCGCTACTTTCACCACTACTACGACCATTGTCATTCGATGCGGTTTCACTTGTGAAGGCCGATGGTGGCATAGAAGATGAAAACTGCAACATAGATCCGGAGCCGGAACCCAATACAGCAACGCCACCGGTACCCTTAAGCCCACCGCTGACACTGTCGACGGATGCTGCCGATGGCAGGGCTATTCCATCCTTTAGCCAGGTAAATGTTAGCGGCAGGTCCCCGGTGCCAATAACGCACTGAATGCTTGTACGGTCCCCGACATTTAGATCACGTGCGAATGAGAATGGTGTAATCTTGGGTGGAACTGGATGTTTAATTTCAGTAAATATGCTTTAGTAATAAATTTATGACACGCTTTTCCGCAAACTAAATTACGAATTGTTTTGAATGTTGTATATGGTTTCATTATGTAACACACAAAAATATGTTTTTAGCGATTAAGATATATATCTCTGTCAGAATTTTAATTCATCTTTATCAATTACTCTGTAGCCTACTATAGTATTGGTTATTTATTTACCTAAGTTAAATTTTTAAAGTTAATTGGTCTGAAATGTTATCTAGAAATAAATTTAAAATAACTTCTGATCAGTTCAATTAGTCTGTTTCGAAGAAGCACAAAAAGCATTTAATTGCAGGATCACATGTAGCATTTAAATATTATTATTAATTTTAAATATATTTCGATTATTTTTCTTGCCAGCGTTTTGAAAGACATTCGACTATTAAGTGCATCTTCATTTTGTGAGATGATATTGGCTGGGAGATAAAACGAGACAGTGGAACATGGTAAATCATAAAATTCATATAAGTGAGCAAGATCGCTTATTAACGATTCAATTTCACTAGACAGAGATAACTTAATCAGAAGAAACCTCATAATACTCCATTCGCGTTTAATAAAGAAAACAAGCATATGTTTATTACAAAAAAAAAGATTGCTTAAAATCTTCACTTTGTGACGTACAAAATAATTATAAAAAAATATATTCCCTGATAATTTAAAACCCGTTTAATTGGTTCCATGAAATTTATGTAAGAATTTCGTTAGTAGCAAACGAATTTATTAAACTATAGCATATAAGTCATACAAATGATGCCCCAGATTCACACCAGCGGCAAAATATTTAGAGGAGAAAATTACAGTTACGCTTTGCAGTCTTGGTGTTTGCTAGTAGTCTTCTTGAATAAGAAACTAGTCAGTATATATAACTTTCAATTACCCTTAAAGAAGGGATTAGTCGAAAAATGATTTAGAGGCCAAAAAGTCGTTTATTATGATTTTTGGATATTAACACAATTTTACAATAAAATGCAGTTATCTAAGGTCATATATAGTTATCAAATATCTGACAGTTTCTTCTCAATAAATCATTTTGATGCGTATTACAGAAAAGCCTACTATTTCGAAGAACAAAATGTTACTTTTGTCCATCTAGTAGAGCGAATAGATTCAATATGAGTTCTTAGATTAGCTTTAACATACAGGAAACTAATATAAAATAAATACTGAAATATTTTATATAAGAGCTTCAAAAAGACTACTAATAAGTACACCTGCAGAGAATCGATTCAAAACACCAAATTGACACTAAACCGCGAACTTAGCTCGCATCTTTAAAATTGTCTATAAGCATTGATTAGACATTTAAAGCGCTTTTTAGAGCTATTACAACATACAATTGTGGCGAATTAAAACCTGAAAGAATACCGCGCATGCCAAAAGCAAGTGCAGGTGGGTGTGAAAGTGCAAGTGCAAATGCGAGTGCAAGGAATACCTTTTGCGAGTGCGATTCTTAGGTGCAATGTAAAAGTTCGAGCGGTGCAGGTATTACAGAATATTAAAAATCGAATGAGTACAAAACTATATTATGTTAGGGATATGACTTCACTTGCGACAAATATTATATGACAATTGTATTATGTGCTTAAAGGTATAAGATTCCAATATTTGTTATATCTATACTTAAAATCTACCACAAATGTGCATAGAATTATTAAAATATTAACATAACCTTACTTACATTCTACTTATGCTAAGTATGATCTTATAGGACTAGCTTATGTAGCATTTTTATTTAAAACAGAGGTCTTGAGAAATGATATTATTTAAACTGATGGCCTAGCTTTTGTTGTTTAAGAGCTCGGACGGATGACTGGTCAGACGGACGAAATAGTTTACAATTTAACAAATCAATTTATTATTTAGCTATATCTAATGGAGCATGGAATATTGGCATGGTATGGAATAGCTTACATGGCCCACTTATCAAAGGCTGAAAAATTGTAGGGTTTTTCATTTTCATATTGTTAAGTGATTATATAAGACATTAGTTCTATTTTTGACCCATGAATTAAAACATTCATAAATATAATTAATGTCCTTTCGCTGATATATGCTTATATATAAAAATAACCATTTTACTTAATTTTAGAAATTTAAAATATTTATTAAAATATATAGCGCGAAAATATGAACTATTTATTCTTAGAAGTAAATTATAATTATAACACCTAAAAGATGGCATCCATATTGAAAAATAAGAAAAAAGGAACGTGCTACGTACATTCAAATGCATAACTGTTTTTTTTATGCACGTGCATTATTATTAATTTTTGTGATGTGATCTTTCCTGAAATTCACAAAATTAACCATTTAATTTAACATATATGCATGCAACTGCAAGGAAATACTTTGAAGAGCTCTTAAGGATAAAAGATTCTTAAATAAATATAGTTCACTTAATTAGAGATAACTTTATAATACATAATAGTGGACTCCTAATCAATATTCTTAAGAATATTATTACGCACTCTAACTTATGCTGAAATATAATTAAATTTAAAGTTCTAAATGGAGATTGTAAACATTTATACTCATTCACGAAGTCAACGCGTATATTGTTTTCGTGCCTTTCGACCAGTCGACCATCTATCCGTACGTCTGTGCGTCT
This sequence comes from Drosophila eohydei, assembly GCA_035045825.1. Lineage (NCBI taxonomy): Eukaryota > Metazoa > Arthropoda > Insecta > Diptera > Drosophilidae > Drosophila > Drosophila eohydei. Next base: position 6,696,757 of record JAWNOT010000045.1, read on the forward strand.
TTTTATAAAGTCATGGGTACTATCTCTATCTCATAAAGTGTTAAGAAATACTTTATCTGATATAACGAAAAGTTATTATTAAAACTGATAATGACTTCAATTTTGGAATTTATAATCGTGCTGACAACCCAAGAACAAATATATATTGTGGATATACAGTAGGGAGCAAAAGTTTTTCCATAGTTGACACTTTCAACTTTGTGAGTCATTAATATCCAAACGAATGGAGCAAATCAAAAAAACTTTTTTTTCCAATAATATGTATTTAATTTTTAACAAACTGCCGTATATAACAAAAACAAAAGTTTATCAGTAAAATATTCAAACAAAGAAAACTGAAACAAAACGCATATATACAATTTTGCACCAGTGAAAAAAATTAAATATGATTCAAAATCAATATTTTGTTCACAGACCCTTCGCATACTCTCGACCAACTTCTCTATGGGTCCCTTTGGAACTTGGTTCCACTTCAGTTCTACACGCTTCCAGAGATCGTCTAGGTTGGATGGCATTGATTGATATTGCCGGAGCCGTCGCTTCACCATTGAACACAGGTTCTCAATCGGATTGAGGTCGGCACTTTGAGCTGGCCACTCCATCAGCATCAGTTATCAGTTCTCATTTTCAACCTCATTAGTGAGAGTCCGTTAAGAGGCATTGGCGGCCCTTAATAGTGTTTTTGGATGCAACATTGCGTCTTTTCTGGACCTGACAGCGCTGAATGAGAACTATTAAGTTGATCTGCAATACTACGAGTCGAACAGCCACTTTCAGTTAGGCAATAATACTATTTTCGACTTATAATGAAAGCTTCTTCTATATAGACTACTTGCAAAAAATCAACAAATCTGCTTCGATTAATAATAATATTTTACTGATTAACTTTTGTTTTTATTACATACGGAAATTTGTTAAAAATTAAATACATATTATTGAAAAAGAAAAGTTTTCTTGATTTACTTCATTCGTTTGGAAATTATTGACTCACTATGGAAACACTTTTGCACCCTACTGTATATACGCTCACTGTGACTATATAGTTTTTTATACAAATTCTGTTATAGTTTGATAACTATGAAGTCAGAGCCTGATATATAAAAATATGTAATTTATACATATGTATATATATCATAAAGGAGTTTACCACTCCTTGTGGCCGTTAAGAACTAAACATTTAAACTATATATACTATATGTATACTCTTGTGTTTATTAAGTACATGGCAAAACCCAAAAACCATCTTCCAAAGTTTACTTACGGCAGTCTGTTTTGATTTATTTCTTTAGCAAAAAAGATTTAAATGTTTTTGGACCGTGAATGAGTACTAAACAGTCGATGGCGCCCGACTGGGACATTCTTACTTGTTAAAGTTGTGAATCTCCACAATCATAGGAATATTATATCTGGAATATAAAATATATATTAAATACTGATATACATACCCAATACTTTAACTTCTACGGATCGCTGCGAAGTGTAATTGTGCTTGTTTCGTGCTATACATGTGTATGTGCCCTGATCGGCGGCTCGTTGTACATTATCTATTACAAGAGTTCCATTTTGGACCCGCTGTCACATATTGATTGGCAGTCTTATACCATCTAAAATACCAACTTTTTCCAAAAAATGCTGCAGTAATTTTTTTACAAATCATACCTTTCTCTATAAATACACTTTCTATTGGATATCCGGCAATAGGGCATTTTAAAGTAAAAGCTTTGCCAGCGACAGCAGATATTTTTGGCATATGTCTTATATAGGGCATACCTGTAATGAATCAGTGAACAACACTTTTATCATTTTCAATATATTTCAGAAATGCTCAATCATAAGTTTGTAAAGTTATTAAAATATAATTATTAAGATTCAAATCTATATACTGATATACAAATGTGATAGTTGCTAAAAATAAATATACGTACCATATATATTTAGTCTTGCAGAATGCGTAACCTCACCAGCTCTAGAAATCGCCTTACATTCGTAGTCCCCGCCGTCCTCTGATTTAACAGCTGATATATTGACGTGGCTAATAACATCACCAAATGTGGTCACATATTGTCCAATCATGAGACGATCATTCTAAAATAAAGTGGGAACATAGGTTTTATTTATCGAGTTTTATTTTAAAGCACATACTTTTATCTATTATGTTATATTTTATTCCTATTATATATTGTATAAAAGTATGCATAGCTTTCGACATGTCGGAGTGCTCGGGATAAATACAATAGAGTATTATATATAAAATAAAATACAATAAAAAAAATTTTTACAAAAACAAGTAAGACTTCTGATGTCAAATAGGCAACATTCAGGAAATAGTTTCTATTCTAAGTGACAAGACCGCAACTGAAGATGCAATTCAAATACAATTCAACTGCAATTTATACTCACAAGCAGTATATATGTTATATGTGTTACATGAATTTTGATAAACCCATTACAAAACCAAAAGCTTCCTATTTTCAATTATTAACAAATTGTATAAATTTTATACTAAGTCCTTATTGCCAATTTCGACGTAAATCGTTTCGGTGTTATTAGATCTAGAGACGTGTAATTTAATGTGTATACTCGTAGAACGCCCCCAACTAAAAATGCGGTCATATCTTGGCCAAGCAGCGTGGTAAGCCTGATCAAACTGAACCTTCAACAGTTTTAAAGGCGAAAAATGTGACAACTGAGTCGCCCTATTAAAATAAAATATAATATAAAAAGAAAAGATTTTCCTGAGTTTCTAAGGATACTAAGCGGAATAAACTGTATCTCAGTTTAAGAGTATATGTAACACTGTGAACTTCATCCACAGTAACACCTATAAATTATATTTACTATACTTATTTACATTTTTAATAAATCTAACCGTTCTTGAGCAGTAAATTGCGCCTGGCACGAACGGTTTAACTATTACTTATAGTAGTAGTACGGCACACGGTAGCAAAGTAGTAAAATGTCATAGAATATCCATATTTATACTCATTCACGAAGTTAATGCGTGTATATTGGTTTTGTGTACATTGGGGGGCGAGGCAAAGCGGAAAATTCTATATCTTCTAAAGATTTCGAAGGAGAAACATAAAAAATCTATAATTGAGTTACTATTGACCTCTTATATAAAGTATCGACTTTATGAATGCGTCTTTGGGGGAAAAAAACTAAAAATGTTCACAATTTTCCACAGCTTTATAGCCTTATCAGTGGTAAATATATATATATACGCCAGCTGGGGGCATGACAAATATGGACAAATATGGACAAATATGGAAAAACTGTATACTCAACAGTTTTGCTGCTAAAAACTAAACATTTGACGAATACATTTTCTGTTGACCTATATTGCCTTACTAAAAATTAAATATACATACATATTTGCCTCTTAACAACGTGGGAAAATGCTAAAAACCTGTCTTCCTAAATTTAAAGCTATTAGTTTAGTTATTGCAGACTCCATCCTGACACCCTTTACTTTTTTAAAACTTGAATGAGAGTTATGCAGTCGGTAGAGCCTTACGCAAAATTCTCATATTTTCTATATTGACCTATAGAGATTCTACATCGGTTTTAATATTATTCGATTATACATACTGGTGCTTAATAATATAAATCAACAATATATTTACATTTGGAAGAGGAAATCCATCCAATTGCCAAACAATTTTTGGTGTCGGATTACCGCTAGCGCTGCACTTAAGCGAAACAGAAGGTCCAGGCTGCATAGTTTGCTCTATAAACTTATAAAGCAATTGAGGTGATACTTCTGTAAATGAAATTATGAAATTAGCACCATAACTGTAGTACATTTTATAGTTTGTTTTATATTTTTATTTGTTTAAGATTGTATATATTCAATTATTCTCGAAAATATTTAAGAAAATTTAAATGAAAGTGTCAAAAAAAACTGTTTTCCTACTTTTTGATTTTTTGAATTTCTAACAAATCAAACTCACAAGTCAATACCTTCAAATGAACTGAAAGCTTGGCTATTACAATTTTCATATGTCCATGTATTTATTTGCCTTTATGGGAAAATGTTTCTGCTCCAAAATACGATACACGTTCTCTCGAAGAAAAATTTGTGAATAATGGGACTTAATATAAGAATCGACCATATCGGTTGAGCTCGTCATGAGGTCCCTTCGCTTTGTAGGTAACAGATCCTAACTAATGCCTAGTCATGCTAAGCTTGTAAAATACGTACCTCCCAATCTTAGCTCGGCAGAACATTGGCTTGACTCCAAGTCGTTCTTTAGCATACATTGATACATTCCCTTATCTTCCTTAACGATCGATGTAATTCGTATATGTTCCGTTGACAGAAGACGAACACGAGCCCCAGAGCGTAGTGTTTTTCCATCCTTAAACCATAAGACTTGTTGTTTTGGAAATCCAGACGTACTGCAAATCTTTAAATTTACCGGTTTTTTTATATTTTTAAAACATAAATGTATGCATTAACTATGTAGTTCACTTTACTCACTAAATCAGCCGTATGTCCAAGATTCACAGTCTGTATTCGGGGCTGTACGCTTGCACTTAATGGCGATGACACTGACAGCTTGACTTCTAGAGTTTCACTACCCTCAGAGTTAGTAACTGTACAATAGAATATCCCATCGTCATTTTTTGTGATGGCTGATAAAATAAGAGTTCCGTCTTTGATCTTGGCGCGTCCAGTCGCAAGCATGTGCTGCATAGACTCTTCATTGCTTGAACGTGTAATATGCCACCTGAAAAATAAATTATTTATATAATTAACATACCAATACGGATCTGGTTAATAGTCTTTAGTTAAAATTGTCAAATGTACATTAATCAGTCGATAACTTCGTATGAACTTATTTCCCCTCTTCATTATCTACTTAGAGAGCAAAGAGCAAAAAGAAATTGAGAATAATAGACCTTCATATGAGAATCAATCATTTAGGTTGAGCACTCAAAGCGCTCTGATGTTAAGGACCCATATTTTTGTTCATCGTACCTAACAGTAAGAGACCCAAGCAAATACCAAATTGAGCTTAACCTTATCATCAAATTTAATGCGTTGAAAAAGTTTGTACTAGATCTATGTGTTGTATGGTTAGTGCTACAACCCTGATTCCCACGACATTCATATTTCGCGCTTTTTCTACCCTAATCGCATTGAAAATGTGAAATCAGGGTATAATGGTTTTGTTAAAATGTATGTAACAGGCAGAAGGAGGCGTGGCAAACCCCATATGTATGTATGTTTTATACAATTTTGATTTTTATTGTTTGGATACCGGCTCCAAATATCCCCAAATTCTTTAAATTTTAGTTAAATATAAAGCCAATTCTATGAGTTGTGCTTGAATTTTTAGCTTTAGTTCCGTGTAAGCAGTGCAATGGCGGCGCTCAGTGCAGAGAAGTCTTAGGTTCAATGACAGCAGGGAAGAGACGTGGTTTTTATATATTTTTTTTAATCGTGAAGTGGCGATTTTTGTAAGTTGATGTGCGTTGCGTATGAAATGTTCTTGTTATTGTTGTTCTTGATGTTATAATGTTCGTTTTTGTTGTTTTTTATTTCTAAAACTCGATACAAACCCTTAAAAAAATATTAAAAAATGCAGGACTGGGATCAGAGCATCTGTTTGATATTTTACTGGCTAATAACTTAAAATTAAAGTAGATTTTTCACAATTTTTCAATTCAATTTTAATCCAGAAGAAGTAGAAAAGCTCAAGTCGGGTTGCCCGGGTATTTCATAGCTTGTAGCTATGCTAGCCATAAGAAAATTAGAGAGCTAGTGAAACTTTAAGCAGATATCCAGAGTATAATAAAAAGTCAAATTGTATGATATATACATATATACATATATACTGCCGATCAACCAAATAAACTCACAATTTTTTTTTTTGAAAGTGACGATTTATAAAGAAACATAACAATATAACGATAAACGAAAAATTTTTTATTATTCATTGCTCAATTCTTGAGTAACCAAAACAAAAATTAGCGCTCTAAGTTTTATGTAAAATTTATAATCAATTTTCCTTGTGAGGCACTTTAAAAAATCGTTATTTTTATCGATCAACCGAATGGACTCAACATTTTGAACAAAGCGAAAATCACTAATTAAACGAAAATCTTAACTTAATTTTTCGAATTTTCAATTCTAATAATCATTATTGATAATTTAATAATGAGTAAAGACACCTTTATTTAAAATAATTTTGTAAATTCTGTTCGGCATAGAATCGTATAAGCACTTTAATTGGTAATTGCGGATTTTATAGACTCAATATTCTCAAAAAGTCTGCCCGATTGATAGACTTTACGCGCTAACCATCCCCATAAATTTTCTATGATGTTTAAATCTGGAGAGTCCGGTTTCCGCTCTATTAAGTGAACATTTTGATCGGCAATATATGTTTTTTGTTGAAAAGCCCAAGAGCTCGGTGAAATGGAGAAATACTTTTTTAAGAAGCTCATTGTATCTGATATCGTGAAAGTAATAATTAAAACAATCAAGTCCATCCAAATTGAAGCGTTTTTCATCAGAAAGAACGATTCGATACCACTCAGTAGTCCAGGTGGTTCCTGGTCATGTGGTTCCGCGCAAACAGACAGCGAGATTCCTTACGAATATCGGTAAGTGGTGGTTTTTTCTTTATTTTCAATATTTTAAGATGTTTAGCTTTCCGGATAATTCGTCGTACGATAGCTACACTTGCGTTCCCAAATTTTGGTGAATTTTGGCTGCAGAACACGTAGAATTGGATGCTTCTCGGAGTATTCTTCGCTATTCGGAAGCAATAAGTGCTTTATAGGAGGGTTTTTTCATATTTTCCCGGTAATTTGATAGACCACGTAAGAAATGACTGACAATAGACTGACTTCTAGAAATTTTTGTTGCTATTTATCTAGTAGTCAATTTACAGGCATGGTACGCCAATATTTTGCCTTTTTCCTCTAGAAGTAAGCGCTTTACCACGACCCAAATTGACAATATCCTTCAAACAGAATTTTCGACTTCCAAATAACACAACTTATAAGAAACTAAAATTACCTCTTCTTCTTTTTGGACAAAGGCAAAACAAAACAGAAATACAAAATAACTGTATATTTTTTGCCTCCACATACTGTCTCTAGCATATGTGTCTTGTTTTGCTCAATAAAATGTAATAACAATTATAAAGATAACTTAACGCAAAGAGGATAAAACAAAAAAATAAAAGTGATAAAATGTTGAGTCTATTTGGTTGATCGGCAGTACATGACATTGAGTGCAAAGTTGTATGATATCACTTTTTTAATCGATTATTGATTAACGGTTGTCAAATTTTTAAACAAATTCACCTACACGTGCTATAGAGTGAGATACATGCAGTCTCTAGCTCTTAAAGGTTCTGAGATTGACAAATGCCTAGATCGACTCAGATCGTCGTTTTGATTAGGATTATATACTTTATGATTATATACTTTAGGACTATAAACTTTATGTTTGACCTTTTATACACACATTTTTACATAAGCATTATATTCTAAATTCCCATTTTCAATGGACTACACGTTACAATTAACTTCCCATAGGCCGCAGCCCAAGCAAAGTCGATGCATTAACTCCGCAATAAGCAGATTGCATACTTACTCGTACGTGTGTATGTGTTTGTGTATATATTGCTTAACTTGTATGTATGTGTCTTATGATTGAAATATCAGCAACAGGGATCGAGGTAGCTACTAGGCGGGAGATCCCGAATAGAGCAGTCTTACTTCTTTAAACAAAATGTACATACAAAATTTGAGTATAATGCAATATTGGAAGGACTCCATATAAAAATAAGTAATAAATGGAACTGGTTATGTAGCATAAATATTTTTAAAATTAAAAATTGCTTAAGCAATTAAAATGTGTATTTGAAATAAGTATAAGAGCGTTGATTGCTAATTCATTACAGACTCCGACAGATATCAAAAAATGATATTGTAAGCCAAAGTGTGTCTATTGACTGTGGGACAACAGCTGGAGCGCATGCGACGGGGGAAAATGATTAAATATGTACAGTTATATGTGTAGCACAAAAACGAAGGAAATAGACGAAAAATTTCACCACTCCTATGCATGCATATATGCATGTAGATGTATGTATACATATGCATCTACATATGCATATAAACATAGATTTGGTCATGAACGAAAAGTAAAGGACTAGCAATACAGAAAAGTTTTAGGTACAGATGACATACATACATTTGTGCAGGCAAACATACATACATGGATGTATTTTTATGCTTATCCCCCTCAAATGGCTGCTACACATGTACATACATAGGTCCTTGTACATGCAATTGAAAATCTATGTCCGTATATGTATGTATATAAGCATACAAACATACATATGTATGTATGCATAGGCAGTCACACACCACAAAGTCACAGGCCAAAGAAAAACATCATGCAGAAAAACTCAAGAGGAGAACATCGCAAATAAAACAAAGCATACCCTTACGTTGTTGACGACTCGTCATGGACTAAACGCTTGGTCATATGCATGTGTGAATCTATGTATACATACTAATGCATGTACTATATACAGGGATGCATACGTGTGTGTACATGCACATGCATGTATGTAGATACCGAGAAAAACTCCACGTCATTTAAGTGAAGTTGTCGGAGCCGACAGACAGATTTACTACCCTAACGAGGAGCATTCAAGCTTTGAAGAGATGTTGGGTGAGCGGCCCAGACCAAAATAATTGTGGAAAGGATGCATTCAAACAAATTTTGTTGATACATATATTGAAGTGCATTTAATAGGTGGCAAAGAAAGTATATAAAGCACAACTGTATAAATTACGTTTCGCTAACTTTTTCTCAATTCAAATAATTACTAATTAAACGGACTTTACCGTAGGCAAGCTTGTAAAACTTGAAAAACACTGAAAATGTGTACAGCATATACATATTTATTTTCAATGGAATGCTAACAGATAAACTCAACAATGCGCTTCTCGGTACTTACTGACTAGCATATACCCTGACTACAGCTAAGAGTTGATATTCCAATCATTTTACGCCTTTTTACAAATACATTGGACACAATGCATGCACACACACACACGCACGCATGCATAAGCACGCGCTGTGGGCTGCAGTCTGCGCCTTGCTATGGGAAATTAAGTGTCGAAAATTTTGCAGTGCGTCTAACACAAATATACATTTTATATTTCAAGTCATTTGTAAGCATTTTCGACTACAAAAATTATTGGAATCAATTTCGTCCCCAAAAAAATTCAGTTTTTCGTATTTTTACTATCTTGGCAACTGAACTTTGATTTCAAGAATTTTGTGACATTTGGGTTCTCTACCCATAGTATAAAAATAAAACAAAAACAGTTAAACTAAATGCAGAAACAAAATAAAAGATCGAATATCGAACTTTACAAGAATCTAAAAGCCAAGTATTCTGCACGTAATTTATTTGTATTTTCAGAAACAAACTTACTTGTTTCAATAGGGATTAATAAACTTAATTTTATAAACTTGTTGCAAGTTATCAAAATATAATCGAAATAAAAAAAATTTATAAGATTAAAGATTGTCTTACCTGTATGTTGGTTTTGGATTCGCATAGGCAATACATGGTAACACTAATGGATCTCCAACTCTGGCCATTATTGCAATTTTTTTGTCATTCATTATTGGTGGAACAAGCTCTCGCATTTCTAGCAAATATAGAATCATGAGACACAACTCAATTAAAATATTAAAAGTGCCCAACAAAATTTTTTAAATATAGTTTACATTTGACACATAAAAATAACAATCACTTAAAACTAGGATTCGTTGAGCAGCTGAGTATTGTCACGTAAGTCATGAAACCAAGGGGTCAATCCCCTTGTGCTTCGGAATAGCTTCGGATGATAACATATTATATACGTAAATTGGAGATGTAGCTATCCTTTCGCATTTAAATAAAGTGGTTGGTTTTTGGTTTTGCAATATTTTTACATCTTTATATCTATACTCTGAACGCGAATATACATCATTTGTATTTATGAGGTTCCCATGTTATATTATGCATAATATATATATTATTCTACTTTTACCCATTTTCTATTCAGGACTTTTAGTAATTTGATGAATGCTATTCGTGAAATATATATTGACTTACCTGTTAATTGAATTTTGCCAGCATTACTGCTGACTTTTGAGTCCTGCGTCAATTTATGATGTGTTCGACAACGGTAAATCTTTTGCGAATCACTTCTGGTGATATTATAGAGAAGAAGTTCACCCGTAGGCAACATATGATTTTTACCATCTATATTGAAGTAATATAATATTGTATTAACTAAGTATTTTGATTAGCAATAGAATTTACTTGCCTCCTTCTAGGGATGGATATATATTAAAGTTTGGTTCCTGCAACCAGGAAGTTACTGTCACATATTCCTTGACGAACGACGGTATGTTACATTTAATCAGCACATTGCTACCAATAAATCCACCAGGGTTCTGGACCTCCGGCTCATAATGTTGATAGACCACTACAAAATTAAAAAATTATGGGCAAAATGTAAAAATATTAAATATTCACTGATATATTCTAGTGTTCTGTAAATATAAGTTCATTTAAACTTAATAAATTAACAAGTAAAAGTACTCTAGTCGGGATTACCCAACTGGGAGCCTGAACACTGCGCTCATATTCCAATCATTCTAGGCTACTTTTACATATACAGAGCACTTTTTGCGCAGTTTACGCAGCAGCAGCTCTTTGGCTGCGCATGTGGGTGAATAACTTTTGCTTTAAATGCATTTTGGCAATGAAATTTTTAGAGCATAGTCTAGACATCCATAGTTTTTAAAAAACGTTTTTTTGCGAATGAAGGTTTCCAAAATCCAAAATATAAGACATAACTGTATTCATTAGAGGGAGCTACACAATTAATTTTATTTTATGCGTGAATTCCCATTTTCATGGGGTTCAGGATATAAAAATAGTGAGAATGGAAGCACAAACCTGCTTTTACTACCACATCCCTGGATATAATAGTACCCACGCTGTTGGATGCTGAGCAACGATATATCGCCCAGTGAACATCTTGTCGAAATTCCTCTGCAGCAAATGATGGAAAATGAAGTGAGCCATTTGGGAAAATATGTTGAACCTGGAATATAAGAAATCTTAATTAATATTACGTTTTAAATAAAAACTTTTTACGAGATCAACAAATGTTGCAATAAACTAATAATTATAAAAAAAATCTATTATTCAAGAGCGAATATATATATAATATATATTTATCCGAATATTTGTTAAAGTATATCATGAAAGCTTAGAAACATTTATCAGTCTTTTTTTTAATCAGATTCCTACAAAAGTTGAGACATTCCAACACATGTCGTAGACAATATATTAGTTAATACAACAGTATATTTTTATCAAAAATTCCAATATTTAAATAGTCAAAGTACAACATTTATACAATGTCAAAAAACTTTGATGAAGCCGTGAATATATATTCGCCCAATGGCCATTTGATGCAGGTGGAATACGCTGAAGTTGCGGTACGAAAAGGCTCCACAGTAGTAAGTTTTTGAAACTTTTGAAAGAAAAGATAGACAGCATCCTCAAAATGGCTAAATGCATACAATATTTATATTCCATACCGTACTACAAATATTCAATACACTTAATAGATTTTTCACTCTATCGTACAGGTGGGCCTTCGGACTAACGAATGCATTGTGTTGGGTGCAGAGAAAAGGGCAATAGATATGCTGCAAATCGAGAGAACGTCGCACAGAATAAAAAAAATAGATGAGCATATAGCAATGGCCTTTGCGGGTCTTACGGCTGATGCTCGAGTATTAGCGGGTCGCGCGCAAATGGAGGCACAAAGCCATCGGTTAAACTTTCATCGTCCCTCAAGTGTAGAACATATCTCAAGGTGTGTTTAAGATAAGATTTTCCAGATCTTTGTAACTTTAGTTTCTACAGATTTTTGGCGAAATTAAAGCAGAACTATACGCAAAGCTTTGGAAGGCGTCCGTTTGGCGTTGCCTGCTTGGTTGGGGGGTTCGATTGTGATGGCAAGCCACATCTATTCCAGACTGATCCCTCGGGCATCTACTACGAATGGTTGGCTAATACAACAGGTCGCATGGGACAAACGGCGAATGAGTACCTGCAAAAGAATTTAGCAGCAATCTGTGCCGCCTCGGGCACAATTTCAGCCATGAAGCACGTTGTAAAAGCCTTGCAAATGGCCGCGTCTTCGGACGTCAGCTACTTTGATATGGCTGTGATCAAGTATAAGCAGCCAATTGAAATAGTCAGCACGGATAAGTTAAACTATCTGATAGAGGTAATTAAGCAGGAGACTATGGGAGATACGACTAGAAGGCATTTCGGGCCGGTTTAAGTCCAATTTACAATCTTGGACTTATCTACGAAATACTTATTATTCGCTTCAATTTACTGGAGGTACCCACATGTATTAAACTTTTCAATTGTCTAATTATCAAATAAATGCTTATATTTTTACCATAGATTACCATCTCTACAAAAATAAATTGCTATAAAGGGAACGTTGAAATACAGGGTTTTTAAATGGACCATAATTGAATAGCAATAACCCTATACTAAAACTATTTTTCATCTTAATCAAACTTTTTTAACAACGAATCCTACTCAATTATACATAAAAAGTGGTACATAAAAGCACATAAACAAACACTTTGCATACGCGTAATTATCGCAACGACTGAGCCTAGGCTGCAGAATACTAATTGTTGAGTATATTTTATTCGATATGGACTTAAGCAAATCAGGGCGTGATTATGACATTCATATATATATATGTATATATATATATATATATATATATATATATATATATATATATATATATATATATATATATATATTTAGCAAATCTAAAGCGAAAGTCTCTAGTATTTTCAATTTCAGTTCCATCGGTCGTCGACATTTCATTTTAATTATATATTTCAATTGCAAACTCGTAGCTCATATTCTATACTAAATGATTTTAGTTTAAAATTAATATAGATAAGGCCTACAGACTGGACTGAGTTGCAAGTTGCAAAAAGTCGTTACAGAACCATTTTAGAATAGAATCTATTTATCTTTACTGACCCTTGCCATTGCAATGCAATGCAATATATATATATATATATATATATATATATATATATATATATATATATATATATATATATATATATATATATATATATATATATATATATATATATATATATATATATATATATATACATATATATATATATAGAATATATAGTTAATGGGGTCCCACGATTCCTTCTGCCTGTTACATACAGCTATTATACCCTGATTTCCCATTTTTAATAGAATCCGGGCATAAAAACATCGATATAATACCCAGAGTCTCTTACTTTGGATTTTTCATATATAACAAATATAATATTTACAATTGTATCAAATATAATTAATTTATAATATTTTTTGTGTAATACAGTAATAATTAAATATTTCGCTCAAACCTTTGATATTGATGTGACTGGATTATTTTCCTTATCAAGCCACTGGACTAGTGGCACAGGATTTCCGTGAGCAATACAATGGACTGTGTTTCCAACAGTGTTTAAAAATTCAACTCTACTAGGCGGCTCCAATGAAAAGCTCGGACCTTGCGTATCAAAGTAATTTGATACTTCTGAAATTAAATTTAAGCTTATAATATATATATATCTATAGTGACAGATATAAAACTACACTAGTGAGCACTTTTGCATTTGTATTGCTTTTTATTAAATATGGTAAAATAAATTCAGTGAAGCCTACATGCTTGCCAAATACAATATAAAAATAAAAAAAATATTTTCTTAAATTATTCTTCCTTTTCTACTTATTCATAATTTATTTTCTTATAACAGTAAATAACGATTAGAAAAAAAAACTTAAAATAATTTTCATGTTTGAAAAGTTGGTGATATTATATAAATGGCCAATCAGTTTTCCTATTTCTTTTTACTTCTTCTTGTTGCTATAATATTGAAAAGATTTTTTAATTTTCATAATTTACGTACTCTATATATGGCTTCTAGATTTTATATTTAACAAGTGATGTTTCAGCGTGCGTACTTTTGATTGTAGACATTATACCGTATTCCTTTTGTCACCTTGTCTTAAACAATTTTATACAAATCTGTTTTTAATAAAACTGAGTACTCTTCACTCTTGTGTGCAGCAAATATCTCAAACCCTTACCTGTGCCGTACAAAGATATGCTTTTTGTAAAGCCCCCTACACACGTCATCGACCCGCCCTTACGAAAAGAAAAGCATCTCCCTGTGCTAAATAAAGGACAGGCCATTCACAACTCTGTGGATTATACCGTGATAAAAGCAATCTATTAAATCTCATCTTGACTAAACAATATCTCAACATTCATTTTATATTTGCATTACAAACACTGATATAATCTTTTAAAAGCCTACAGGCTAAGTAATTATCCGTGTAAATGAGGACTAAAAATGCACTTTATGTATTGATGTATATTGTCTGTGTGCGGTGTTTGTGTATGTACACAAAGAAAAGAACTTAACGACAATTAACAATTTGAACAATTTAAAGATAACATTTTTTGTACATTCAATATCTTAAACAAATATCTTACCTGTGGCAGTGGCAGAAACACATAAAGTCAGTACAAATAATAAATCATAAGTAGGTTTCCGTCGTGCTTCAGCTTTCCAATTCATATTGTAATTTTTTGTTAACAACTAAAGAGTTATGCAACATTTATTTCAAATACTATTGAAGTATTTTATTCTGCTGAAATTAAAGAATAAAATAATGATAATTCGTAATTAATATATTATGATCATTATTATAGAGATCATTTATTATTTATATAAATAATTTATCTTGGATGCTCTTAATCTAAATAAATGATACTACGAATCTGAAGTACCTAGGGAAAACAAGTAAGAGAAACAATACCCTGAATCTGAGCCCTGTGCCACAAAACTGATTACAATACCAAAGCCAAATTGGTCGATCGATTTATATTTTCATTATTTTTGTGGGAAGCATATAAAAGCATAAGAACTTTTTCGCCACACACACTTACAGTCCCTCGTTCACATATACTTATGTGCCTATGAGTAAAACTCTAGCTGCCTGTTGAAATTGTAAAATCCTACAATTTTAAATTATTCGGTCTTCCAATCTTACTTATGTGAATATACATATGAATGTATACATACTTAATTTATAAATATGTTATAAATAACGAAAGTGCGTAAAATCAGAAATAAAAAATATCTTAACTAACCTCATTAAAAGAATTATTTAGGAAAACTTTAAGTGGGTCGGGAAACTCATATATATTTACAGGTGCCAAGATGCGCAAATGCAAGCATGGGTGCAGTACATAAGATCAATCTTTAGATTGTAGGCTTTAGAATACCAACAGCCAGAAGATCGCACATAGGCACATTTATGCTCATAGAAATAAACAGGGAAATGTATGTTTGTGCCCGCGCCCGTAACGAAAAAATATTTATGATGATCATCAAGGCTTTAAAACCCTGCCCACTAGAAATGATGAAAATAAAATATAAAATGAAATACAAAATGTTTCAGGAGCATAGCAAGCCTATCATGAATTTGATATATTATTCTCTCCCATGGTAAACTGTAACCTCTTGGTGAAAGTTTCAATTTTCGGTCAAAACATATATATATATATATATATATATATATATATATATATATATATATATATATATATATATATATATATATATATATATATATATATATATATATATATATATATATATATATATATATATATATATATATATATATATATATATATATATATATATATATATACAAATTCTTGAGATAAAAGAGAACGGAGAGTAAGCAAACAAAAATTGAGCAAAGTGGGACTTCTTATAAGGATCAACCATTTCAGTTGGGCGCTCATAACGCACTGATGTTGAGGTCCCACACTTTTATTCGTCGAACGTGAAAGTTAGGGACCCGAGCAAATACGAAGTTGAGTGGGACCTTATATCGAATTGTATGTGTTGAAAACATTTATTTGTAGTGAAAGGCTGTATGGTTAGTGAATGTATGTACTTCAATTTGAGAAGCAATAAGTATGCTTTGAAGATTCTATCTTTTATAGGTTCCGAGACCGATGCGTTTAGACAAACTAATACAAAGGATAGACATTAACATTAACAAGAAAATCATATTAAATTGATTCAGTGCATCAACATTAAAAACCCAACTGCAATTTGCCAACACATTTTGAGCACTACACACACATTACACAGTTTTTGTTTATAAAAGCAAAACCATGATAAAAAAAAAGATATTCATATTTGAATGCTCGCATTGTGTTGATAAGTAACAATAGCGAATTATAAATAGCTGTTCGACTCTTTCGCTCTCTTCTATGTGTTTAAGAGAGCAATATTTGAAACCGTTATAATCATTAGTTATGCATCACATGTGGCAATTTGATTATGATAATAATAATTCTTATCAATAGTGTACACAATGATACACATAGAATTTCGGCGTAGGTGAAATTTACTTAACACGTTTACAAACCATAATATTTTATAAAGTCAAATAGTTCATTTGAGCATAGGTTCGCTTATATTAGTTAATTAATGTGAATTGTCAATGTACCGGTAAGTCAATTTCTATCAGGTTTTCACACTTGAAATGTATGTATTTTGTTTTCTTTACGACGCAAACACGAATTGGTTTTTTCACAAACAGAGCCACCAAAAATGTGATACATACGTGTACATGAATATGTATGTAGAAAAGCAAATGTATATAGCTTTGATGGACGGCTTTTCCATCTATAAACACAAAATTTTTTCCAAACTCAGTTTTTCTGTCTTTTTGCGATAGAAAAGCTTACACATATGTGTTTATGAAGGACCGACTCCGTGGACACGCTCTCGATGACTGGCACGACAGAATGCAGCTTTCACAACGAATACCCAGAGCAGATGGTCCTAGTAGATTATGCGCACATCATCTGCGCAGATGCTGCGTGCCATTGAGCTTTCGTATAACAATATCAAATGAAAAGCTATTAGAACAAATAATTTAATATGCTAATTGGACGCTGATAAGAAAAACATCTGTTTTTGTTGATAAATAATTATGACATGTTTATTGAATAAATATGCATTCGTATACGTACGTATAAATAATTTAAAATAGTGTTATTTATTTTTATAAGTTTTGTACACATACTAGAAATGTATATATATGATAAAATCTAATATCTCAATCCAAAATTATATAAAAAAATTTCGAAAAACATCCTATATTGTTTTTTCCTAGAATAAAGTTGATCTGGACGTTTTTAAATGATATATTTTGGGGTAAAGAGTAGTAATCAATGCATGGTAATTATTTTAATAATGTAAGAAATAAAAAATTTTAACTTTTAGGAATAACAGTATTTCCAAAGAAAACCAATTAGAAAGCACCAGTTGCGGATGTTTACTGTTAGAATTGCCTTTTAAATACTTTATTTTGCTTACTTTCAAGTACTTGCTGAAGCTCTGTTTAAGTGCCCGCCAAACTTCAGATGGGATAACAGAACACAAGCCTGTACAGTAATGGAACTGTAATTAACATTAAAAGTTGTGGAGCCGCTCTTTGCGTAACCTACTGAGTAGTTTAATAGTCCTCTTTGCTATCTCAAATATAGCAGCACTTAGTGCAAATTGTAATGTATTCATCAAGAGCGATTTCTTCTCTTCTGAGAGATGAGTTCACCAAAATAATGAAATTTTTTCATTTTCATTATTCTTTGTGGGAAATACTATTTCACGATGAGCATGCACACACACACACTTACAGTTCATTGTCATAAGTTCTATGAACATTTATATGCCCGTGAGCGGAGATAAAATTGGTGCACACCCACCTAAATACCTGTTGAAATTATAAAATCCAATTATTTTAAGTTGTTATATATGTATGAAAGAAGCATAGAATGATTGGAATATTATGGGTTCAGGCTATCTCCTCCGATTAAAGCACTCTTGTTGAAATTCAGGGTATCGTTTTTTCGATTCTTTGAAGTACAAGCTTAACATTTTTTCAAATCGGTTTTAGCAATAAATATCCATATGATTTCGTTTCTCAATTGTACCTTAAATACAACAATAAATATTAGATACATCCTGTGGGGGTTCCTGTAATAAATACATAGATTTTGTATATTTCCCATTTTGAATACATACAATACCATACCACAAATACGCAAAAAAACTTATTTCAAATATTAGACTTGTGCTTCGTCAAATACATCATTATAACGCTCTGCTCAAAAAAGTGCGTCTAGAAGAAAAGTTATTCAAAAATAAAGTTCCCATAGTAAAGCCCATACTGCACCCCAAGCCTGCGTATGCGTGCGTGTCTGTAGAGTACTCATTTTCTTATTTTCGTGGGTTTATTTACAACTTTTATGAATTTTTTAATTTACATTATCATTGTTAATTTTAAATTAAATTTTTCTTTTTAACTTTTAAAATTTCATGCCAGATTATATCTAAATATTCTAATATTACATATTCACAATTAAAATGTCATAAACATAGTCACAGTTATTAATTAATTAGTTTTGATGTGATCAAGATAATACAAATCAATATTTATATATATTTATATATATAGTCTTATTCTATAGAAACTAAAAGTTAAAATATTATTTTATAATTTAGTGCGTTTACTACTTAGGTTTTCTCTTGGACTTTCAGTAGACCTTTTCCTGGCAAGACGGTTTGACTTTTCCCTGAAATTAAAATATGGTAAATAATGAACAAAAAGCATAAAAAAGGCTTCTTACCCTGGCAAATTTACATCAATTCGTACTGAACCGTCATTAGTGAAAGGCCTACCGTCACTTAAGCTTTGACCTTCTTTAGCGAAACTCGTCGGTATATTACCGATAGTGTTTAATATATTTTGTGTTGTGTTTATGGTTTTGCTTTTATAGAATGATTCGGGTAACATTTTTTTATTTAGTGTCGTCATTGACTTAGAAGTATTTGGCATTGATTCGGCGCTATTTTTGTTGGAGGTTGTTTTGTAGTCCGCGGTAGCATCTTTTACTACGTTCAATGGAGCTTTCGATATTGATGATACATTCTGATGTAAATTATTCTTCAACTTGTAAATATTTGCATTTTGCATTTTATCTACATTTAAATTGGAAGAACTTTTTTGCAAGGCCTGCCTGCGGGATTTGGATTTCTCTGTTAATGAGTTAACAGCAGTGAGACTTATGCTGGGAGATATTTCATTAAGTTGCTTTGTAATGCTACTTGTACCCGGAGGACTTGTTGTTGGTATTATTTGCATTTCCGAATTTCTTTTGAGATAATCTTTTGAAATGGATGGTGCGGCGCTACTGGGATATACTGACGCAAAATTCACCGCTCCCTTTAAAGACGGTGTATGTTTTACTGCAGCGGCAGTCACCGCCTCAGATCCTAACGTAGATTTATTAGTATCAATTGAACTTGTGGTAAGTGTTTGATGTTTTTTTAAA
Source organism: Drosophila eohydei (assembly GCA_035045825.1). Lineage (NCBI taxonomy): Eukaryota > Metazoa > Arthropoda > Insecta > Diptera > Drosophilidae > Drosophila > Drosophila eohydei. The sequence goes on from JAWNOT010000045.1 coordinate 6,716,350, forward strand.
TTCGCCGAATTCTTTGAGAGTGGACTACTGACAGGTACACTAACTGGCGATGAAGATGTAAGATCAACTGAGCTCACAATTTTCGGATCAACGGTCTTGGGTTTAGTTGTTTTTTCTTTCATATTCATACTCTCAAGTGCATCTAGTGACTTGTCTGGATAAAGCATATTGGGGAAGGCATTAAGACCTCCCTTTAAATTTGAATGTAAGTTTTCAGCTTGAGCAGGTGAAATGTACCCCTGAGGGGTATAATTTAATATATTTGATAGCGGGTTTTCAAGCAACTGCTTGTAAGGACCTAAGCTTGCAAGAACATTATTTGAGTTGGAATTCGCTGATGAGTTTTCCAGTGATGTAGTTTCTGACGGAATCGGATGAGGAAATTGTGAATGATTTATTGTGCTACTTCGACCTTTTTGTGTATCAAATAAGTCTCTACCCTGTGATTTAGAATTTGTAAGGTTTTGCATATGTGATAGAATCGATGGATTCGATGGAAAGCGATTAAGACCTGGCGTACTGAGAACGTTGAGGGGAGATGGGCCAAAGTTATTTTCATTTAAGCAGGAGTTCATGTCCGAGTAACGCAGAGATGCATACTTTTGATAAAAATTTAAAGCATCTACATAATTTTGATTTAATCCATAACTGTACGTTGGCATAAGTGACGCCGATTGTAGACTATAACTTAATAAAGTTTGCATCTGAAAAGGATAAAAAGATGTTGAGAATAATAGATTACAATACTTGAGTGCTGAAAAATTATATATATTATATTGTGCACCAGCAAAACACTCGGTATGCCACAATATAAGTTGAATTTCGTACTTATTTCTGACCTCAAAACCTCTAAATTTAATTTGAATTTTTTTATTTTACTATTTTAAGCTTTTTTAATATTATGACTTCCAAGGAGAAGCAGATTACAAATTGATAGATTATATGCGACTTTACTAATAAAATCCCAAGGCATTCATTCATTAATTTTCTACTGTGACGCAATAGTGACTTGAAAGAAATAGAATGCTGTGTTGGAAAGGTCGCAAAACGTTCGGTGTGCTTTTTTTGGGGCTTCATTTAATTTATAATTTTATAAATTTCTGATGATTAATGCAGAATAGTACTTACATCAAGACTCGGAACAGAGCCCAAATATGATGCCAGTTTTGCGGGAGGAATAGAATTTTGTATCCTGCATCAAATTTTATGTTATTTGCGTGTGAATAGAAACAATAAAAATTTAACTTACTTCTCGGCATTTAATCCTTCCTGTTGGGCTAGTAAAAAAAGTTTTACATTAAAGGTAACAGACAATAGTCATTTTGTAACATACCCAAGTTCATTTGCAATTCTCTTTCATATGTATCCCAAGCATCAGCTTTTTCCTGTTCACTTAATTCTTGTTCTACTTTATTTTCCAACAGACTGTCGTGCTCGTGATATTTATAAACCAACTCTGATTGACGTAAAAGATGTGCTAATATGGTATCCTTTGGTAATACAGGCATTGTCCTTTCGCATTGTTTGGGGACAGTTAACCTTCATATTAGAATATAATTATAAATTTAATTACTGCATATAAAAATGTAATTTAATTATAAACATTTACGTGTATAGTTCAGCCAACTCGGCCATATTGTAATGTCTATCAATTTGCTGCTCATCGACTACTCGAAAGCTCATTGCTTGTTTTGTAACGGATCGTGAGTAGACCTTTTCTTCCATTGTTCCCTGTGTAATATTATTGTTTATGTATATTACCCTTAATTATTTTCAAACATACCATTGCTAGTAGACGGTATATATAACAGTTTTTTTTTTGGCCCAGTCTAAATATACGAAATATATTTTGCTGATCGTTAGAAGGATTCCATGAAGTGTCCAGTATTATAACTCTATTTGCACCAATTAGATTTATGCCCTGGCCTCCAGCCTTGGCAGATATCAAAAAAACGCGAGCTCGTCTATTAGCTTCACTGTTAAAACGTTTTATCATTTCGTGTCTAATATTTTTCGGTGTTTTTCCATCTAGCCTATAATAATCTTGGCCATTAATCCAAGTATTTGAAACTTTATAACTTGTTGGAATATCTGCAAAAATTAAAATAAAATTATACGTATAAGCTTCAAAACAAAAGTAAAAATTAATTTTTGAAATTTATGCTATTAGTTTATAATAAGTTATTTCAGTATAATATTTGGTTCAATTTTCCAAATAGTTTTCAAATAAATAATTCAATAAAACTATGTCTTTTTAATAACTGACAACATTTGCCAGTTGTCCTGAAAACTAATATAAAATATAGGAAAGCAAATTCTCATTATATTAAAGGAAAGTTTTGTAAGATAATAATGGAACTATTCAGTAGTATATATGAAAAATTTAATTTTTTAATTTCGTTCTCAATTGAATCTAAAAAATTATCTATTGGTTTTTTGACTATTATTTATACCGCTATAAAAAATAAAGCAATGATTAGAGAACTCTTTCTGGTGTGAAACTTAGGATATTGTCCTTAAAATATATAAATATTTTTGATCAACTTACGAATGTGCTGTAGTATTTCAGTATCCGACTCTGTTATTTTTTTAAAAAAATATTCAACCACATTGAGTACTGCAACAAAAGCCGAGAAGATCAAGCTGAAAAATACAAATAACAAATAAGTTTAATTATATCGTAACAGCATCAAAATACTTCTGAATTTTATATTATATAAAAAAAAACAAAACCTGCAAAAATAAATATATATAAATGTATATAAACAGTACTATACCAAATATATCACTTTAAAGCTTGTAATTGTAAAAGTTTTATGAATTGTGTATCATATCACTGAAAAACAAGTACAAATTTTGCAGTCGGAGTTACCGAATGCATAATACTCATTCATGATACAATTGTTTCTAATTTAACAGGTGCTCTATAATTTTTGTGAAATCAATATGGGACGTTAAAAGTAAAGCTGTTAGATTCCGAAATTATAACGCTAAAACTGTAGAAGATACAGTTTTCCCGACTTACAACGCCCGCAGCTGTCCAATCCTTATGAGTCTACAATAACATAACTGTTACATTTTTGGGGATAAAGCTCCAAAACAGTGTATTTTCTATATGCCACGCTTTCAAAAGGAAGTAAAATCGTAATTTGAAAAACAGTAACTTAATCATTTTAGGCTCCCTATAAACATAGAGGTATAATCTATATCTGTTTAGATGTGGGCTGTACCCAAAATTTCAAATATATATTGTTGAAAAGGCTTGCGTTAATACAAACAGACGGACAAACAGATTGTCGAACGGAAAATAAGGCGGACATTAAACAAAACCGATATACTCTTCACTTTCTTGAATGAAATTCTGATGTTAAACTGCCCCTTGTTAAAGAAGAAATACAACTATATGCAAAAAGATACATGAATAAACTACATAACCACGATAAGGCTCTAGCACTAAGATTACTGGAGGAGTCAAGCAACCATAGTTGCCTATGTTCCTTAAAAAATTACATGTCCTAGACCTACCCCACAGAAATAGATAAATATGTAAAGTAGGTAAATATATGGATTGATCTCATTGGAGCCCAAGCCATCCGGCGACGTTAACAAATAAACAGTGTAGTATAAGACAGATTGCACATAATAATAGAAATTAAAAAAAAAATTTCTTGAATGAAATTCTGATAAGTTAATATTTCAATATTTTATCTATTCTAATTATTTTATAGGTTGCATACCATTTCTCGCCTTTTTCTTCGCACATACGAAGAATCGAAAACATTGTTCGAAGTTTATTACTAGGCATTATTGTCTCCAGATCTTTTTTTGAAAGATATTTCCGCCACCAATCGTTAGTCACAGAAATCACACCAGTTTGACTGTCATAAATATCATCCGGCTGATCGTCATCAGAATGCGGACATCCATGTCTTTTGTTATCTTTTTTATTTTTTTGCTAAAAATTAATTATACATATATTGCCATTATTCACTTAGATGCTTTACTTACAACGTTAGCATTCTTCCACGCATCTTCAAGAACTTTAGGGTGTGTCCAAATCTTTCATTATTAAAAAAAAATATTACTAGTTAATATTTATTTAAAAAAAAAAAGAATATTACCTTTCTTAAAACCGTATAATCAGTGATGAGACTTTTTCCTCGACTATCTCCACGACTGGCTATAGCTTCTAAAATAAATTCATATAGGGTGTTCTGTCAAAAAACATGATTAATATGTGGCTGAACAAAATCAACTTACCAGCTAATTTTAAATTGAAAAAAAGTTATTTTAAAATAAATATACATACCTGAACCTCAGTCATGGGTATAAAAAGAACATATTCAAATTTTTGCGGCAAAAAAGTCTTCAACAGTTCAGCTTCCTTTCTCTATGATGCAAAAAGAAAAACAACTTTAATTGAATTACACAAAGTATCTGACATGTTGTATAAATAAAAATCTACAACTTTAAGACAACATAACTTGCTCATTGGAAAAAAAAAAATAAGCAATTTGTCTTACATTTACAGTGGTATATAAAAAAATTTTGATTAGTATAACTCGCAAAGGATTGGATATTGCAAAGTATTAAAATCTGGAATACCTGTACAAATTTTGATAATTTTTTGTGCAAGACATACGATCTTTGCTTCATAACTGTAATATCCTTTTTGCCTGAATCCTTGTGTTGTCCATTCTTTATTGGATTCGCATATAAATTGGCAAATTCCTTTTCTGTACCGAGGTATAACGGCTTTATAAAGTTAACCATACTGTAATCTGCAATAAAAAACAAATGTAGCTTGATATAATAATGCTATCAGCAACTGTTGTCACAAGGTATACAAACATTCTTTTAAATTATTTTGAATTGGAGTTCCAGTTAAAATAATTCGCTTTGGAGTTATGATTTTAGCGACAGCTAAACTTATAGCGGACTTGCTATTTTTTATAATATGACCCTCATCGCAGACCACAAGATCCGCACCTAAAATGATTCATGTTAATTTACTTTTTTTCTTGTGATACTTCAATTTTAATTACCAGGTTGCAGTAAATATTTGTTTACTTTTTCTCGAATACTCTCCAGTTTTGTAGAACTTAAATTTCCTCGGTTTTTATATGAGTGATAGAACACAAGAGTCCGGAAAGCTTCATATCCCACCAATAAGCAACCAGCTCGGTTAACAGATGACAACGACCAATCTTCCAATACTCGTAATTTATCTGAAATATCACTAAAGTAAACATGTTAGAGAGCTCTAGTCGATAATGATCAACGAGGAAATACCCTGAACCCTCCGCGGAGTACATATTCTAATAATTTTACGATTCTTTTATACATACATTACAAACAACTCATGCCAGGCACGCATATTTACGCGCTCTAATTAAAGAGCAGTTATCGCAGCAATTGAACTTGAGCTGCTACTTTCCCTATATAAACTTTCTTAATCAACCATTTTTAGAGCGTGATATATACCGAAATACAAGTCTCTAGTATATAAATCTATAGATAATAAGCAAAGGAACGGGCGACGGACAGACCGTACTAGATTGACATTACTGATTTACCTGATCAAGAAAATATATATTACTACTGATGGGGCGTGACACATATATGTATTTATTTTTCAAAATTAGAACTTACGATGAATCCGGAAAAACGAAAACTTTTATATGAGTCTTGCTTTTCAGTGGCCCCAACCAGCGTTGCAGTTCATCGGCCCAATTCATAACCGTACTCTTAGGACACAGAACTAAAACTTTGCTTGTATTTAGTTCTTTGTATGAAATAACGGTGTGCAGTAGAGCTATTAACTAATATATATGCAATTAAAAATCATCATTTGTGTCCATAATTTTTATTCAATGATGCTTCACCTGTAAAGTTTTTCCAAGGCCCATGCAATGAGCCAAAATGCATCCCGAACCAGAGTGTTTTTTAGAGTGATCAATTCCTCCATAGCATGAATCATACATAAACTTAACTCCGTCGATTTGATGTGGCTTCAATTGTTTCACGATGTCGTCGTCGACCTTTATAAATGTTTTTGTGCTTTCCATGTAATCAAGTATTAAATCACTTTTTTTGGAATTTCCAGCTTTGGCTTTTATTGCCTTCGATAGAATCACATGTTTTTTTTCCAGCCTTCGTATTCTCTCACTTTCTGATTTTTGAGCAGCTCTTGTCTCATTAGCCAACTGATCCATACGAAGCATTGGTTTAATAAATCTCGATTTTTCTTCAACTGGCTCTGGCTCAACATCAGAATAATCACTTTCCGAACTAAGAACGATTTCTTCGTTTTGATTACGTTTTTCCGCTTCACATAATAATTTCTCCAATGATTTCTTGGATTTATTTTTGTTAATAAAGTTATCAGTCGAGAGTACGTCGCAAACTTCAAAACTATCAGATTCTTTGTTCTCAGATTCCAATTTAGATTCATTAGTTTCATTAATTTCATCGTCCTTATTATTATTATATGGTTCGCTTTCAAAAACTTGCAAAAATTTGTCCACCACATCTCCCTTATTCTCATCTTCAGTTGAAGATTCTTTTGAGAGATTGTATTCGCTTTGATCCGAAAGACCAGAATCACTGTTTGACTCATTTAATAATTGCTGTTTGATTTGCTCGTTAAATCGTAACAGGTATTGATCCTCCGTTATAACCTCATCTTCACTCTAAAAAATAAGGGTTTGAGTAAAAAATTTTCCATTAAGAAATTCAATTCTAAAAGTAACATTTATCCATGTTCTGTTTTAACTACATACAAACTCACTTCTTTGAAACTATTTTCAGTATCGTACATCTCCAAATCATCATCCAATACAGTAGGCGTATTCGCAGCTTTAGTACCCACAAATTTTTGATTAATTTTATCATTCGATTTGATTCCCCTGTTTTGGGTATGTCGCTTTTTAAGTCCATTTAAATTGGTGAGCCTATTAAGTACAAAATATTGTTATGAGGCATTAAAATTAAAAATATATTAAAAGATATTTTTAACCAAACATTGCTGCTACTTTATATTTAGATATTTCTATTTTTGACGATGCTTAGTATTCGATGTTATTGTCGAATGTGGTGATTCTAGCTCTTAAAGCTTACGAGATTTACTCTGATAACTAGGCTTCAATGTTGTGTTTAACCTTTTTCATTGAATGGGAAAGTAATAAGAGGAAGAATAACTCATATCCCATCACTTCAGATCGACATATTTTTGTAACATTTTGGGCTACAAACCTTTCTATTTCTTTATCCGTATTATTTTCGGAAGAACCTGAATTTGTGTTGTCATTGTCAAAATCACGAGATGTTTGCCAAAAATTACTATTGTTAAAACCTAAATTAATATATTTACTGAGATCAATACCATCGCTGTACTCAAATTCTCTTTTCAAACTATAAGCTTCATCCAAAGGTTTGGCTAATAAATTTCGATCTTTTGGATTTTCGTCTTTGTTATGACCATCCAAACTTTCACATTCACTCTCTGTAGTAGAGGTAGCAGATGTATCTAAGAGATACTTTTTGGCGTTATGATTAATTCTACGCCTTTTTTTTAGCGAACCTTTTGAAAATGTTTGAATAGATTGATCAGATGTTTTATTAATATTGGCAACTATCTTAAGTTTTTTAATTTTTTCAAATATATATTCTTTGAACTCATCTTCCGTTTTCGAGGATAATGATTTGCATTCATTATAGAAATCCTTTACAAAATCAATTGTATTCGTTAAAATGGTACTTAACACACTTTTATTTTCAGCCATGTGCTTATAAAGGCTTTCAAAATATTCATCACTGCCCTCAACTTCCAAGGGTTCTGAACAGTTTTCTGAAAGAGTCGTGTTACTCCGAGTTAGACATTCATTAAGAGGGTTTTCATCAGCTTTCTTATCGATATTTTTTAATTTAAGCTGTTTCAATTTATCAATTGTATCATCTATGAAGTTTGTGACATTTTCTGGAATCGTTTCAACAATGGATCCATTGGTTATAATGTAACTCAGAAGCACATCTTTAACATTATCCAACTTAGGTTGACTTAACACTTCTTGAGATGTATAGTTATGATCATTTAAGGCATCCGAAAATTCCAAATCATTCTGTGGGTCTTGTTCAACATCTTTCTGCAATGCACACATTTCTCCAACGTTGATGTGACTTGGGACAAATTCCTCGTTGATTCCCTGAGCTGTCTCGACTTCAACTTGACATATTTGTTCCATTGGCAAATCCATGAATGTGGTCTCTGTTATTTTTTCATCCTCAAAAGTGATTTCGGTTTTAATGTGCAGGTGGTCCTCTGACACTGTACCTTCACCAATTAAATCGGATTGCAATAAATTCACATTCGGTATAAAATCCATTTTTAAACCTAAAACATAATGTAAAAGTATGTTATTTTGTCTGTCCATAATTGCACAATTTCATGTAAAACTAAACAGGAAGCAATAGAATTACCATACTACATATACCATATATATTATAGTAGACAAATATTAAAATTATCTTTAATCTAAATAACTGTTTTCAATTTTGTAGGTAAACAAATGCAGACTTTATCTGATATGATGAATACTTTTGATAATGGCGATGTGCGATACATTAATATCGATATCTTAGTATTTTCGTGTATACTTTTATTACTGCTACCAAATATCGCTTTCAAATAACTAAGCGACTAGCACGAGTAAAACTGAACCAACGCAAATTGAAGCAAAAACCTTATTAAAAAGATAAACTAAAAATCATTGCTTACTAAAAGTGAAGTTAAATTAATATAATGCTTTAAAAAAAATGATAACAGCCGATAATATTATTAGTAGCTAAGTATTAGCCCCAATCTAAGTCAAATCTTTATCAATGGACTTCCTTTATTCAAGATCGTAGAAATAATAATTATTGAACAATCACAGATACTGCATCATTTAACGGCTAATTGTAATTTTGAACTGCATACTCGGCAATTTAAACATAATATAAAATGAATATAAGGAATGCCCCAAATAATTGATAATATGAATTTGTTTTAATTGCAATATCGATAGCTCGATATCGATAGGTAGATAAGTCAGTTTTAATGTTCTGCTTTGATTAAAGACAACAGTTAGTTTACGTTTATTTTAGCAATGAAGAAAAAGCAATTGGAAAACTATGAAGAAAAAATTGAAAAGAAATTCAATTCCATGCGATTTCCACCCAGAGGAATACCAAAACATGTTCTCAGTCGCTCACTAAAAATAGTTAACGATTCAAATGATAAATTTTGGTTAAAAAAAAACTTATCATGTGCCTCACCAGTTCACTATGAACTTCACAATCATTCCGATGCTTACAAAAAGTTAAATTTAGCCCGAAAATGTATGTTAGGACGAGACTGGCATAATTTGGCAAAACTGTTAACATCCAACCTAGTTGGCGATCGCTTAACACAAAAAAGTTCATATCCCGTATTTTCAGAAGTAAGTATAGTACTATATGCACAGGATGAAAAATTAAATTAATGATCAGCTTTAACTTCTTAAGTTGGATGAAATTTAATTGTATTCTATGCTTAAACATGTAACTATTACCGCACTGCATTACACAACGAACATTCTCAGAAAACACACATAATTGAAGCCAGTGCTCGAAATATCCAAAAACGAATTACACAGAATCCACGTTAATTGGCTACTTAGCTAAGCTATCAGATGATTTAATTTAAAATTACTATAGATTTGGAATTCATACTGTAAGGTTACATTTTTAGACCGCTGGGTCTAAATAGATGAAAGAGTTCTATCAGTAATTCTCTAAAGATCTTAGACTTGCCTTGGCGACACATCGCTGAAGCAAGTAGGGACAAAGCCAACCTAAAAAATGAAACCGATATAAGAAAGAAACAAATTTGCATAATGCACAGAGTCTAGCTCCAAGACGTACGAGATAAAAACTGATTTTCGCACTCGTAAAAGAAATCATTAATATTTTCAATTAAAAATTTAGGGATACTTTAACTATTGTCCTAAATTACAGTTAGATTATTGGCATTAAATAAAATAAGAGATATATAATTTTTGGGTCTAAATAAATCGCTTTTAAAATTGTTGTTTCTAGCTGTTCTTCAGTGGTATGCAGTTTTTCTGAATTTCTATTGGGCATAACTTTTATATGTATTTCTGATGGTGATGCAGACTATTTAATCCATCTAACTGACATTAAAAAAGAGTTTATTATTAAAAGCTTTTAAGTGTTTTACAATACGAAACTATTTATATTATCCAAAATTTGATTTTCTTTTCAGTATGTCTCTATATTTTTAACATTGGAAGATCCCGAACTATTGCTAAAGCTACAAAGGACTATTACACCATCTACATCGCAACCCCACAACAAATCTACAAAACTTGAAAATGCAAAAATATAGTATAAAGAAATGTTTATTATATTATAAGTAATAATATAAATATATAATTACATTCTTAACCATTTCTTTTATATTAAAGGCTACCGATTCGATCTACAAGAAATAATGTAATCCGTATTATCCAACAATAGGGATGGATTCCACAAATATATAAAATACCGACACTAATTTCTACGACCCAATAGATTATTCTTGTGTTCATCTAACATTAAACTGAACGTAGATTATCCCATGTAGTTCTAAAACACAAAGCATTGCCTAGAATTTAAAGGCTATCCTGCACATTTAGCGGTATCCATCCCTTTTCGTTCACTCCATTCAGTTATGCATGGATTTCACACCCGACTCCACATTCGTGATCCCACAGGATACCAATTCACTGCTTACTTTTTCTGACAGTATTTCGTTGACAGTTGGTTAACATACTTGTGCCTCTTCTTTACTTACTCGGAATTTCATAGCCAGTTTAGCACCTACAAAAATGTTAGAATCACTTTTAATCTCGGTACTAAGAAAATCGATATCTTAAGCGCATATGTTAATTTTTTATCTATAATGCCAAACTTATGATGATATTTGCTCGATCAAGACTGGACTGTTTAATATTTTTAAGCTTATTACAAATTAAGCATTTTGATTTCTCATGCTTAATTAGTCGACAAGTTAACTGAAATATATCCGGTAATCTATTATCGATTCGACAATTACGTTCTATTTTACATTCGACTGTAATATTTAGATTGTTAGTATGATGTGTTAAAATGTGCACTGTTGGCAAAACGATAAACATATATAAACTTAGGTTTATTTTCAAAGAACGTATATTAATATTGTATTGAATAAAATACTTGATTAAATATTATGTTATTGCTCCTAAATGTAATCATGTTCGTGATGTGTTTAATGATTAGTTATGCACAGAGTTTGTATCCGTAGCGTAGTTCACACTGAAAAGCACAATTCCTTTCATCTCGTGTCGGCCGTAGTGCCCCGATTAGCCCATTAAAAAAGTACGTATACGCTAAAATAATCAAGGTTAAAATAAAATCGAAGATCCATAATTTTTTAGTATAGGTCTTCTTCCATGGAGAAATCTGATGTTTCTCCAGCATAGAGTGAACTGAAATGAAGTGAATATATTTACATATATAGTAAACATTTTTTAAAATTCAATCTTGATCGTACTTTACGGCGCGACTAGTAAAGAATACAATGCGCTTCAACTTCTTGTTGTAGAAGAAATAGTTGAAAGACCATAAACAGCCAGGTTCCCCAAACGGATCAGAGCTTAAGTCCGGATTATAGCTATATATATCGCATTCCGACAAGTTCACCTCATCATCTACGGCTGACCACAACGGCTGACGCAGAACCTGGTACTGATCTCCAGCTAAGGCTGATAAATTTGAATGAACGGAATTCATAACCCATGGCAAAGAAGGTTCTTTGCTAAACTCATGCGACTAAAAAAAAAATAAAAATATGTTGTTTCAAGCAGATTTTCAATGAATCATAGAATTGTTTTCGAAAATACCTTTGCATCTGAAAAATCATAATCAGGTTCAAATGACGCATTTAATGTTGCAATCAAGTAAAATAAAGTTTTGCGAGATATTGTGTCACATAAAATTACGCCTTCATCGCCCGATTGACTGTTGTTGCGATGAAAATTTGGTGAAAGATCCGACAATGTTTGCGGAGGCGATAACGCTTGTAAATCATGGCCGTGCGTCTCCGCTGTAAATCGTTTGTACAATACCTTCTCGGCTGCAACCATTTTGCTAGAAAAAAAAAACATATATATATAAAAAAGATTGTAACAAACCTTATCTGGGTTTACAGATATATGCAAAATGATGATTTCGATCTCATACTATATCAAAAACAGCAGTTCTAGTTTCAAAACTGTGAAAGATAACTTTTCGTGATTTGCGACACCATATATTTTTAATCAGGTATTGTACATATTTAAATTTCAACTATCGCTTCGGTAACGCGTTCGGGGCGTTTATGCATAGCAAGGTAGATGTTTCCGAATATCATGAATAGGGTAACATAAAAAATACTCGATAAGAAGACTGATTTGCAGGTGTCATAATACGAAATAACATAAAAGGAAGGCGAACTTTAGCTAAATAAAATAGTTTCATATAAACTTTCTTCTTGACATTTTTCCAGTCAGAGTCGTTGCATAAAGATAACGTGAAAAATATTTAATTTTATTATTTGAATTATAGAGGCAAATGATAGATTTTTTACACTTCTTTTAATTAAATTTTTAGCTGAAGGTCTCAGTTTTGCAAGTGCCTTTATACATATTTATATTAAATATTAAAAATTAATTAATTGGAAATTTCATACCAGGAGTAGCTTTCGATTCGTCCAAATATTGTTATTCCGCCAGTTTGTATCGAGAGCGCATTATTAATAGCTTCGAAACGCGAGCTCTCTAGCAACTTCATCTTGGTTTCCAGCAGTTTCACTCGCAATCAGTTCACCTTCAAGATTGTCTCTTTGAGCAATATCTTTCGAGTTGTGTAGCCTATCTAATGAGACAACCAACGTAGGAGGCGTTTTTTGAAACGATGATTATTAGTATTCCAAATCAATCAATCAATATATAAAAATTGATTCAATGGTCCTTAGGCGCTTTGCGGTCTTTTTGAATATATCGGCGTCTTGATGTTTCTCGGTTGGTTTGCTCTTGATGAGTGCATCGCCCAGAATGTAGTTGTTTGAAAAAGTGTACAATTTCTGAACATGGTATCTGGATGGACTGTAATTCTCTTTTTAACTGCCACTTTTTTCTCGACTTTATAAATATTCTGCAGTCTGCACTGTTTCATTAACATTACAGTTAACCGAATTTCCTTTAAATTTTTTTTGATTGCTGGTACTGTTTGGTGGCGCTAAATAGTGTTCTTTGTTTTGCTATATTTTTGTTTGATTATTTAATTATTTTTGTTGTATAACTTTGCATAGATTCACACATACATATGGATTTATTTGTGTTTTTTTTTTTAGCTGTGCATGTGTAGATTCATACATACGTCTTGTTCCGCATAAGCATTAACATAAGCCTATATATGTATATGTATTTTTATACTAAACACTTCTGTGTATACTATAAAGGTATATGTGTTTTTATTTTCGAAAGTGTTTGCAATGACCTTCGTATTCAGGAATACGCAGATATAAATATGGCGTCGAAAATTCCCAAAAAGACGCCGACTCTTGTTTGATTTACTTTGTTAAACAATTTCTTTGTGATTTTAAGCACTTTAATTTAAAAATGTTCAGAATCCATTAAACGAAACATATTTGAATATTCCATTTGATGCTTTTAGATTTACATTAGCTACACAAATATATCGAGCTAAGAATGGAGCTAAATTTTTCTTTTTATCTCTTTAGTTTTTTTTTACATTAGTCTTGTCTGCTGAACACAGGTTTCAGTTATATGCGGATAGTATTTAACTGGTGAAAACTGAAATATACTAAAGAATATCGAAAAGTATTTTTACATATTTCGCATACATTATTTCGTCAAGATAGCGCACGCAACTTATATTTATCAGACTGTAACATTATATACGACGACAAATAATTCAATATAACATTGAAGGTGTTCAAAGTTCAAAGAAAGGATAGGTTATTCAAATTGAATTATACTAAGGAAAAAATTCATTCCAAAATGAGACAATTAAAACCAGCATTAGGCTGCAATTGTGCTAAAGTGCTAAAGAATTGGTAATTTTAGTATATGTTTATCCGTATAAACTAGAGTTAACAAGTGTTTTGAGTCGATTGCCTTACTATTTATGGAGTGACAATTTATCAAGCGAGTCTCTCTTGAGCTTATTCATCGACTATATATAAATATTTTATTGTAATCCAAAGGAAGGCAAGTAAATAGTTTTGAAGATAGATGAAAACTGCCATCGTTTCTAATTTCAAAAGATTTTCTGAACACCTGTGAATGCTTCCTTTCCTCATATTTTAAAGGCGACTTAAAATTAATCTTTATAATCTTAACCATTTCTTTTTTATTTACCTTTACAAATAATCCTATAAATATATTATAACTAAATCAATCATTAACCAGATGTGTATGACGAACTAATATGAAACTTACGGCGAAAAACGAACAAATGATAGTTAGTCTGACGCAAGTAAACGAGCGATACTAAAACTAAAACCAACAGAACGACATAGAATAACGATAGTATGGAACAATGTTAATGAGCTCATTGCAATTCGTTATCGAACTTGTTCACAAAAAAAACAATTCAACTCTAATAAATATATACTCAATAAATGTATCGCAATCGGATAGATGAATGAATAAAAAATTATAAATTATAATTTTATAAAGTTAATAGTGGATTGAGTAAATCAATGTTTAATATTGTGTGAATTGTATTTACGTGTGGAAGTCTATACTGGCATTTATCAAAGTAGACACAAAACCATTGGGTGTTGCCCCAAATAGTAGATACATTTTACATTATAAGAAGTTCATGTAAATTCAAGTAACTGTCAAATGAAGTTAAAAAAAATACTATTAAATACATATGACTTCATAACTACATGCTAATACTTATATGTATACCTATGTAATGAATTTCAGATCAAGAATTTTGTATATAAGATGGCGGAGGGAAATACTGGAACTACTACAGAGGGTGCCGCTGCTTTGGCTGCCCCACATCCCAACGCTGAAGTAATCAGGGGACAAATATTTGAAGTTGGTCCCAGGTATAGGAAACTAGCATATATTGGTGAAGGAGCATATGGAATGGTGGTGTAAGTATACTCCTAATACACATTAGATATACATACATAAGCCTTTGAAGCTCTAAGATTACAGTTTACTTGTCCAACGCGCAGTATTTTGATATGTACGTGTATATGCATGTGTTTCAACAAATGTACATACCACCATACATATAATTCACTATTTACTTACTTTATGTAGTTAAGGTAAATTTTGTGAACTTATCAAAACTAACCAAACAACTGGACTAAGATAAAAGATTAGAACATATATGTTCTTATACTTTTAACATTTTATATATGTATATGTATATAAGGAATGGTTCTTACTTGAATAAACCTTTCCGCTACTGAATGACGAGCCTCAAAATATTAGATATGACAGATTTGCACCTGATTGCCACGCCCACGAATACGCCATACAACACATTAATCTATAAATTTATGATAATTTTCTATTAATTAATTTAAAAGCTAGATTTATTTTAGTAAACCCCTATATTTCAAACGTTTTTAATCTTTAATTGTGTATCTATTAAAGATGTAATTGAATTATTTTGTTGCTTGGTAAATGAGTAAAAGCTAACATCATCCGGAAAACGCACAATGATCCTTACAACATTTTTAAGAAAACGAATCTTTTTTTGTTTTAATATTTTTTAGTCGTTCTTTAAAAAATTGATTTCTATCTAAACACCTATTTTAATCATAATTACATTTTATGAATTTCCTTATGATCGTGTCATCCTGTGCATAGATTTTAAGAGAAATGATTTGGGAATTAATAAATTAGGAAATATTTTTCTACTTTTACTGTGATGTTTTAAGATAACAATGTATATTGTTGAAAAGTAAGTAAACCAATATTTAGTATAGGTCGAAACTGTATGAGACCAGACTATAGAATCTATGAAGTATATTAAAATAATGTAGTAATATAAATTTCAATATGTGGCGCAACGAGGCCTCAACCGCTTAAAGAGTATATATATATTATTGATCTGTATGACGAGCTTAGTCGATCCAACCATGTCTGACTGACGGTCTAACTGTTCGTATGCATGAACGCATCGATCCCAGAACCTATAGCTTGAAATTTTGAGAGAGCTTGTTTCTGAAAAATATATGTCGAAGATTCAGTATAATTGTTTAGATTGTTTTGTTACCACACCATCACTTTATTCGCCTATCGACAATAAACAAAAAGGTCTAATTTTTACCATAGACTAAAATTAGTCTCGATTTGCTTTGCAATTTGCTGCGAGTTGAACATCAGCCGAAGTATATTGCCAACATATTTCAAGCATGCCGTTTTCCTTACTAGCTTTTGCAAAACAATGCGAATAAAGATAGGACTAATTTTAGGTCATTAAAGATTTCAGCATCTATGTCCAGTAAACAGTTACAGATCGATCAACCAATAATAGTTCACGCATTTTTTATACATTGAACCCAATGCGAATTCAGAAATATGCGTGGCAGATCATATAAAGTATATATATTCTTAATCAGGATGACGAACCAAGTCGGTCTAGCCATGTCTGCATAGTTCTTGGAAACCACAAAGGCTGGAGGCTTGAAATTTTAATATATACTCATGTACCCGATGCGATGTACGTCTTTATACAATCGATACACTAACTTAGTATTTAAGTAGAGATTTTGTATATTTCGGATTTTGGATACATCTCATCGTTCTACATCATAGTGATCTTACTTTACATTTTATATTTATATATTTTTATGTTCTCTTACAGATCTGCTGACGACATGTTGACAAACCAAAGAGTTGCTATCAAAAAAATTTCACCCTTTGAGCATCAGACGTATTGTCAACGAACGCTAAGGGAGATAACAATTTTAACCAGATTTAAACACGAAAATGTAATCAAAGTGCAATTCTGGTTCATTTTAACTATGCTAAAAAATTTTTCATTTAGATTATTGATATACGTGACATCCTGCGAGTAGATAGCATAGAACAAATGAGGGATGTATATATTGTACAATGCTTAATGGAGACTGATCTGTATAAACTACTTAAAACTCAGGTGATTTTAAATATAAATGTTTTTAATGACTTCGTGCTATTTTTAATAATAGATTGATTTGTCTTACTGTAATTGTTGACCAATTTTTCAACTTTGACCCAAGCTTGTTTATTTTTGCGCTAATACAGTACTAACTATTTTTTATTTTCAGAGGCTGAGTAATGATCATATCTGTTACTTTCTGTATCAGATATTGCGTGGCTTAAAGTATATCCATTCGGCAAACGTTTTACATCGAGACCTTAAGCCGAGCAACCTTTTGTTAAATAAGACATGCGACTTAAAAGTGTGTATATATAAATAACTTTTTTCTGACATGTTACTTATACAGTAAAAATTTAAATGTTATTCTTATGTAGATTTGCGACTTTGGCTTGGCACGAATTGCTGACCCAGATCACGACCATACTGGTTTTCTTACAGAATATGTTGCAACAAGATGGTACCGAGCACCTGAAATTATGCTTAATTCAAAAGGATATACAAAATCCATCGATATCTGGTCTGTTGGATGTATTTTGGCCGAAATGTTAAGCAACCGACCAATATTTCCGGGAAAACATTATCTTGATCAACTCAACCATATTCTTGGCGTGCTAGGATCTCCATCACAGGAAGACTTAGAATGTATTATAAATGAAAAGGCAAGGGTTAAGACAACATTAATATATGACTGATTGCTAATAATTATCTTCTAGGCACGAAATTATTTAGAGTCTTTGCCTTTTAAACCAAATGTGCCATGGTCGAGGTTATTTCCAAATGCGGACGCTTTGGCTTTGGATTTACTTGGTAAAATGTTAACGTTCAACCCGCACAAACGAATTCCGGTAGAGGAAGCGCTTGCACATCCATATTTAGAGCAGTATTATGATCCTGGCGATGAGGTAACCTTAACGCTTCAATGATAAGATAACAGCTTATCTTTATAAAAAGCTAATTATGTATGTTTTACATTGTAGCCTGTTGCAGAAGTACCATTTCGCATTAATATGGAAAATGATGATATATCGCGGGACGCTTTGAAATCGTTAATCTTTGAAGAAACGTTGAAATTTAAAGAACGCCAACCAGAACAGGCGCTATAAAAACAATTATTAAAAAATAAAAATCCGCATCTTTAGTCATTTGTTTTATTATGATTTTCTTTTCTTGTAATATGGTACTTTATAGAATACAGTTTCTCATACCATATTTACTAAACTATACTAACGTATATAAAATTTCTCTGTCTATGAACAACGCCCTTTATTCTACATGGTTACTTAGGTAAATCCCATCACAAATAAGTAAATACCTCAAAGAAGTCAACACGAAGTTTTTAAATAATATTTTAATTTAAAAATTTTTAGTTACTTATTTTTAAATTTGTTTTTGGTTTTTTTATAAGAGTCTCTAAGGTTATCTTTAGTGTGTCGATCCCACTAAATACAGTTTTATATTGTAAGAGATCATTGTTCAATGTAATTTATTAGAAGCAAAGTGGTAGTAGCAAAGGGAATTTTCTTAATGAAGAATCAATTTATGGACGAAGCGTACCTTCTATGCCTGCTTTTTAGTTTTCCGATGGTATTATTTTATGTTTGTTTCGCTGTTTATAACTGAACATGGAAGAATTATGTTTGTATGGTTTGATGATGCTGTATAGCTTACTGCACATGTAATACTATACGTGCTGTTTGAAATAATTAGTAAGAAAGTTTACTGCTTTCTGTATGATTAATTTGTAATCTTTGATTTGATTTACTTATCAGGAAACTAAATAAATACATATTAAGTAGATTTTTAAATATCCAACTCAATACAGTATATCTAAAAACTTTCGTAGGCGTTTTTATTTTCAACTGATTCACTCAATATTTTTTTTTAAAAAGTGTCGTAAATCAAAATGAAATTTGGTGTAAGGTGTATGTAATTGAGAGGTCGTTCGGGCACCTCAGAAACGGTATTTATTTATCGTTAAAAAACCAGAAAGCAAAAAAAAACATAATCATAAAGATCAATTCATTACAACCTTTTAGTTGTATATTGCACGTAAACTTATTAAAGTGAAGTTTATTCTATGTGTTTACTGGTATGACATTTATGAATCTAAATTATTCAAGTTTTCAAACTATTAGGATATAAATAACACCCCTATATTTTTTTGTCGTTTACAAATTACAATTTTGAAACTTCAATGTAAAAACAAAACACACATTTTCATCCTTAATTAAGTGTCGCGTGATTTGAAAATTCTCAAAACTAATATTATAAGTATAATATATAATATATAGATTTATTGAAATACAACATATTTGTATCTGGTCAATCGACCTAAATAACAACTAATGTATGTGCATACGGGCATTTTCAGTCCAATCGACTATGTTCAATGCAAAACCTTTTACAACTTCTATTTTATTGCATTAATTGTCTGTTGTGTGTATACGTCTACAAGAAGGAACATCTATTATATTTAGATCTTATAATTTATGTAATGTATTTTTTGAGTACACAGGCAATTTATTCGCAAAATCTCTGTCGTATACTACAATTAAATAGTTTCAAATATTTAAATCAGAGATCAAAATAAAAATTCTTCTAAAAGATCTACAATCTATTGTCCACAAAATTTATTTGGTCATATCGAATATCGCTATTTAATATATTGTTTTTAGTATATGAAGTCCTCAATACAGTAGGTCAACAGAGTTTTCTCTGGAAAAAATTTGTGAAAAACTTTCGTCTTGTAGGTGATAATTTGAAAATTAATAAAAACTTATAAACATAAAAATTGTATTCCTTTTCAGATTAAAATTAAGTATATGTTATGTTTTTCTAAAATTTCTAAATTTGGATTTTTCTTGTGAGTTAACTTTGCGTGTGCAAAAAAACAACAAAAAAATTTAAGAATCTTATGTCTTGACTGTTTCATTCTATGTATTAGCTAACTTTTAATATGATGTCCAAAAAGTAAACTGGGTTTTGTTATTATATATATAAATATTTAAGTAAGATTATCTCGTGTCTAATGCCCATATGTACATTGTAAACACAATATAATCAAACATTTATTTGACTTAATATCTTAAAGACTATGGAACTTTAATATGTATATGAATGTTTGTTCTCAATTTGCA
This sequence comes from Drosophila eohydei, assembly GCA_035045825.1. NCBI lineage: Eukaryota > Metazoa > Arthropoda > Insecta > Diptera > Drosophilidae > Drosophila > Drosophila eohydei. The sequence goes on from JAWNOT010000045.1 coordinate 6,736,725, forward strand.
AAACATTCAAATCTTAAAAAAATTATTTTATTATTTCACAAGAACAATAGCACTTTGTTATAATAAATATATAAAACCTTGATGATGATTGAAATATAGTAAATGAGTTAGGACTGTTTGAGAAGCATTTAATTTGATATGCATACTTCCGTATATGCACTAATATAAACAAGTTAAATTAAATATCTTTCCTTTTTACATTTAAAACAGGAAAATTTTCATTGGTCATAAAATAAATTGATGTATGTATTTACAGCTACGATTGCTTCAATGTATGCATTTCAAATAAACAATTTACTTTATTGAAAATGCACTATAAATAAAGGTTTTAATTTTTTGTAAGCATTGTTAATAAATCTTTAATCTTTGTATGTTGAAATTTTGAATAATTAAAAAGTAATTATCATGTCTGATTTCAAAAGTTCATTTTTTTCCACTGTAAAGAGCCCTTGGCTTATCCCGAACTTAAGCAGGGTTGAACTCAGTCGGCTAAGAGCTCGTGACAACAATATTTGTGTTTGTAGGAACCAGTAACTATCGTACTGTTTAGTAGTATTTGAATTTGTATATATGTACTATATATAAATATATGTATATGTACATGTAAGATTACCCTGCCTGAGGTACTCCTGCTATCCGCAAAGACGCTCCTCTTCATTGTAAACTTCCTCTCAGGATCTGCGAGGATTGTGTTCAAGGGTACTCCGACTGTAACAGTTATATATTCTCCTCTTATTGGAAAGTACTCGCTCTGCGCACTCCTAGTTTTTGTCAGGACACGCACATTATTCTCCTGCGGGTCGCAGACTCACTGCGCTGCTCTCCTATGGCTGAATTTGCTGTATGCTGCCGCTTTAATCTAATGGTTTCGAAGGGTTATTGTGTAAGTGACGCGAATCTGTGGGAGCGAAAGAGACCTACTCCCTGACCCATATATATATATTTATATGTATTTCTGAATATATGAAGTAGCCAAAAATTAATTTAGCTTTGAAAGCACAATTAATTATAAATTATATTATCAATTTTAAATTAATTATTTAACATATTTAGAAACGAAAAGAAACAATTGAGAGGAGAAGGAAAACTGCGATCAAAATGTGCTATGTTATTGTTTTTTAAGCAGAATAGCGACTTCTATGCGAGGAGGAATACAATTTTACAATTTTGTGTCGATTTTAAGGTTTTATTTCTTAAATGAAACTAAGAAGAATCCCTAATATATTAATGTTGATAACATTTCCCCTATCTGTTAAGTATCAAAGAAAAAATTAATTGCATTTTAGGTTTTACTCTGCTATACTCTCATTTGTCTACTTGTTTATTTTTATACCATTCGAACAATAGATACTAGAATTCAGCAAAAAGAAGGGCAAAAAATTTTTCTGAATGAATGAAAAAAGTAGTCACGCTGAAAATACAATATGTTTAAATGTAGGGTATATAATAGTCGAATATCTTAGAGCCCCCTTAACAACAAGAGGTATATAACAAAATCCTTACAAACATTTGAAAAAAGTGAACCCATTCGTAACGCGTAGCAACCTTAAACGTATGTATATCATGTTTTATTGTCAAACATAACACAATATTACACAACTGAAGCACATTATACGAAATATATTTTGAAAATATACATATTTATCGAAAATAAAGTCTTACGATGTCTGAAAACGAAGATTTCGAGTCCTGTGGCTTTGCAAATATCACGGAGCAGGTACAACAGCCAGTGCTGGAGCCCGAAGAGATGGGAATACTTCCGCCCAACCATCCGTTACTGCGAAGGTTTCAACTCTCTTTGAGGGAACATCTTTTGCGTACAAAGAACAAGCTTGAAAATGAGATAACAGATATTAAGTATCATGTTAAGGCCAAAGAGGAACGCCGAGAAGAACAAGGATTGGCATTGTATGATATGCAAAATAAAATTGCATATCAGGAGCAACAAATAAAAGAAATATCTGCACAAATTGATGAGCATATTGAAAAACGACAACAGGAAGAAGCAGCTGTTGAAATTCTTAAGAAGGAATATGACGAGAAAATCAAATTAACAAGAACTCAAAAATCGTTATACCATACCCGAATGATGGAACTAGAAGATCTGCAAAGTTTGGGCAGTAATATAAAAAATTGGGCATATGAAGTCGAAGATGAAGTTAAAAATGCAAAGCGGATAGTTAGCCGCGATGCTCAACTGCAAAAGCAGCTGTCAGAGGAAAAAAGAAAGTCGGACATACTTTTTTATCGACTCGAAATGGAAGTAAAGAAAAAAGAAGCCGAGTTGCAATCAATTTCTGAAGATGAAGTTTCAATTAAAGAGGTTGTTAATGTCCTTAATATGAGTATTGCCGATGCAAATACTGACTTAGAGGCTTTACAAAATGAGCATAAAAGGTTAATTCAAGCCTGGAGTGAAGTCATCATAGCAATTCAACTACGAGATAAAATTCTATTTCAAGTTCAGGATAATATACGGTATGTATTATAACTAAATAGTATTGAGTAGCTTTAGTAATAAATGCAATTAAAAAAGTAAACAAAAAGAGTCAATAAAACTGAATTCAAATGGAATTGAGGCAGTAAAAAAGCAAATTTCGAGAGAAATGGAGCTTAACAAAAAGCTGGAATCCTTTAAGCAAAGATTGGCCGATGATATGAGTAATCTAAGTAGAGACTGTAAGTTAATACGTTGAAACAAACTCAATAAAATTATTAATTTATACTAATTTATAGGCCAAAATGAAGTTGAAGCTCTACTTGCTCTGCAAACCAAGCTAGACGAGTTTCCAGATTTTCTGGCACGCACCGAAACGGATTTACAAGAAGCAACTCGCGAAGGAAATAAATTAATATCAGAAATGCGTAGGCTAGATCTGGTCTTAGACAAAAATCACCAAAAGAAATTTCGAACTGAGGAAGCCATCTTGAAGTTAGCTCAGGATCAACTTATCACTGATAAAGCTAGTGCATATCGTTTAAAATTATTGAATAAGGCGCAGGAGCATCGCCGAAATGTTGATATTTCTTTGTCGAAAGTACAAAATCAATTGGCATTGGCAATGCTCGATGTAGAGAAATTGCGAAGTGTATTGTTTAATACAAAGAAAGAAAATGACAAGGTTCAAGACAATTTAACTAAAGCTGAAAAAAAATCAAATAGTTTGGATGAAGAACTAAAGAAACTACAAAGTAAAATTGAAATCAAAATGCAGCGATTCGAAAAGATAAACAGTCAAATTGAAGAGATTCACAACGCCCATGGTGACGAAACTGGGAATCCAACTGAACTTAAGGTAAGATTGATTTTGTTTTTTGACCCACTTCAACATAGTCTAAATTTGAGAACAAAAACAGAGCGCCTAAAGTGTTTTTCTATTGCCTGAAACCATGGAAATGGCAGTTTAAGCTACAATAGATTTATTAAAATATATATAACAGGTAGAAGATGGAGTGCAGACCTCAATCTTAACCAAAAGCAACAGCACAGGCAATATAGCCCTATTCATCAGTCAGTTTATCTCTCGTACGTAATATGTTTCTAAATTTGTTTCCTTACAAGAAATCTTAGTGATATATTAAAAAATGTTAACAAAAGTTTTTTTTCTGTTGTAAGCCGTTCTAATATCGGACTTAGCTGGTTTGGCTTAAGAATGAGTTAAGGTCGTGTGCTATTAATTTACCAATTGATTCAAATTATTTTAATTGTTTTCATCATTTAATAATATTAAAATTTATTTCATAGATAAAGCAAATAGAAAAATCTATTCACGTGGGCGAGCACCAAATCAGAGAGCATCAACAGTTTTGGATAATGCTTCAAAATCATTATGTGAATTTGACCCACAAAAGAAGCGATCAATTGCATGAAATTCAGGTGACTAGAAAACGTAAGTATCAAACTAAACTATTAAGTTATAGTACTAATAACCATCTTTGATCAAAACGAAGAGATATTTGCTAAGTTGCATGTAACACGAAGAGGTATTTGTAAGCTCATATGTAATACGAAGAAGAATCGTGGCAGACCTCAGAAAGCTTATATTTTTGAAAAGGATTAGCACCAATGTCAATGCTTCTTGTCACAATCATCGGAGGAAACCCCGATTTTTAAATAACTAAACCCGTTATTGTTAAGTAAACGGGGATTATAAAAATCGGCTATGACCAATCGCACATACCTTTATTTTTACCTTGAACCAATTGAAATTAGAGTTTCAATTGTTTTGTGAAAATAGCCTCATAGAGTATATATATTCTTGATCAGGACGACGAGCCATGTCTGTCTTCCCACCATGTCCGTCTAGACCACTAAAACTAACGTATATTCCTGTATACGTAGTGTGAATTTATATTTCTGAAATTTCCAATTTTCGGATCATGGATAAGTCCGTATTGCACTCAGGAATTTAAATTTAAAAACTGCATCTAGACCAAATATTATTTGTTTTAACTTATATTTTCAGAGTTATCAATCATAAAGCAAAAATCACTGAAGGTGGACCAAGAATTAGAAATATCTGAAAATAAGGCAAGAGATCTCAGACTGGATATTCAGAAGTATACCTCAAAGTTGGAGCTTCTCAATGAGAAAATATATACCAAGCGAAAAACTCATGATGTCGAAGAAAGCGAATACGAGCAGGAGCAGTTTGAACTTAGCCAAAAACTAAAGGTAAATCTGGCAGAATTTTAGATTAAATTTGACCAAGTATATTTTCAGGATACCGAGATGAGTACATTAAAACTGGAAAAAGATATAAATGAATTGTTAAATGAAATTGAGCTAAGCAAGGACCTGGTACTCGATAGCCACAGAGAAGCTCTATCTTGGGAAACAAAGCACAAATTAATTGAGGAAACAATTGACTGGACTAAAACAGAGCGCTCATTGAATGGTGAAATTGGAGCAATGAAAATTGAAATTCACAGAATGACAATTCGATTCAATCAATTAAAACGCGCCCAGGAAAAATTGGTGCAAGATTTGGAGCATTGTGTGATGCATCGTGAACAAATTTTCGTGCATGCATCTGTCAAAGAACACGTTGATGCAAAAAAAAAGAAATATAAGAACGCATCTCAGAGCCAAATAAAGCTTGATGAAGTTCGCAACAAATCAAAGGCTATTCAAAATGAAATAGCATTCCTTTCAGAAAAGCGCATTGTAGATAACGTCAATAATATTGAGCGTATGGTCTATATTTTGCGAAAAAATCAAAATGATCTAAAAGAAGTTTCAAGTAAAGATGCCTCTATTCGAGCTCAAATTGAGGATGCTCTTCTATCAAAGCATTCTAATCTGGAGCAAATTATTCGAAAACAAAATCGAGCTAAAGCATTTCGCAAACTAAGCTTAATGAAAGGACAACATAAAATTGTTAGATCAGAGAGCACCATTGAGCAACAATTACAAGCGCAAATCGAAATGAATGATACTCTAATGGAAATTGTTCAGACATTAACTAATGATTATCCTGACAAAAAGCCGTTTTTTTCAAAACTCTTTAATTTCTTAAAAGAATGAAAATGTTCAAATTATAAGCAATTTAAAAGAGTTCAATTGAGAATGATATCGAGGTTTTTATTTATTCACACAAAACTCTTCCCAAAATCAGACAATAACATACATGGGAAGTATTTTGTCCCAAGGGTGACAAACATAATTTTATGCATTAGGAAAGACTCACTGTCGTCTCTTGGGTCCACATAAACATATTATTCTCTAGCTTTTGCATCTGCAAAAGTGCTTTTTTCGAAACAATAAATAATAAAATAATAAAATATAATTTTTAAGTTTATTTTGCATAAGAAGAGTCTTCAGAGCATAAAATTTTTGTGAAAATGTACGTAGCAGTCGGAAAGAGGCGAAGTAATCCCCATAATCCCCTACGAGCTCAATCGACCTAGATATGACCATCCGTACGAATATCGTATATCGTAAGAAATACGAGATCTCGTAAGCCACAAAAACTAGAGACAGCGAAATTTTTCGATAGCTCATTTCATTATTATCGGTAAGAACCGAAAATTAATTTATAATGATTGGAATATCATGTACTCAGAAAGTGCAGGGTATAACATAGACGTACAAAATTTTCATTGAGTAGGAAGCATATTGTAAATGATTTATGTCTGATTAAAATTACTAGACGGACCTTAAGAAACTCAAGAGAGCTCAAGAGGTTTAGTGGAAAATCAGTGATGAGGACCGCATTTACTCCGCAGATCAGGCAGTCACCTTTACCAATGCCCTTTCACGCTTTGACTTAGGCACCGATATAAGTAATTTGATCCCTACATAAAATGGGCTACCAAACACAATTGCTTTATTCGAATACCAAATACTATGAAGCTATCTTATAATTTATCTAAAAAATATTCTTAATCCCACAAGTTATGTATAAATGTATTACCTCGGTGCCACCACGATCATCAGTTCAAAGACCGGATCAGAGACTGAAACCTTTGGGTTGGGCATTGATCACCGGCCAACAGTACCGAAGTAAACGTATAAGATAAATACTATAAGATTCAATATTAATATTCCGATCTCATTGAAGAAATTGAATAGCGGTGTTCATAAAATTAACTGTCAGGTAAAGAGTTGTGCCTTAGGGGAATTGTTGAAAATCATAATTAAACCGTTTGATCTAAAATCTACTACTTTTATCTAAATTGTGTAACTTCAAACAATTCTTACACACCCAAATCAAATCATCTTCGTAAATTCTGCGGTACAAAAAGATAAATTTTTTTAAGATTGCTTCGAATATTTAGATCTTGCATTTTCGTCTGAAGGAGGTAAAATTAATCTGTTCAGTTATTATTTGAAATTTATTTCACCAAGAGGTTCAAACTTTTTCAAGAGTAAAATATAGAAAAATCATGAAAGAAGTTACCATTCTCATGCAACATTTTAACATTTTCATTACAATTTGTGGAAAGGGAAAAACTCGTTAATAATCATCAAATATGCTTTCTCAATATGAACGTACACACATACAATCATTGGAATCGACACTTAAGTAAACTAGGAAACTTTACTTTAAATTACATTAAAACCTATCAAACAGCATGATGAAAGCGCATAGAATAAAATGATTAAAATTACTAGAACTGCCTGTTTTAATTTTAAATTTCGCACAAAGATTACCAGTTTATTATTCATCATAATGTCATAAACTAGAGTTGCAAATGAAGTCAAAATAAAAGAAAATAGAAAATAAATAATATAATAACAAGCAAATACACAATAGTTGCTTACACGCAATTTTAACATTTATAAAATATAATAAAGAAATCATTAGGTATTTCAGTTAAAGCATCAATTATCGATATATTAAATATTGCTTTAGATAATATCCACACTGTTAAGCTAGAAAGCGCATGCGCGGTTTATTAGTTGCGTTTTTTTATTCGTGTGAATCAAATTGTTGAACAAAGTTTTTCATTAACATTCTTTAGTATGCTATGTGAAATATTTCTACTTATAAGTTAAGATTCATCTTGTGTATGCACGTATTTGCTGAGATAGAGTGTATTAAGGCAAATTATATATAATACAAAAGAGTTACAAAATAAAGTTTATGTTATATATATTTATATATATCATGTATATATATATATATATATATATATATATATATATATATATATATATATATATATATAAACATATATTTTTGAAAACGTGTGTTCACAGAAACAAATGTGTATATAGTAATAATATAATTGGAAAACTGCCAGATTGATATAATGAGATCTGTAGGATATAATTGTATGGACAAATAAAGTTTTCATTTGATATTATAATAAAGCACACTGAATAGTTTCATTCAGACAATAATGAAATTTGTAGTAAATAATTGTTCGGTTTACTGCCTCCAGAAGCTGTCAAAGTAAATGTTTATTTTTTATTTACGACATCTGAATCTTATTGCATCATGTCGCACAGTCCCAACGAAATTCAATCAGCTCTCTAAGTGAAGATACATCATCCATGTAGCAAATACATAGAAATATAGAGTTAAGTCTCGTTTGCTATACTCATACAAGGGCACCTTGAGGCACTCCAAAAAATAACATGAGCAATATAACAAGTGCTAAATAAGTAAATAGTATAATTAATAGAACAACAATTCAATTAAGTGATCGGCATTAGTTCTTAATATAGTTTTATTAAGTTGACCGGTTTCGGGTGGAAGTTATATAGTGAATTCAACAAAATTGCCGAAATTTGTATTGTAAATAATAAAGAGCATCTAAAAACTCAACTGAAGCTTTGTTAAGCTATTTCAAAGGCAATTCGGCAGTAATAGAGTTTGCTGAGTAAGCAATAAACTTATTGCTTGGGTGCAGCGCGAAAGCGAACCTGTTATCATGTTCTCAGCTCCGTAGCAGCCAATAATTTGTATATAAAGCTTATACATACACAAATGAAGATTGATATTGAAAAACGTTTTCAAACTTAAGTATATCGTTGTTCCATATATTATTTGAAAGTATTGAGTATAGATTAACTTCGTGTGAAGCCCAAATTAAAGATATTGTCTTTGTGATAAACGTAAACTAGTGTTTTGCATTCAGCACAATTTGATATTATAATTACTATTATTTATTTTTTAGTGATATCTTTATAATATGGATAACATGGAAATATCAACTGAACCATCTTTTCTTGAAGTCGAGCTTCCACAAACGCTTCTTGAGTCACCATCAGTTTCCACTTTTTTACCAGATGAAGAAGCCTCTATATGCCCTTTGCTTTCCAGCAACAGCGCTTTAGGCCAAAGTTTATTATCTCACCCATTATGCCCAAACATTGTTGCAAGTGATATGACCTCATCTAATATAAGTAATACAGACTGTAAAGCTGATACAAGTTCTTCTGGAAGTAGTACAGGCATCGCAATGGATGCAATAGAGGCGACGTCAAGCCTTTTTAACACAGTCAACTATCATCATCTACAAAACAATAACATTACAACTCAGGTAATTAGGATAATGTGTCAGTAAGTTAATTAATCTTAAAATGTATGATCAAAGCGACGAGCTGAGTTAATCTAGGAATGTCCGTGTGCCCCTCCATGTAACCGCAGTAGTCTTGTATTGCTTAAAAGCTAGAGACTTAAAGATTTGAAATGTATACTCGTGTAAACCGTACGCAGTACAAGTTTATCCTTTTTTAGATTACTAAACCAGAACATATTAGAGTTTCTATACAGCTTTTCTATTATATTTTATCACGATTATCTTTTATTTATATAATTTTTAATCTCAAGTGTCCAATTTGGGTTTTTTAACTGTAAATCAGTAAAAGATGCAGTTTGCTTACAAAACCATTTATTTCAAATGCTGTATTAAAATATATAGTGTTTCCCTTTTTGCCAAATGGGTTTACTTAATGTACGTGCTTCAAAATCAAATTTAAATGAAAAATTCTTAGTAGAAAGGTTAGCACGGTGTTAAGCGCATTTTCATGTGTTATTCATTGTATTCTTTTTACCAGGATGCCAGCAGTCACTGCTTGAAAGGAAGCAGAAGTCAATCAAATGACACTCCATCTTTTGTATCTTGGAAATGGCCACTAATTAGGAAATGTTCATTTTTCGTGTTTGTTTCTGTAATTTTGGCCATATGCTCAATAGTGGTTGCTACAATTGTCAGTATGCCAAGAACATGTAATCCAAAGTAAGTAAAATATATTAATATATATTGATTAATATACATAATATTAAGTAAAAACAATTGTCTTCTATTTTTATTTAGAACTGCTTGGTATCGAGGAAGCGTTTTCTATGAAATTGATCCGGCTTTCTTTAAAGACACTGATAATGATGGAATTGGCGATATTAATGGAATAATAAACGGAATAGATTATTTGGCTAATTTAGAAATATCTGGAGTGCGACTCAACTCTATTTTTCCATCCGACGTTCGTTATGATAGCCATATTAATGGAGCATCGATAAATATAATAAGACCCGAACTAGGAAACCTGAGTAGTGTAAGAAATTTAGCAAACCTCTTACACTTACACAATATGAATCTTTTATTAGATTTGCCGCTGCAACACGTGATTGCTGCTCGAAGAAATGCTGAAGCTCTTGATGTTATTTCTAAATCGATTCTTCATTGGATTGATCAGGGAGTTAATGGGTTTTATTTAAAGGGACTTGAAACGTCTACAAATACAGAAGTACTCTTAACGTTTCTGTCAACATGGAAACGTATACTCGGGCCAAATAGAGTACTAATTGTGGGAGAAAATCTTTTAAAAAATAAATCAAAACCAGAACTATCTGCTATGTTGGAGCATATCGATTTGGTTGACTTTGTTTTAGATATTGAAAATGATTCCCAAAAATTTAAAAATTACACAGATTATATTTTGTCGGAAATGCCAATTGGTGACGACAGAACTTGGGTTCACTGGTCGATCGGAGGAAAAAACTTAAATAGGCTTAATATGAGTCAACCTATTATATCGAAAATGTTTGCCGCAACAATTATGCAGCTCATTTTGCCGGGGACACCAAATATAATGCATGGAAATGAAGTCGTCATTGCTCAGAGCAAAAATCACAACTATTCAGGACAGCTGACTCAACTTTTGGCTGACCAATTGTATACTTTACCGAATCAAGCGATGAATATGAAATCACTGGAGAAACTAAAAATTGTACATAGGATGATAGCGTTACGCGAACATTCACCATCAATTTACAAAAGAGTTATTTGCAAAGCTAACAAGAATAAGTCAAACACTCATATACTGACACACAGCAGTGCCGACATTCTGATAATAGTGCGAAATTATCCACGTAAAAATTCATTTGTATCAATTACAAATTTCGGAAATACTAAAGCTCATTTAGATTTAACATCAAAGTTTTATAGTGGAACGCAAATGCTTGTTATTGGATCAAATGATAAGATATATTTTAAGCAACTTTTAGTTGATGCATTTAACACGATTGTAGTCAAATTGGATAAGTAGTAGCTATAATTGGAAATGAGATATATTATTTTTAAAATTATGTATGTTATTGAATTGATAAAAAAATAAATTGTTGCCCATTAAACTGATACTACCACAATGAAACAAATTATAAAATCTGCACAGTGCCCGATCCGACACAGTTTAAGTACAGCTCCTTGACAATTTTTTCCGAAACTTATAGTCTGTTAGTAGAATGATTTAAATTTACTCCACAGTGTAAGGCCAGGTAAGTTGAATAAGGTTGGTTGACCCATTGGGATCAGTGTCCCATTAAAAAGGGTAAGGTATAATGGACTTGTTAAAATATATGTACGTGGCAGAACAAGTGTTGAAGACTCCATAAAATATTTATATTCTTGACCAGAAAGACACGATAAGTCCATTTAGACCTATATGAACTTGTGGATTGCAGACTGCTTTACTCCAGCTCGATTCTTCAATTTTACATATATTTAAAGTGCTCTGCAGTCCCATTTTCAATGCTCCCAACCCATTAGTAACGTTGGCAGAGGCTATGCCCTTTGACAACGGCGTCAATTCCCTGCTTTAATAAAAGTTATTAAACAATTAATTTCCAGTATGTGTTTGTAAATGCGCATGGGTTGCTTGCAATGTTTGTATAAAAGAATTGTAGAATGATTGGAATATCACCAATTCGGAGGTTTCAACGAATCTCCTAGTCGTTCTGTCCCGATTAGAGCACTCTTACTTGTTTTTTTTTACAAACTGAAGTTAATTCTGTAGAGATAATACGTGTTTTCTATGAAATGTAGATTTCCTTCATTCCATTCTGGTACGTAAGATTTTCTTCTTCCTTTTTTTTGTCAGCTAGAACCAGCTATGGAGAATATTTATAAACGCAGATACACGACTGGAGTTTTCTCCCTTGTTTGTTGATCATGTTTGATTGTGTAGTTTAAAACTAGTTCGAATAAAGTGGTTAGCATGATTTTAGTCGTCGAAAATGCTTGAGTTTATATTTCTTCTTCTGAAATACATACATATAGACGTGCATCGAACTTCGTGAATTTTCTAAATGTAAGTAGCTATAAGTACATTTAAAAACGCAGATCGGTCAAGGTTCGAGATACCAAATACTCAACAACGCACAACTAGAGCTTGGTTACTAGTTTAATTGTGATCTTATAATTGCTTGCTGAATCTTGCAAGCAATGGAAACATCAAACTTATTGTTCTGGTTCCTGTAATAATTACACAGATTTTGAATATTTTGGATTTTGAATTTCTCGCCCCCTTCAATTTAAATCGTAAAAACGTAGACTTCCTGCTTAGCTAATGCACACAGCTTAACGCCACAATCTCTTCCTGATAAGTTTTTATGAAGGTTCATTTAAAAGAGTAGTTATTCAACGATTAAATTCTCACAATAATGTCCGTACTGTAGTACCACAATGAGCAGAACTATTATTAAAGTGCGTCTGTGGATGTCTGTATAATTGATTTTCGTGCAGTTTTGCTGATATTAGAGTAAGCGCAGGTCAGGCGGTAATCATGTAAAATATGTGTTTCCGAGGAGGAATAAAACAGTGACCACAACATGACAAATTAGAAGAGGTAAGTAGTAAACACGGTTAGTTGCCAGTTGTTGAGTTTCTGGTTATAGTTGTTTTTCGAGTTACAGTTATACAGATTTTCTCGTTTCACCACGTCCCCAAAGGGCATAGAAAATTCTGCAATTTATAAATTTTAAGTCTCTAGCTTATAACGGCGAAATATTTTGATTTAAACCCGACTGACTGAGTATGTACTTTTCACTTCACGAAATCACAGAGTCTGTCAAGTTCATAGCTTCAATAAAAGAGTAAAAATTTGCAATCTATTCACAGGAAGGGTACTTTTTGAGAATAGTCAATAATTGACTTAGGGACTACACTTTTAGGATTATTCAATATTATATGTTAATATTATGTCGAAGGGATCAGAGGGTCAGCATTAATTATTACGCATTATTGAAAGACTTTCTATGCAAATTACAAATATACTTCAGACTGAGGTATACTTAATAGGAATTTACACTAATAACCTCGTCTTAAGAATATATTCATATACTGAATACCCTTTATTCACTTAATTGTTAATCTAAAATAATTCAGTTTATTACTAAATAAAATATAATTTATTTATTTATATTATATTTTAAATAAAACAAACAAAACAAGTCAAATAGCAATACATACACGTATGACCTAGATGTAAAATTTCTAATCACCATTATTATCTTATAATATAAATAAATAAAGACAACACTTTCGGAAGTCCGAATCTTAAATAGTTAAGTCGCTTGTAAATTTAAAAATGACTCAGCTTTTGCTCAATTATTATACATTAAAATAAATATTTTGTTCGCAACGAAAAACGAAGATGACTAATAAAGTTTAATTCTATCATAGTATGTATTTAAAATACGTGTAAGACTTATAAAAATAAAAAATTCTGTGAACTGTTTGCCTAATTTTTTTTTACAATACCCTAGATTTATTTAAAATACTTGGGGACAAATTGAATTGAGTAGCTACGGCATTAGGATCTTCACATTTTTGCAGGAGTATATCTGTATGAGCGCCAGGCAGTTCACTTTATAATAAGCTGATTGCATTTACGATTGTTAATTGATTTAACTTTATGGATTCCAAAACTAAGTGAGAAGTTAAGATACAAAATTAAAATTCAATTTCAATTGATTCAACAGTTTCGTAAAACGACTTAGTCTATGATTTTTTATTTTTTATATTTAACAAAAAGTTTTTCTCAGCGGTCAATGAGTGAGTATTATGTGCACAACAAAATAGAACGGTCCAATCTAACAGACCAAATATGTATATATGTTATTAAAGAGGTTACTGAAAGCAGTATAAATAGTCTTCTGTTAAAACCACTGCCATATACTAATTTTATTATTGTATACTATTTATATATATATATATATATATATATATATATATATATATATATATATATATATATATATATATATATATATATATATATATATATAAATATATATATATAGATTTAGGAAGGACTAAAAAAGGAAGCATGTAATTATACCAACGCGAACGCGGCTCTTTGGGTTGTATATAAGATTAAGATTTTACAAAATATTTGAGAAAAAATTTACAATATACACAATACAACCATCGATCAAAGGATATTTTGTGTAACTTTAAATCTTGTGGCATAAGTACTACATTATATTTTTGAAGTATAAAGCAATTGATGAGCCATTTTACGATTTTTAGATGTCCTTCGTTGGTAAACAACCAGTGTATCTAATTATAATGGTATAACAGTTCAAGTTTTGTGTAATATTATAATAATTAGCCTACTGTATTTACATTGCCAAGGTTTTCTATTTTTTTAAACACTGCTACTCAGCAGGTACCATATTTTGCTCCAAGTCTGGCTTAGTATCATCTGGATCCAAACTCAAGCATTCTGCAAAGTAATGCTCCATTGAAGAATACACATGCTCTAGCACCCCATTTAAATCATGACCTTCGTCAGCATAAGTCTGTAAACAAAAGTTAGCATTATTTTTGGAGTAAAATATATAGATTTACATAATTATACCTGATATCGATATAATATATTTGCTTCTGTTAATGATTTAGCTAATTGAACACCATGCACGTAGGGTGCAGTAGAGTCTGCTAAGCCGTGGATTAAAAAAAAAGAATTTGATTTAATAAGTCGAGCACGTTGAGTTGCATCAGCTTCTACGTATCCTTTATAGTTTTCTGCAGGTAGACCTAATATGCGTTCAGTAAAGGCAGAATCTAAAATCATTTAAATTGCTTTGTAGACGAAAAACTATGAATTGGTAATAAATTTGTACACCTTACTATAATATAACCAATCTGCAATAGGGGAGATGGATATTCCACACTTAAAGACATCTTGCTGAGTTCCTAAAACCATTGACGTCACATATCCTCCATATCCCCAGCCCCAAATTCCAACTCTTGTTTCGTCCAAGAAACTTATGGTATCCAACAAATATCTTAAAATTAAGACAAATTCAAATTGTTAAAATTTCATATGACGCCTTACTCTCTTAGAAATTATTCTTACCTCAAAACAGATATTTGATCTTGAACTTCGACTCCTCCCAAATGACGATATAAAGATTTTTTGCTTTGACCTTTTGCTCCTCTAACATCCAAGCGCACATAAATAACATCATTTCTCGAGGACATGTATGTCCCCCAATCTATTCTAAATTTTTCGGAAACAGACTCGGAGCCCGGCCGGCCATTTCTGGAAAATATAAGAAAATAAGTAAGAGGTAAGATGAAGTCTGATAGCGTGATAATGTCATTCCCATATATGTGTATTTGCCATAGCGTCTCTAGTATTTGAAATACGTTTTTTTACGAATTTGTGGGAAGGGGAAAGTTTCTAAAACCCAAAATATATAAAATCAGTTACCACAGAAAAATTCGATGTTTCCATCATTGGTAGTATTCAATCTATGCTTAAAAACTAAATCAAATTATAAAAGTCTAGAGAATCGTAAGTCTCTAGACAGCTTAGCTCGCTGTCCTGATCAAGAATATATCTACTTTATGGGTTTAGGATATAACTAGATTTCATATTTCATAACTAACAAATATTTATTAGAAAATAATTGTTAAATATTTAGTGAATGCAGTCTTTTTAAAATAGTTAATAAATACATACACTTCGACAACAACCGGAAACGCTGCGTCACGGAGTTCTTCTCGCCAGCTAGGTGGCAAAAGCAATTGCACTTGCGCCCGACTCCCATGCGGCAACGGTATTTCAAATGACCTCTGTATTGGTAATGCTAGTTTTTGTAGCCTTTCTGTGTAGAATGGTCGCGTATCATATAATATTTTCACAAGGCTGTGTGTCTTTTGCGTATGCACTCCAGATACTGGCAATCCTGGACCTTGACACTCGAGAATGTAGAAATCAATTCCATAGTTCGTTGCTAAACCTGTTGATGGTGTTATAAAAGCGTCAAAATGGGAACAATTTGTATAGTAATATCTGCTACTCCATAGAGCTTCGCCTAAATCGCATGTTATACACTGTGGTTCGCTTCTGTTAATAAAAACAAAATTACATTTAATATAATGGAACTCTAAGGAAGACAGTCTGCTTACTTTCTGGTATCATCATGTACGGGATCTTTTACTGAATACAAGTGTCTTTGCCCTGGCTTTTTGTCTTGAGTAGCAAGATAATACACCACATGATTCGTTGTATCCCAACACAAGATTTTTAATACCTTTTAGAATAAATATGACAACATTATTTCGTTTTTATCAAGATGTATTAGGAGCATACTTCATAGCGGCCGTGGGATATTACAGATATTCTCTGCTGCGATATTGTAATGTGTTTTATATGGGTAAAATGATCATTTCCCGATTCTTGAACGCCAGCCAGTAGTAAGAAACTGTTCCCATCAGGAGAAAATACAGGATGCGGAAAAATATCTAGCCATTCATCTTCAGGTGCCCGTTCGGAATGAATCTTGAAAATAATAATTATTGATCAATTATATTTATATGCTTATATATATACTTACTTCTGCACATGCCCAATTTGTATCCTTCGAGCACGTTGCTATTATGCTATAATTTTGTGAGCGTACCATAAAAACTACAGATGCTTGATTATTACTACCGGATACCCAGCCAGCTGATGTTAGGTAATAATCTCTATGAAAGGAAAATAATAAATGATTTATGAACATTTTGTGGAATCTCTATTGCTATATATCAACTTACTGATGAATGAGAGAAGGTGGAGGTCTTAATTTCACTTTATTTATGGACGTAAAATTCGTTATGTCGACTATCCACAGCTGAACTTCTGGATTGGCAGTGCCTGGTGTTGGGTACCGTACATTTTTAGTTTCAGGAAATGAGCTTCCCGATGACATCCCGCTACCAGCAATTATGGCTCCAGATGATAACCAGGGATATGTCATCATCCCGACATGACTATCATTAAATGAGGCGAAAATAAAGTGACTTCCGTCAGTGGATGACCATATAGCTTCCGGTATATCAAAAATTTCCTCTAAAATAAAATGATTTTTTTTATATATATTGCTTGTTAAATATATATTAATAAAATTTTTATTAATTTTTTCCTTAAACATATTGCATAGTACCTATATGTACTATTCCAAATGTGCCAATTTTTTTAGATTTATAGTTGTATAAATGACACGTCCATTATTATATCTCTATACAGCTTATCTAATTTTTTCAATGTTAAAATTAAAAGGAGGAAGTTAGTAGTTGAAAAATATATAATTACCTTGGTAAAGCCAATCTGGAACTCCGTTATAAATATTATTTTCTTGCCCTGTCATTGTTATTCTTATATCTTCTTCCATGGATGGAGATTGTCTTACAAATATATCATTGTCAGCAACAATAATGATTGAAGTTGTATTTCCCAGCCAAGCAGCATATTGAAGTCGGGTTCTTTGCACCTTCGATGAGTCTTTTAGCTTCACAGGCATATGGTGGTCATTATCTACATCATAGATTGTGTAAAACGCAGTGAACGATTTCTGAAATATCTAAAATTCACACATTTTTAATGAATTTAGTATAAGTACCGGTATTCAGTCTACTTACCTTTTTTACATTATGTCTGAATAGTACATATTTAAGATCATGTGAACATTGATAACCCCTTACATTTAGTTGACGTATGGTATGGTTTGTAACCAAAATATTAATTGAGTTGACTGATGTATCTAATAGGGAAAGCCCTCCATCATCTGATTGAAATACATATTTCTTCGTTGTCACCCATGATGGCTGTAATCGGGTTGGTGTCAATTCGCCTTGCAAATATTCATCGAGAATCATTCTACGACCTGACCAATATAGTAGTTCATCCACATATCTGTAAAGATATTCATACACTTTTAACTATCAAGAACTATACACTGTTTACCAAAGATAAAAGCTTTCTAAGCATGTTTTAAAAATGTAAGTGTGCTTGGATGGAAGATAAAAATCCTGCACAGCGATACTATTTTATTTATCAGTCGCATTATATATATATATATATATATATATATATATATATATATATATATATTGATTGGTTATTTGATGCATTATATTGCGAACATTTTAAATTGCCACATGATCTTGCAGGATCCATAGCTAGTTGATGGATTGTTCGGATACCTTAAAATTAAACAGACTTATTGCCACAGGTGGCGGTGTTCCATTTGAAAACTTGAATATCACCTCAAGAGAAGTCTAGCCATAAAATGTACTAAAGCATGGAATTAGGAATTGAGATTCTACGTATCCTATACAATTTACCAATGTCACCTGTAAGTCTAATCCAAATTTTTCGAAAATAAATGTATGTGCTATATAATGCAGTAAGTTAGAATTACCCAATGATGACTTTTATTTATAATAATCAAATATTCATCTGAGGGTTGATGCACCAAATTACCAAACATAGTGTTGTTATTGTAGTCATAACAACTCAAAGAAAAATCCAGCCCCATCAGAAGATATATCTGTTTAGGCTTATGTAATAAAGGATCAGAAGGACATAAATAAATTGCCAACCAGATTATCTCCCACGGCTAATTGATTTGTCAAAATGCTCACAATTTCATCCATAATGACCTTTATCAACCATTATTGAAAGAATTTTTCTCCCAGTTGGCCAGAGCGTCCTTGTCTAATAGCTGGATAACGATAATTTATTTTATTTATTATCAAATAAGGCGTTTAAGTATACCAAAAATATTACGACTATCATTAAAGAATCGCTTTCAATATGACGGACGGTGGCTCAAAAAATTGAATCAAAATCCGTGTTCTACAAGCTACAGTCTAAAAGGACTTATGTCCCCTTTCACTCTTTTGATGCTGCAGATAAGGCGTTAGCCGCTAAATATCAAAATAACGTTCGCTAAACTCCATATGAGTTCTTTTAAATGATATTTTACAATGTGAGCATTTTTTGTGAAAATGTATGTACCACGCAGAAGAATCCAATAAAGTATAATTATCAGAAAGACAAAATAAGTCAATCTAGCCATACTCGTGTATATCATGCGCAGTTTGTATACCCTGATCCTATTGAAAATGCGAAATAAGGGTATAATGGTTTTGTGCACGTGTATGTAATAGGCAAAAGGTGGCGTGGCAGACCCCATAAAGTATTTATATTCTTGATCAGGACAACGACATCGATTGAGCCCTGTCCGCCTGTCTGTATGTGTGAACACGTCGATCTCAGTATCTAGAAGAGCTAAAGACAATTTTTGGTGGGTCCATGTATAGAACGTGCATATCAAGTTTGTGTCTAATAATCCAAATTTTGGATTTAGTTTAAAGTATATTTTGTACAATTTTGATTTCTAATATATTTTGGATACCGGCTCAAAATTTCCACAAATTCTTTAAATTTAAATTGAGTTGGAAATAGGGTCAATATGTGAAGGATTTTACATTTTGACTAAGCTGAAAATTACTCGAATTGACAATAGATTATATTCTGAAAATGAAAATCTATAAGTAATAGAAGTTATTAAAGAAAACGTTTAGCCAATTTGCAAAAGCACGGGGCACGCAGCGCCAAGCGCATGTGCATTCTTTTCTAGAATCTTTTCTAGAATCAAATAATCGAAATTGATTCCACAAGCTGTACAATAATGGCGTTGGTAGAGGTGGCCGACAAGTTCTGGGTTCGATGCCAGACAGGGAACATTTTTTTTTAAATTTTTAAAATGCGTAGACACCGTTGGTTCTAATCTTGGTGACATATTGTCGGTTTTTTATATACATTGAAAATATTAAAAAACGCAGATATTCGGGCATCCTGACTAGAGCTTTCTTACGTGTTTTTCAATAAATTATTCCATTTTCTTATCATTGAGAAGCTTCGCAAATTTAACTTCATTTTTTGATGGAAACAGCCAATTTACTGTACGATTTTCTATAATGAATACACAGATTTAGTATATTTATGACTTAGGATACATAAACTCTATAATACAACCAAATATGTAGTATACATAATACAGCTGTATAATACAACCCATGCGTAGCAGCTTCGTAAGCAGCGCTGTAAGCAGACCGCGTGCTTACGTGCGAGTATGTGGTTATGCACATGTGTTCGTTGTAATGAATGTAAAAAGAATGGTAGAGTGAATTAAAATATCAGCTTTTCATGCTGTATCTCTCGACTAGAGCACTGTTACTTGTTAAACTAATAGAAATTGATTTTTAACTTTAAAACAATTCAAGAATACCACGAAGTGTGAGAGATCACGTTTAAGCATACAACAAAATGTCAGAATCTTAACTATGGTGAAAGAACTATCTTTGATTCTAAATTGTTGGCGTATTTCATTGTTCGCTATCCGTCGTATACTAAGAGAAATACAGTTTGATGTACTCATTAAAGTAAAATAATATACTTACCCCAGTAAATATATAGCAGTTATTATTCCAGCTATTACGAAACTGATAACTAACAAAGAGAATATTATACTACGCCAGTTGTGTCCTTCATCTAAATCTAAATCTTGATCTTTTTGCTTTGGATCCTGAACTTGCAATGTCTCATCCGGTGGAAGTCTCCATGATCCGCCTCCACCTCCGCGATCAGCAGTCACATTGGCATGCATCTTTTTTTAAATCCAAGCAGGATGTGTTCAAAAAAATAGTTAAAGAATTGAAGTTATGGCAATACGATGTGTGCTTCGGACGGTCTCAGAAGTAAAAAGCTAAAATAGAACAAATAAAAAGAAACAATTTAGTTTATTTTATCTAAGACTATTTTCAAACATGAGTTGAATAAAACTATATATTCTATATATATTTTATAGGATCTGCCACAACTTTGTCTATCTGTTACATTTGAAAATATATATAAGCGTATAAAAATTAACGTTAATGGGGACTAATTACAAATATGAGTGTCTATTCTTCATTAAGGGAGAATTATACATTTTAGAATTTATAAGTAAGCTCATGTTAATTTTTGAATGCAAAGACAGTAAACTTTGTTAAATTATAGTAATATATATTTATAATATATAATATAACCAATACAGCAATGCAAATATGAAATAAAGCAGATTTTATGAAAAGCAACAACACAAGTTTGCAAGTTAAAATCCATTGAATTGTTTGACAAAATTACTTACCTTAACCAAATCATCATGCCGCTATTTTCTTTGTCATCGATTTATATTGATAATTGGGAAAAAAGTCAACAAAAATCCTGAAATATATAGAATTTTATTAAGCTTGCCAAACATAAATAAACCAACATTTGAATTCTCTTATTATTATTTTTAATTAGCACGCAGCAGAATGATCAAAACGACAGTAATACACAGGATTCTGGTTACCTCCTAGTCCGGGTATCTTATTTATTCTTGCATAATACTTATTCTGGATCCGAAAAATAATAATTTATTCAAGCAACGTTAATTCCGATTTGCCACGCCCTAATAGACCGGCCATATAATTTAAAGGAGTCTATGAAATTCACAGACGCATGCGGAGTCATGATGGACCCCATAAAGTATATATATTATTGATCAGGACGACTAGCTTAGTGGGTATAGCCTTACCCGTCTGTTCGTTTGAGTCTCTTCCATACAGAAATGAAACTTAACAGTTAAATTCCTATAGTAAATCCAATTCCCATTGTACTCTGCGTAGTTATCAAAACATGGCTTGTTTGTAATCTATGCATGACAGAATTGTGGAATTTACTTTACACGCATGCTACAGATACAAACTATAGATTGCACTTAAAAACGCAGGTTTGTCGGGGTTCACGATATCTACGAGTCGGGTACATCCCAATAGAGCTTTAGTTATATGTAGTTATAAAGAAGTTATATAAATGTAGTTATAAAGAAAACTTAAGTGAAAGAGTATTGCGTAGTCAGTAGGACCTGACTCAAACATTCTAATTGGTATTATTATTTAAGCTAGATATTTAAAGGTAAGCTAGATAAAGGAAAGCTAGATATTTCAAATATATATTTAAAGGTAAGAACGAGTTCTTTATTGAATGTAGTGCGCTTTTGCTGCAAAATACTTATTATTATGGTAAAAAGAAATAATTGGTAAATACACAAAATAATGATATTTGCAAAAATTTTGAAGACTTATTATATACGATCCATAAAACATATTATTTGTAACATATAATTCATTTGTATGAGTTCCATCAATTTTTATATGTTTCTTGTTCTTGTATGTATAGAACATTTTCTAATAGCACCACCTGATTTATCAAGTACTCCTTTCTTTTTATGTTGCATTTTTCTTACCAATATACATTGATGATCTGGCTATACTGTTTATTTCTGGTGTCATTCACATAATACATATTAAGAATGAAACGTCGTTATGTATGAGTAAATAATTCATGTTGCGTCCTCCATAAAACTATAAATACGATCACAGAATGGAATGTGAATTGTGACTTTTGCAACCTGAAATTAAAACGGATATACTGTTTAAAAAAGTATTTTTATCAAAATTAAAGTGTGAAAGCTCTAGTCGGGGTTCCCGACAAGAATATACCCTGATCCCAGTCCTTTCTACGTTTTTAATATTTTCAATAGTTTGTATAGAATATTAAAAAAAACAAATAAAACCCGACACTATGATCCCAGACTCGAACCAACGCTGCATACGCAACGCGCATAAACTCTATCGTTACTTCATAATTAAAAAAAAAAAGTCCTCTCGCCGGCTGGCATCGAACCCAGAACTTGTCGCCAACGAGCCAACACAGAACTGCAAGAAATTGCAAATTTCAGCTTAAGATACGGCTATTAATTCATGCATAATTCAATGACAATTTCGATTCTTGGAACAGTAGAGAATACACAAAAATAATACGTGCATATCAAGTTTGTTTCATATATTCGATAACTATTCGCATTTAATTGTTATCGAATAAAAACATGATTGGAATGCAGTTAATAATTTATATCTCGGGAGTCTTAAGCGCTAGAGCCTCCAAATTTTCTACTTAGTTTTATGTATATTTTATGAGATTTTGAGTTTTGCTGGATTTTGGGTACTGGCTCCAAATTTCCCCAAATTCTTAAAATTTAAGTGTAGTTGGAAATAGGGCATTATGTGAAGGCGTTTGCATCTCTACCAAACCAATAGAATATGTAGATTATATGCTAAAAATTTCATTAAAATCCATTGAGTAAAAGCGGTGTTGGTAGAGTTGGTGCGCATTGCGTAGAAATTGTGGGT
Source organism: Drosophila eohydei (assembly GCA_035045825.1). Lineage (NCBI taxonomy): Eukaryota > Metazoa > Arthropoda > Insecta > Diptera > Drosophilidae > Drosophila > Drosophila eohydei. The sequence continues at coordinate 6,760,020 of JAWNOT010000045.1, forward strand.
TCGAATCCTGGTGTGGTACTGTCGATTTTTATTTGTTTTGTATCTTTTATTTGTATCTCCTAGTTGGGCACCCCGACTAGAGCTTCCTTAATTGATTCAATTTTAAATTGTAAAATTGATTGAGATAAATGCGATTTCGAAATATACTATATAACTCGTAAGAGTGAGTTAGTCTAAACTTTATAACTAAAAGAGTGCACGAATCCTGTGAAGCGTAAAGCTTCATTCACACACATATGAAGACATAAACATGGGCTTTGCTTTCTGCACTATTTACACAGGGGCGTGTCTAAGCGCCTCTAGTATTTGAAATAGGTTTTAGATTATTTGTCAGAAGTGGTACCCATTGAAAATGGGAAATGGGTGTATTGGTTTTGTTAAAATGTATATATCAGACAGAAGGAGGCGTGGCAAAGCCCATAATGTCAAGCCGAGTCCATTGAGCCCTAACTGTCCGTCCGTCTGTCCGAATGTGTGAACGTGTCGACTTCAGCAAGAGACTTGAATTTTTTTGTAGGTACGTATCCGTCTATCGATAACTGTTCCCATTATATAAAAAACCTGATCGAAATGTAGTTAATAAATTATATATCGTACGGCTTAAGAGCTAGAGCCTCTAAATTTTGCATTTAGTTTTATGTATATTTTATACAATTTTCATTTTTATTATATTTTGAATAACGGCTCCAAATTTCCCCGAATTCTTTAAATTTAAGTTTAGTTGGAAATAGGGCCAATATGTAAAGTAATAAACTGAGAAGTACTCAATAAAACATGTAAATAAAACAGAAGTTAACAAACAAAACGTTTTAAAAAACCACCTTGCAAGCAGCGCCAAGAGATCAAATTTTTCGATGCATGTATATACATGCATTCAAATACGTATATTCTCTTCTATTCGAAGAATCGAAATTATCAGCTGCTACTTTAGTTACGATTTGCAACTTCTTGAATAAGCAGTGCAGTGCAGTGGCGGTGTAAATGTAAATGGAGGTGGCGATCGTTGTCGGGAAGTTCTGGGTTTTTTTTTTTTTTTTTTTTTTTGTAATTATAAAGGTTTTGGTAGACTTGATACGCATTGTGTAGGCAATATTGTCTGGAATTTTGGTATTTATTTCTTCTTTTTTTTAATACTGAGTACAAACTATGGAAATTTTAAAAATGCAAATAGGACTGGGATCAGGATTTCTTTTCTTCTTTTCTTTTTCTTTTACACTAAACTATTATATTTAATATTTAATGGGGGCAGGAGTCTATAAGGTTTATGGAATTTTGAGTATACTATATAATGGGTTCGATGCTTTAAACGTAAAAGCATAAATATTCTAGATCATTTGGCATTGACCCACACACCAGCAACGTTTAAGTTGTTCTAGATAAAATAACGCATTTTATATGTCTTTATTCGTATTAATGAACCAATATCAAGAATGTATATATATGTTTTTTTCATATTATTCCCTAACTCGTAGCAGTATCACTCACCGATTGATTTACGTATTTTACATCTATTTGTCACAAAGCTAAGTTGAAATATTAAAAGTTAGTACTGTGATATTATAGACCCCAATTAAATATTTTGCTTTATTTTGGAAAGGTGTATTTCAGAAGTAAATTTAATTTTTACTGTCCTCCTCTAAATAGCCCTGTTATTTGGACAGCTGGCCAACATTTATTTTATCATTCAAATCAAATACATACATATATTATTGTTCTCAATTTTGTAGATTAACAGTTATTTAAGTCGAAAACAAAAGTTGTAATAATTGTACATGCAATGTCAACGAATTTATGTAAATTTACCGATGACGATCAAAATGCATTGTAAGCAGGAAAAAATCAAAGAGCGTTCAACAGCCCTTAAAAATATCATTTCATCGATTTTTTAGTTCCTTGAATCAGTTATCGAAAACACTTGCTCATTATCTAAGTTTGCATATGAGCACTTTAAGCATTCTACCTTGAACCCACCCTTGTTAGGCGCCTGATGCTGTTCAGTTGTAACGTAACATGTGTACAAAGTGTACGTTGTTGTACCCAGTATTGATTTAAAATGAATATAACGAAAAAATTAATCAACTTGTTGAAATGTATGTAACAAGCAGAAGGACGTGTGGCCACTAAATCATCTATTGATCTACATAACAGCTCCCTATCCTTTAGTCTGTCATTTTTTACTCATGAGAGTAGGTTAGCTTTAAAGCTCATTTCGTTCTTTCTTTATTTTAACTGTTTTTATTTGTATCTTGTTTTATATCTATAAAGACTCAGTATCTATTGTAATTACCAACGAGGCTCTTTTAAGCTCAGTGTTTATTTAGCAACAAAAACACCTTTATCTTATCAATCTTTTAATTAAATCAATCAAAGAATAAAGTTGACTTGAACCGCGCCTTTTCAATACATACGAAATTATATATTAAACTTAGATTTTTATCTTTAGCATACCAATATACCAATATGAAAATCAAATGTTCAAAACCAGAATTCTAACACAAGTCGCGCTTGGAATTACCGACAGCTGGATTCAATAATATGTTTTTCGCATACAAAATTTATCTGCTATTTACATAATCCCAAACATTGTTCCTTAATAAGTTTTAATACTTTCCATTGCTTGTATATAGCATTAAAAAGAAAACAGAAACTGACATTAGGACACTAGGAGTCAAACCAAAATCTGCTACGCAACGCTCATCACCTCTACTAACACCGCTACTCGATGTTTGTAAAAAAAGCCTTTCGCCGACTACAAAACATTTTTCTGGTATATGGATAGAAGAGATCATTTGCTAGCTAGATATGGAATTTACTTAACATACTTAACGGAAAGTAGCCCAATAGTAGAGCAACCATTAATGATTTACACACCATTTCATTAGTTTTTAACTCAACAAGACAGGAAGTTCAATATGTTCAACAATTATGCATGCTAGCTTTTACAAGTCTAAGGTAAATAAGGATCAGTAATTTTGGGCAGTAGATTGTCCTATGAGTCCATGCCGCAGCGATCAGTTCATACTTTAAAGATTATTATATTCTGAAATCGAAGCAAAATTATTGGCCCCAAAAGGATCTGAATCTAAAGAATTAATTTGTAGTTTAGCGCAATGCGATTTAATTTCATTTAAATATATAAAAGCATGTACATTTCACTTAATTTAACGAGTGTCTATGGGAGGGAAAAGCTAAATTTTGTAAGTATTAACTTCAGTTAGCTCCAACGATTTCCAACAGTGTAATGTCATTACTCTGACACCAAAAATAATAGATTATCAAAATTCCACTCTAACCAAACCAAGACATTTACAGACTTAAACGTGGTTACCTTGTAGACAATCAATCTTAACAATTTGTTGATACTGGCGGAAATGTGAATAACATTTTTTCGGCGACCCTAAATAAATATGCTGGCACAAATTGGCTGATATAACATCATATACTCAATAAATCCTTCACTCATTAATGCTCATTAATGCTATATACATTTACATTTTCAACATTGAAAAAATACAAGTTCATATTCTTTAGGCTTATATGTTAAGTAAGCTCTGTAAATATATATATATATATATATATATGTACATGCATACATGTCGGACGACCGTGCAAGCTTGTTTATATGTGTTTACTTATGAGGGTAGACATATGTACATCCATCCAAATACTGGAGTCACTATACTATATCGGATTTTGACTTACATTCATATAGACACATTAATTTGTAAATTAAATTACATTATATGTAAGTAAATGGCAATAATACTTATTACATTTACATTTACATAGAATTCTGAATACCTGTGTAATTACATAAATATTCCTTCATTACGCGACATTTTTATTTGTAAATCTATACTATGTCTGTTAATATTCAACTACTCAAATTCGCATTGTAATTAACCTTTTCCGTTACTGTTATTTCAGAAGTAATTATGTATTTTTGTACATATTTATTGGTATATTTGCACAAACGTGCTCGAGTGTACATATCTTCGTATATATTACATATATATGTATATATACATACGCATGTTTAGGGACTCGTGCGCCAAAAATTTCATGTGTTCATACCTATTCGGTATTTAATATAATTTCATATTTATTTATATACATATACGTATATATATACATATATATACATATATATATATATATATATATATATATATATATATATATATATATATATATATATATATATATATATATATATATATATGTTCATAAGCAATGGTTATTCATTTTACAAAGCACATTTAAAAGTTAAGTCCTTATTTTTTTACACAGTCAAAACCTTCAAATTGTAATTACGTACAGACACACACATAAACATATCTCTATAAAAACATATATGTATGTACATACTTTATTGATAGCCAAAAACACAAACACTGGTTTTCAATAATATTTAGTGGAAGACCATTACCCAGCGACAGGCAATCCGGGACTAAACTTATTTCCAGATGTTGTTTTAGAATTGTAACAAATGTACTGCTCTTGCGAAATACTAAGAGGATTTTTTTGCATCGGCATTCGGGAAATGCTGTAAGTACACTGAACAAAATACTGATAGTGTAAAATATGAAAAATGAAAAGATCCGCAATTTCGAAATCAAAGAATTGGCTTTAACGAATTTTTAGTGTTATCTTTAAGTAAGTATATAAAAGTTTTTTATTAAAATTGTATACCCTTTTATGAATCCTCTATATATTTATAGATATCTATATGCACATAACTGTACACAAATGCACATATATATATATATATATATATATATATATATATATATATATATATATATATATATATATATATATATATATATATATATATATATATATATGTATATAATATATAATAATATAATATATTGTATTTGTTTCTTTCTTTTGCCAAATTTCGACGAAAATGTCTTATTTTTTACTTTTTGTTCAGTGTAGGAATGTATACTAATAAACCGTAAGGGTGACTTAAAAAGTATTCCTGAGATTTAAAAAAATTATTTACTTCTCAGAAACTTATATGTAATATGCAGTAAGTAATATTATTACTTATATAAATTCATATTCATATTTACGTCTATACATATATGATTATCATATTTCTAAGTTTTATGCTTTAATACCGAAATAAAACAAGTGGTCAAATGGTGGGAAATTTTCTCTTAAATGAGAGCAATTGGTATGCATGCTCTTTAGGTAACGAACGAGTTTCCGGGGTAGTTCTGTCTTAAGTTTATGTACATTGCAGAATTAGTTGTCTCCAGGAAGTATTGCATACAGGCTGTCAAAATTAAATTGTGAACTTGTTTTTTTTTTTTTAATTTCAATGATTGTAAATGATTTTCGAAGACGATTTAATTAATTTTTATCTCTTGTATGTTCTTAAATGAAACAATCGAGTTCTTTTATTGAGTCGAAATTAAATTTAAATTCTCAATAATATTATTAAGCTGTTAAGTTCACCAAATTGTTAAAAGCCCTTTTTCTTTGTAATTGGTTGTTAGATTAGGTTATTGTTATTGTGACCATTAGATATTATGATTATTTTTATATCCTGTCCAGATGGATAAATGACTCGATCTTGCCTCCGTCTATCCGTCCGTATTAACGCAGCGATCTCGTAAACTACAAAAGCTAAGAAATTATATATACATATGTATATAACGCATGCAGTACAATATTATTTGATCGACTAGTCTTTATTATCGATAATAATCGATTCGGGTTATAGGCGTATCTAGAATCACTAACTATTTAACAGTAAATATTTGATTCAGCGCAACTTTTAGGTGGGAGTTTTACTCACGAGTATATATTGCAAGTTTTAAGATCCTAGAATCGTTGCAATAAACCAATGTATTTATAATTTTTTTTCGATAACTATTTGTGCTCGTCGTACCTTAGTTGATAATAGTAATAAATGCTTTTGTTGTTTTTATACCCTGATCCCACTGAAAATGGGAAATCAGGGTATAATGGTTTTTGTGCAAATGTATGTAACAGGCAGAAGGAGGCGTGGCAGATCATATAAAGTATATCTCAGCTACTTTAAGAGCTAGAGACTTGAAATTCTGTTTTAGGTCCGTGTATAGCACGCGCAGGTCAAGTTTGTTTCAAATATTTGATAACTATTCGCATTTAATTGTTATCGAATAAAAACATGATTGAAATGAAGTTAATAAATTATATCTCGGACGTCTTAAGAGTTAGAGCCTCCAAATTGTGTATTTAGTTTAATGTATATTTTATGCAAATTAGATTTTTGTTGGATTTTGGATACTGGCTCCAAATTCTTAAAATTTAAGTTTAGTTGGAACTAGGGCCATTATATGAAGGCGTTTGCATCTCAACCAAGCCGATAAAATATGTACAGGCACATGCCAGCAACGCCACGGGCACGCAATTTTCCTATGAGTGTGCACACATACATTAAAATGCGTGTATTCTTTTCTATTCGAAGAATCGAAATTGCGATTGAATTGTGCTGAATTATTAGCTGCTACTTAACTTCAAATTTGCAACTGCCAGTGAAAGCAGTGCAGTGGCTGCGTTGGTAGTGGCGGCGCTCGATAGAGTTTAGCCTCGGGTTCAATCTTTTTTCCAAGCTTAGCAGCCTTTTCTCGAAATAAACGCAATATCGGCTGTCCTCGTGCGTTTACCTGTTTATCTTGCAGCTCTGAAGATAGAGCTGACTGCGATCTAGGGGCCAATTTCGCTACGATTTCACTTGTGGCATTACACAAGTGACATTTCTCTGGTCAACTATGCCAACTATGGCTACATCGTGGTTTTCGTTAAGGACTTGCTTGTGCTTCTCCGTCAGCCGACAAAGCTTCCAACCCGTTACATCATCGTGTTGGGCTTTATGCAGATAATGCCTGTATAAGTTACCTACTCTGTCTCAAATCGAAAATCTTTTGAAGGTTCTTTAGCAAATCCTGCCGTAACTTCAATTCAATCTATTTCATTTTTTCAGGTTATATATTCATGGTCGTTATTTTTAGCCTTAATTTTTTCTTTAACCGCAAGGTAAATTGTTCTCAATATGTCAATATAAGCCATTCGGTGAGTTCAGTCGGCATTGACAATATTTTTAATTGTAGGCACCGGTGATGGTAAAGCTGTGATGTTTGCTAGTATTAGAGTTTGTATATATTCTCGAGGTTTTTTTATATGAATAATAGAATTTTCTTGTCATTGTACAAGTAATATTAACCTGCCTGAGGTGCTTGCAAGACGAAGTAGATAGTCTTGAACGTGAACGGTACAACAAATTATAAATAGATTATTACTGAAAAGCTACCTTAGTGATTATTCATAAAGCTGCTTCGATTTGACACAGGAGTTGTCAAATGATACAAATAGCTCAAAGAGAACAGTGGAATGAGATGAATGGATGCATCCGAAATATTTAATCAATTTGCTCCAATCAATACAATAGAAACTTTAGACGCTGCCCATTTTTAACTTTTCATGCAATTATAGCATGTTAATAGGTAGAGTGTTCCTAAGAGCCTGCAAAGTACAAATCAGCTTTGTAGAAAATGTACACATAAGCCTCGCCATTAATAACAAACTATGAGAAACTAACAAGTATAACTTTGATCATGTACATCATATAAATAAATGTAAGTCAACAAGAAACTGGAGAACTAACAGGTCGTAAGTTTGAACATCACGACGTTTACACTATTGAAAAACGCCCATACAAATGCAACAAGAAAAACAGCGAATGATTGAATAGAGAATTATTTACAAGTCGAAATTCACATCTTTGTTCACAAATGGATCGCCCCAAAGAAAGCAGACGCTTCGGATTAGTCATTAGTTATCGCCTTAACGAAGTCACAATAGATAACATGTATTGATAGAATATTGGACAAGTTATGTAAATGTCAATATTTAATAACTAATTTACCTAAACTATCATATTAAATTTAAATAGATTTTGAATCCATCCCAAAAACAGCATTCTCAACTAAGCATGGTCATTACGAATATGCACGTAAGCATTTGGTCTTCAAAATGCACCAACAACTTTCTAGAAATGTAAAAACAAGCTTTTGGAGGATCTTATTTATAAAGATTGCTTGGCATACCTAGAATACATAATATTGTATGTGACTACACTTAAATGAGGCCATGTTGTCACCTGAAAAGTATATTATAGCACATCATAACAGAGGTATTAAAACTAATTTATAAAATTTATATATAAAACTCATAATAATAGGCAAGACAAAATTATGTTTCTGATCGCAGAAAGAATTAAAATCACTTTTAGATTTGTGTGGATTTTACAGAAACTCAAACCAATGACACTTAAACTATAGAAAGGCGCCAAAATCAATATTACCTGTCAAAAGTACATTTCAAGAAACCAAAAAATACTCATTACATCAGAACCCGTTCTGATCTTTCCCAACTTTAATAATCAAATCTCAACAACAGACCGAGCAATGTAGCTATATGAGCAGCGGTTTCCCAACAAATAAACCAATCTGATAGGCAGGTTCCTAAACACGAGATGGATTACTCGCAATTGAAAATTACTATTCACAATATTAAAGGCTACAAAATATTTCAGATCTTATCGCTTTTGAGATCCCAAGTGACCACATAGTAAGTAATAAAAAAACCAAAACCTAAAACTGCAAAGTATAGTATAGTAATTGTAAGTATGGTAGCGCTTAAACCATTGGTTATGAGGACTTTTAAAGAAAAGTAAAATTAACCGCAAGTTGTTACTAGATTTAGTACCAACCAGAGCAAAAGTGTCAATCTCTTGTTATGTCATATACTGACATTTTTAGTAATATATCAAATCGCGATTATAATACAAATTCGCAATGAAAAGTACAATAGCACGAAAATTAAAATGCTTGACGGCCTTAACGTTGAAAAAAGTCTGAGCTTTTTCATGAAGATAACATACCGGCATTCATAATATAAAATTTCTAAGTAATTTTACACAAATTGACAAAAAATCATGTAATGGTGTTTTCGGATCCCAACGACCATTTGTACGTATAAACACGAATACTTTATTTTACTATCGATAGCTATACGACTTACATGTATCGATATTATTAAATTTTGATTAACTTATTTGTTATTAGTAATCTTTATTTTCAATGTTAATTTTTTATGTCATTGTAGTTGATTTAGATGGAAACTAATCTTAGATATTCGAAATATGCACTCGTTAATCGACAGATAGAACTAAGCAAATCTGAAAATATAACTTCATCCGATGAGAATCACACTTCGTATCTCGACAAACAAATGGTCTCTCCTGGATCACTAATAAAAATTATTGGAACTTCTGATGGTAAAGAAAGTCACAAATGTATTGTTCAAATTGTAGATTTCGATGCCGTTACAAATAACCAATTTTACGAAATCAAAACGAGTTACTTGGTTAAAGTAGCTGAGGATATTTGGCCGTATGTCATCAGCATTGACAGTCTGGAGAGTCGATTGCGTTTAGTTAACAATAAAGGACTATGTATCTGGTTAACTAACTTAAAGGTTAATGACATTTTGTGTGTACATGGAGAATTGTTTAAAAGCGGAAACCTAAACTTTGATTGTATTATCCGTTACATTGGTCCTGTGCAGGAACTCAATTCCGTAGGATATTTTTTTGGATTGGAAATTTTGGTTTGTTACTCAGATGTTACTCGCATATATAAATTCTCTACTTATGTGCGTATGCATTTATATATATATTTTAGCACCTGAATAATGGCCCCTCGCCACAAGCCAAGGAAATTCCGTTCGCTACAAAGTACATGCAGTGTGAACCCAGTTTAGCAATATTTGCCACAGCTAATTGGATAGCACCCATTTCAAGTGAATCAAGGCATAAATTATCCGCAAAACAATTAATCAACGAAACTATAGATCGTGTGTACACAGCCATTGTACCATCAACCTTGAATCTTCATGCTCAGCGAAGTGATAACAAGTACAAGAAACGACAGCCTACAGCTCATTTTTATGATTCATTGATAGACACAAACGCAGATAGGAATACAGATAAATACGATTCGGAAATAATGACTGAATCTATGAAAGGTGATGATACTATGCCGATGAACGGGAAAAATAAATATATGGATCATAAATTATATTCGAGTAACATTCCAGTACCTTTAGACCGTAAAGGCTCAAGTCCATTAAGTTTTCAGAAAAATACAGCTAACGAAAACGATATATTTGGCCCAATCAAGAGTACCGAATCAAATATTAAAGAAAGCGATAACAATATTATGACTAAAAATGAAATTGAAAAGTCTACTAGGAATGAGCATAATATAATCGTTGTTAATAATCGTCAAGAAAAAGAAAATGTTGATTTAGCCGATTTGCTTGGTACGAATTGGCCGACAAATGCCGGAGGAGCTGGTATGATTTTAAACAGAGCGCAATTAGTGCCAAAGCCACATGACAATAAATTGGAAACACCTGTTCAATCTAATTGTACATACGAAACTTTTGCGAAACATAAAGATAAATTTTCGCAAGAATATACTGCACCCATAGAAGTCAAATCTAACCGTGGTAAGATCATATTATTAACATCCCATTTTACAAATTCAGTTACACATATATTTTTTAATCCCTTTCCATAATGTATGATAACTATTCGGCCTTTAATATATGAAAAATATGAAATATGAAATATGAAAACAGGATTGTGTTCACATAACATTTTTACCTGTCGACAATTTAAAATTACCTTAACAATATTTCATGGTTTTAATATCTGATTAATATGTTAAAAAGTTCACTCATTTCAGTATAGCTATAAAGAACTGTCTTTTAGATCGTTAAAGAAACATAAATCCTTTTAGAATTATTATATCTATCGCTGCTAATCCACTTAGCAATAATCACTCGACATACCGCTTTCTATGTACACATAAATATATTTATCTTAATTATGTTTTTTTTTATTTTATTGAACATTTTTTTCTCAAACCAGAACTTACACAGAAAAACAAAAAGGGAACAGACCCGAAAAAGCGCGTTTACTTTAGACTCTTAGTGTATTTTTAGAACTTCATTTTGTATATTTTATTCATACATTTTTATTATTAGAATGCTCGAAATATAAAATTATACAGTTTGCATGTCCGCCTGAGTTTATACCTTAAAAGACGGAATTAATAAGATTTTACATTTATGTGTATATTTAATTATTTCTGGCAATTGAAAATTATATACAAAATATTACTGATATTTTTATATATACTCGTTTATTTATATCATGTATATAATTTGTATATTTAATTCAGGGTATCTGCTAGCTGCTCTTCTCTTAAGCTTTTGTCACCCATTTTCATACACAGAAAAGCTAAAAATAAATTTGTCGCAACACATACCGAAAACTTTTGTTTTGCATTATCGGTATAATTAAATAAGAGATCGCCGCGAAATTCTCTCGGTAATTTTTCGATTCAATAATTTACGGGGAATTTTTCGATTCAATAATTTACGGGGAAAAAATATATGACTATCAGCATATACGTTATCATGCAAAATGTATAATATTCCATTGACCGTTTTAGAATTCAATGTACCAAAAAGAGATAACTATTTGGAAGGTATATATCATTAGTTGTTTATTTCGCTATAATTTGCACTCAATTAAAATGAAAGATTAGAGAATTGATTTGTACCGCTAATCCTGTGTATTTGTGTTATAGTGGTAAATAATGTGCGACAACATATTTAGACGCGCTGATTTTCATCGCTCAAATTATTTCTGTGCTAAAAATAAGAAATGTATGTTATAGACAGAACCGTATCATTTTTAAGTCGTTAACCACGTTCTAAATTCAATAAATAAATTTAATTAATTAAATATTTAAAATTTGTATTAAGATTTATAGTGTAGAAAATATTTAAAATGTTTGTATTTTGACATCGATATTTGTATATACAATTTATTATTTTTAATTCTAATTCTAATTCACGAAGTGAAATACTGGATTTGTGCAATGTCCGTCGTCCTGTACGTCCGTCCGTCTGGCCGTATGAACGAAAACCATTTCGCCACTATTGAACAAACAGACGTAAAGTTTAGGCCCGTGTTGAGAACCAAAGATCAGAAATATATTGTCAATATATTTACGGCCATTATGGGCATTACAAATCAAGTAAAATTGTATATTCTTTTTTACTATTATTTAGATCTTGTAAAGATTGATCCAAAATAATATGTCCACGACCACGTGGCTAATCGGATTTGACATAGTTTTTTGTACAAATTCTGTTATATTTTGAAGACTATTGGTGCTAGATATGTAAAATTCAAGATAAAATTCGATTTTGAAGTAACTTTTGACTTCCTTATTTAAGTATATATATACGTTTAAGGACGTGGCCATATCTTGAAAATTTTCGAATGAGTACTGGCAGTAACATTGTTTTATCTCTTCAATAACATAATAACATCAATCAATATATATATATATATATATATATATATATATATATATATATATATATATATATATATATATATATATATATATATATAATTTATATTTATATATATATAATTTATTATATATATATATATTATTTTATATATAGTTTCAGAATTAAGCAATATAAAGTTCCAGAAATTACATGAAATACCTGGAACGAAGCTCACAATTGGATCTTTGGTAGAAGTGTTTAATTCAGGGGTTACTGATTTGTATGGCGTAATTCGTTGGATCGGAATACCTTCTAACTCGAAAAACATATTGGTTGGAATTGAAGTCGAGGATGATCCAAGCTTAAGGAATCTTAACACATCCGATGGAACTTATAACGGCGTTCGGTAATATGTAAAATATAATAATTGGTAGATTTTTCCGCGTTTGGGTTTATAATTCAAGTTTTTACAATCCAATTCAACATGTATATCTTTTAGATTATTTCAATGTCGTGAAGGGGGAGCCATTTTTGTTCCGTCCAACAAATGTGCAAGTGATCGAAGGTTTGTGGATATAGAGGGCAGTTATTCATTTGGCGCGGTCTCAACGGACAGAAACTCTATCAAATTTGGTCATGTTGATTGTCCTTCAGTGCTAGGAGCTGTCCCACCGTTAGGCAAGTATTCGTTAAATAAAAGTTATTATGAAAGTTATCAGAATATTCACCCCAAAATTTGAGCTTTCATGCTTTACGAGGAATTATAGTAAAATATAGAATAATATTTTGGTGCGAATACAATTAGATATGCAATCATTTCAAAAAAATTTATTTTTATCGTTAACTGTGCTCATTCGTTTATAACAGTCCATAAATAATTATATATAATATACAACCGTATTTACCTACGAGTTCTGATTTGTTCATTTTTTTAATATTAGTTATAAAAGATATAGGTGGATTGGAAGACATATGCGGAAAATTTAAAGGCATTCAAGGGCATCACAATTCGTGTTATTTAGATGCAACATTGTTTTCCATGTTTACTTTTACGAGCGTATTTGATTCCATTTTATATAGAAAACCAAACTCTGAGGTAAATTTAATAATACACAATTCAACAAAATATTGTTTAATCATTATTATATGAAATACAGGATATTTCACATTATAGTGCTGTACAAAATGTGTTACGTGATGAAATAGTTAATCCCTTACGAAAAAATGTTTTTGTGCGAGCTGACCGTGTCATGAAATTGCGTACATTTTTGGATCAACTTAGCTCTGTAAGTGGTTTAACCAGTGAGGAAAAGGATCCAGAAGAGTTTTTAAACAGTTTACTATCCCAAATTATGAGAGTGGAACCATTTTTAAAGGTATATTTTTCAATAATAAAAATATATACAGTTTTTCAAATAACAATTATTTAATTTTAGCTAAGCTCTGGACAAGATTCTTATTTTTATCAACTATTTGTAGAGAAGGATGAACTCCTTACGTTTCCAACTGTCCAGCAACTGTTTGAACAAAGCTTTCATTCATCCGACATAAAATTAAAAGAAGTTCCGTCATGCCTTATTATTCAAATGCCTCGATTTGGAAAAAGCTACAAAATGTATCCTCGCATTTTACCTTCCCAAGTTCTCGATATAACAGATATTATTGAAGATTGTAAGTTATCAGAGTTATCAGTATCGCTGAAATAGTTGTTAAGTTGGGGGCAACTCCTTGCTTTATAGCTTTATAAGGTAAATCAGACATATAGTAAACATTCCGTTGTAGAATTGAAAATTCTCCTACATTTTGAAAATTTTGATTTGGTGGTGATCTATTTAAAACATTCTAATTATATATTTTATTAGAATGCATATAATATATTTTATATTTATCAGCTCCACGTCAGTGCTCCGTTTGTGGAAAACTTGCTGAATTCGAATGCCGAGAATGTTTTGGTAGCTTGCAGCTAGGCTCTGGTCTGGAGTGTACAGCTTTTTGTCAAAAATGTCTTAAAGCAGTTCATATGCATGAAAAAAGGTAGGTTCCCAAATGAAAATTAATTTTTTAAAATAAATGGGAAAATAATATATATTGTCAGATCTCATGAATCAAAGAAACTGTCTGTGCCAGGAGACTTCAAAGTAATGGCCGATAACATGACCTTACCCCGTCTTTATATGGAGCTATTCGCTGTTGTATGCATAGAAACATCGCATTACGTAGCATTTGTGAAAACAGGCTCTGGACCAGATGCTCCTTGGTGCTTTTTTGATTCAATGGCAGATAGAAAAGGTAATTTTGTATGTATGTGTTAGCTATGCAAGGTTTACTTGACATTGCAACAAGAGTGAAATAATGTTCTATAGTAAATGCTAACAGTTGAGTGAACACACAAGAGAAAAAATTGATAAATTAAATCGATACTCCTTCGCCTCTTAGCGTGTCTTGAATAATACAAAAGATTGAAACATCCAATTTACTTGGTTTTGATTTTGGCAAACTCCTTCTGTTCTATATAAATTTGAAACTTATTAAAAGACTAAGTTCCTATATTATAGCCCATACGCAGTACATACAGTTTTTTTTTTTTTTTTGACACAAGCATCTTTAATTTATTCTGCAAAAATAAATTTTTGAGATAAGACGACTTAATTATTGTATGGATGATTGCCAATCTTTATGAGTGGTGGGCGATTTTTGTGTTGGCACATATGTCGTCGTATCCTTATTCACACACTCGTATAGAAATTCAGAACTGAAACTGCCACATGCATTTATGAGTCGCTGCTAGCAAATTCAGATCTAGAAGTGAAGTGTTTGCAAAACTCATTTAAATTGCGAAGCTGAGGATTAGTCCGTTAAAAAGTTAGTTAGTTTCTTTAAGACGGATATTGAGGCACCCTAATCAGCTTAACTTTTTAAACTTATATTAAATATTTGCTGATGCTTTTGCTTTTACTTTGTTCTAAACCCTATTATCTATCGTTTTTTAAGCAAATGCCACATTTTCCACAACTTAGCGATATCTCGAAAAAATTGGATCCAATAAAATCACATCTTCTAAATCCTGATCCTAATCGTCGTTGATTTTTCCCTGACAGCTTTATTGATCATTGATTATATTTTACCGCGATATGCCATGAAAAACTTTGTAAAATTTATGAAACCTTTCTCAGAAATTACTATTTCGTCGTCGTTTCTTAAGCCATCAACACCTTTAAACAGAATAGAAAGGTTGAACAAAGTATTATAAAAGCAATTGTTAATTTTTAAAACTTTTAAGCCTTTATATATAATTGTGGCTCCAAATGTGGACAGTATATTTAGATCACTGAAAGATTTAAAAGATAGCATCTTTGAAATTTTTAAATAGTCTTATTAAGGCGCACATTGACTGTCCGGTACAATTCAAAGAAATTAATTCGAGGGTGCATTACAACTCTTTGCAAGAAAATCTGCATTTTTTATAGCTTAAAGTAGAATAATATATAGCTTAAGTAGGCAGTATCATATTTGCATGGTTTTTGTTTTAATAGACTTGTAAAAAATGTCAATTTCAAAATCAAAGAATATTAACTACAAAAATTGTTTTCTTTCCTGTACATATTGTTTTTTAATAGGTGAAAAAAACGGATATAATATACCGGAAATGATATCTGTTCCTGAATTACCTGAGTGGTTATCTGATGAGGGCGCTCGGCATATTAATGAAAGGTCCGCAAACGACAAAGCCTTACCTGAACACGCTAAGCGTCTATTTTGTGACGCATATATGTGTATGTACCAAAGCACAGATGTTATGATGTACCATTAATGATGTATTTGTTATTAAACTTTAATATAATTTAAATTAATAAACCCCTAATAAAATTTACATTTATTTCTATAAGTCTTGTGATTATTCCATGTGAATACAAATAACTGTGGTGGTGTTCAGTTGTGTAATGATCTTTATTCGTCTGAGCAAGAGTTCTTATACCCTGGCTCATGCGTATTGGATCTCTTAGCCTAAGTACATTATGTAATGAGTGGAGCTCCAAGCGGGGGCCATACTATGCTCTCCCGCTATGTAGCTTCATATATATAGCTTGTATATAATTATATGCATACGGCATAAACATTAGGCAAGCGGCAAAGTGCGTACGCGGCATCTCCCATGCTGCTGTGGTCTGACCATAAGTGGCTGATCATATTACATTTGTTTATCTTTGCGCTCGCCCTATGTTTATGCGTAGGGGTAAATGTCACTATATGCGCATTTAGTATACACTCTCATATGTTAGGCATATGACGTATTTATATGTAGAATACTCTACATTGCTTCGGTTCTTATTAATATGTTATTAAATATACTACAGTATGTTCATGCCTGTACATTACATATATATTGTATATATTATAAAGCGTAAAGTATTATTGAATTAAGCGTAAGCCAACTTTCACTCTAGGTACCTTTATAAAACATTACTTTCATCCATAGGTGTAAATGGATATAATATTAAATTGACACGTAATCTAAAATGCTAACAATTATAACAATGTAAATATGATTTGTTGCAGTTTTTTTGTTCTTGTTAACAGTGACTCAACATAGAAGCATGATTAAAATATAGCAAAATGCGCCGAAAAGTTTTTAGTAAATTTAGTAGAATATATCGTAATATAATTTAACTTGAAATTTGGAAAAAGCCTTATTGAATCGACGAGAAATCAGAACTGAAATAATAGTTTTTATAACTGCGATCATAGGGAATTTGGAAAATCAGCTTGCCAACTATGCTAAATAAATAGTTACTCATACTTCTCTCTCCAAGATATTAAGTTTCCCGCAATTAAATTATGCATTCAATGCTCCGCTTGTTGTTCCGAAAATTAAAATAAAAACATAATTGTATAACAAGTAAGAAAGCTCCAGTCGGGGTGCTAGGAGATACCCAGATCCCAGTCCTATATGCGGTTTATATGTTTCAATATTTGGTATCGAGTATTAAAAAAAAAACATAAAAACCGACATTTGGAAACCAAGATTCGAACTAGCGTTGTCTTCAAAAGGCGCATCAACTCTACGAACACCGCCCCTTTATAATTAAAAAAAACAAGTAAGAAAGCTCTAGTCGGGGTGCCCGACTAAGAGATACCTTGACCCTTGACACCGCCACTGCACCGCTTGTAAAAGAAATTGCAAATTTGAGCTTAAGTAGCAGGTGATAATTCAAACACAATTCAATCACAATTTCGATTCTTCGAATAGAGAACACACGCATTTGAATGTGTGTGTGCACATGTATAACAAGTGACAAGTGATTTTGCAAATTGGCCAAGCGTTTTGTTTAATACCTGCTGTTTTACTTAATGGATTATAATGAATTTTCAGCATATTATCTACATATTCTATTGGCTTGGTTGAGATGCAAACGCCTTCACATAATGGCCCTATTTCCAACTGAAATTAAATTTTAAGAATTTGGGGCAAGTCTCTAGCTCTTATAGATGCTGAGATCGACGCGTTCACACAGACGGTCAAACAAACGGACATGGCTCATTCGACTCGGCTTGTCATCCTGATCAAGAATTTATATACTTTATGGAGCCTTCTTCTGCTGCTTTTTATATACATTCACACAAAACCATTATACCCTGATTTCCCATTTTCAATGGGATCAGGGTATAAAAAAAAAAAACAAAAAATTGTCCCTTCGCTGCCTGGCATCAAACCCGCCTCTACTAACATCGCAACTGCAGTGCGTGTGTAAAAAGTGGCAAATCTCCACTTAAATAGCAGCTGGAAATTCAATCACAATGCAATCCCAATTGTGATTCTCCGAATTGAACATAATAAACGCATTTGAATTGTGTATGAACATGTATAGGAAAAAGGCGTACGCTTCGCGTTGCTTGCTACGTTTTGTAATGGCCAATCATTTTGTTTAATAGCTTCTGATGTACTTAATGGATTTTAATGAAATTTTTAACATATCTACATATTCTATTGGAGTAATTGTCAGCTTAGTAAAATTGCAAACTTTTTCATATATTTGCCCTATTTTCAACTGAACTTAAATTGAAAGAATTAAGGAAATTTGGAGCCGGTATCCAAAATGTTAACATATCAAAACTGTAGAAATTAAACATAAAATTTGGAGGCTCTAGGTCTTAAGTCGCACGAAATATAATTTAATAACTGGATTTCGGATCTATAACGGAAATTTCAAGTCACTACGAAGAAACGGACGGACAGGGCTCAATCGACTCAGCTTGTCGTTCTGTTGAAGAATAAATATACTTTATGGGGTCTGCCTGTTTAATACATTTGCACAAAACCATTATACCCTGAGTTTCCCATTTTCAATGGGATCAGGGTATAAAAATTAATATTATTACATTTAGACTGGTAAGTAACAATTTTGTTTCTTTGTGTTATTCTAATTTTCATTATCGATAATCATAGTTTCAGCCAAGCGTATGAATTATTGTTGTTTCCCTTCCTCACGCAATATTTTTCATTTATTTTGTTTTGCCTTTGAATCATCCAGAAATCCTCGGCAAATATAATCGGAGGCACTTAAACGATTGCTTGTTTTAATAAAAGTCAATATTCAACATTAAAGGCAATTTATTAAATCAAGAAATTATTCGCCTAATGCTTTTTTAATAAGTTGGATTAGATAACTAAGTAATAATTAATTTACAATGTTTTTGACATTAATTGCAATTGTGTTTTACCAGAACGTTTAGTATTTACATATAGTAAGATTTTAAAAAGATCTAAGCCATTTTTAATTGACAATGTAAATAATAAAAATACTTTTTTTTTTAATTTAAATGAAACCCTTTTTCCTTTGTTGCTGTTAATAAGCGATCTTTCATTATTTCTTCAGATGGGTAATCGGGAAGCTTTAAGTAATGAACGCAAGTATTCACAGATGGATAACTTCCTTGTCCAGCATCAACTTTTCTTACTACTGTAAGTCGAGGATGTAAATTAGCTAATCCTCCTGGGGGTAAACTACTGCATCCAGTAGTAAATTGCAAGAATGCTTTACGTTCAGAACCCGTGAAGCTCAAAAGAACATTAACAAAACGCAAAAATCCAGGACTAGAAAAAAAAACGAATTAGAAAAGGCAAAACAAATTAAAGTAAGTGCATTACCTATCCTTGGAGTAGCCCAGTTTCGGCTCAGTGTACGCCATTAGATCTTCACGGCTCCATTGCGGATATTGCTCTCCACATATCATCATCCTAGCTTCGGACGGGTTAAATGCGGCCAATTTACTTAATGGAAATACTTCACAGAACCCGTCATAGAATGCCTGCATTTGTTTGGCAATACCATCTTGCAACATAAAGTTGACAAGCAATTCCCAATATGCTTCTAGGTTATTTATATTGACTTCAGTTGAATAGCCATTTGGAATAAGCTCTGCGTATGTATATCCATACACAGACGAGCTAGGCAAATATGTAAATGTAAGGGCCAAGTCATCGAGTGATACTTCAATATCATTTTTGGTGCGCAATTTAAGATTATTAATCAATTTTTGTTTTTCCTGACTATTTAGAGTCCCATCTAAGTCAATGGCTTGTTTACGCGTTAGCAAGTCCTGTAGCTCAATTAAAAATTGATAACGTGTTGGATCAATTTCTTTCAGGTTTTCAATATTAAGGATTCCACTGAACCAGTTGCACTGTGTTAGATCCTCGTTTAAAAATGTTGAATATGTATTTGCAAGCTCGGCATCTTTTGAAACTACTGAGCTCGCCATCAGATCTTGGAAACGTGGTTTTGATCTTAGCTTTAAATCATTTCGGGATAATACTTTGTTATGGCAAAGTAATTGTAGAAATGATTTGGACAAGGGCATATCAACAAGTCGCATATCCTGCAAGACTTTGGCAATAAAAACTCCAAAAAACCAAAAATATTTTGAAACCTGCTCACATAACTCTGAGTTTTGTGGCAGGGGTGCTGGGAATAATCCACTTTCACGCCTATTTACATAATATCCAATGGGTTGCGAGCCGTCTTCTATGTTGTGGAACTGAGGTTCGCTATGATTTTCACTATATTCATCATCACAGAGCCACATACATAAATCTGTTCGTTGAATTTCTGCAGCTACTAAAGCATAGAATTCAAGTGTTGGTCCCAGCCCAGTTCCTTCTTCATCCAAAAACTCTACTTCTAGCACAGACTTTCGATTGCAATGTGCCTTCATGACTTGAATGGCCCACTTAAGTAAATCCTTATTTCGTGGAACTTTTACGCGCTCGTGCTTCAATCTGCCAACACGGAAGTCATGCTGATCGTCTCGACGAGGACTCATAATAGGAATTCTTTGCCGTTCAGTTGTAATATCACGTTGAGATTGTAAGCAGACAATACTTCTGGATGCTCCAAATGCAGTGCAATTAAAATATAATTGTCGGGTTTCGAATGGAAATAAAAATGGACAAGATTGATTTAGATCCTCACACCAATTCGGAAGAGCATTACTTGACAGAACAAGAGGATCATGAATTTGCTGCTGTAATTTATTTGTAATTTTTTTACTCATAAAGAGCTCAGCAGGTAAATAAGAAGTTTTTTGTGATGATGCGTTATTATCGTCGGGTTCAATTTCACATTGATTAAGTGCGTTAATTTGAGTAAGCAATTCAAGCACATCCTCAACAGAGCATAGGTTATTATCCGTGATATTTAATCCACCATAGACTGGGGAATTCGGCGATAATGTAGACGCTCCGCTTCTCGATGAAACTCCTGGAGTTTTTTGTCCTTCTTCAGATTCAATATATGAGCATTCCTGAACTGTTGGATATGTTTCACGATAAACAATTGTATACGTTGGCTCCCATAACTTGCGAAATTTGTCATTTTTATTGATTTGGCTGTTTTGTAATAGTTCTTGTACTGCTCTAAATATAGTCCACTCACTATTATCCAAATCGATTTCAACGTCAGGAACACCTCCAACACCTGGGCCTCGTAACTTCAAGCCAAGCATTGTCTGTTCAGGAATGATTTGCCCGCTTTGTTGAAAAGATTCCAGATTTGTGTCTGGTGGACAAATTTCCAAATCGGAAGTTTGATTCACATTTGTACGACCTGGTCTAGGGTCAAAAGCAGGTATTAAAGCGGAAAACTGCCTTTTTAAAACAAATTCATCATCCCATGATTTGCGCTTGCTTACACCTGCTAATCTATTTTCCAGGGATTCATCATCCATAAATGTTAAAAGGTTGCGTGACACCATAACCTGTAAAAGTGTATTTCCTACTTCCTCATATTCATCCTCATTTTCTTCTTCATCGTTTTCTTCCTCCATATCATCTTCATCTTCCATATCGCCCAACAATGTCGGAGCTCTGCAGCTTTCTAAAAAGTCTTCTAACGAAACTTGTTCGCTATCACTTGATGTAGAAGTTAAGCTCATGGTTAGCGTTGGATTAATCGACGAAGTAGGTTGCTGACTAACTTTTTTGTTAGTTGTATTCGACGAACTATTTGATCCATTATTAGATGAGAGGCTAGGATAACTTTGCGCTGTACTTAATAAGCCAGAATGGAAATTACTAGATAAAGCTAATTTTACTAAACTTGTTACTGAGTTAGGACCTCTGGAAAAAAATGAGCCTGCTCCAACGTTTTGATTACTATGTTCATTTTTATTAATATTTGTGTTGTTGTGCGACTGGTTTTCATCATTGCTTGTGTCTTGTGATGTTCGACGACGTGCAATTGCTGTGAATGTTTCTAATAGACCAGTATGAACAGCCACCTCTGATGTAGATGATACTTCAGATGATGTTGTTAAATTGGGCACACTGATACTCATTTGATTAGGGACGGAGACAACATCATTTGTAATTTGAGAATTTATAATGGTCTCGATTTGACCAGGGAACGCTGATACCTGTGGTGCCTCATCTGAATTAGAAACATTTTGTTGGGGTATGGAGGCATTCGAAGATTCGTTACCCATACCATCCAATATTTCAGCTTTTTGAGAAGTGCCTGGTTGTATTAACGCCGAGAACTTTGCAGTTTCCTTAGGACCTAATGACACGTTCGAGCGAGGTATGTGTAATTCATCTGAAGATAGTATATTATTGGTATTGTTGCGTAGCATGTCAACACCATCACGCATTTTATCTATAATTTCGCGAGTATCTGTTGGAAACTGAGAAGCACAATGAGAACTAGCTGAATTCATTTGCCTCAAATTTATCAATAGTCCTTTTGCCAAATTATTAACAGAGTTGTTTGCATTCATTTTATTGTTTTCTTCTATATATGGTTTTTGTTTCGTGTCCTTTGATACGACAGAGTTAGCTTCAGTTGGTTTAGATTCAGCTGGCTTTGCACTGTTATTTTCTTTCGAAACTTCAACAATTGACAAACTTTCTGAAATGGTGGCCAAGTCTGACATATTACTTAAGTTTATCGCAGGCATTGAATTATTGATTGTGGATAGATCCGCAATGTGTTGTAATTCCCGAATTAACGGTGATGGAATAATTGATGTTTCTGAGGAAGGTTGGTCAGAGATCGCTTCATTATATACAGCTTCTTTTGCTATAGCTGTGCTCGACTGGTTAGTTGCAATGTGACTCTTTGCTGAGATAAATACATTTTCTGTAATGGTTTCTACAGTTTGTTTCCAAGCAAGGTTGTCGGCTGAAACAGTTTGATTGGATGCATCTTCAGGGTTTTTATTTATCTCAGTAGCTTCAGGGAGCGATGGGGTTGAACTAGATTTACGAGAAGTTAACACGTTAGTCTTATCAATTTTTTTAGGTCCTACTCCTGATGCAACTGGTAGCATTGAATTAACTCCTTCGAAAATAGCGATATTCTCCAAATTGGATAATTTTAAATCGTATTTACCTTCAGCTCCCATACGATAGGAATTTCTTACACCATGGTCCCACTTCACATCAATCCATCCATTGTGTATTTCTCCAGTTATGGTACCTTCGCAGGACCCATCTTGATCATCCCAACGCCAATCAACTCCACGAACCACTCGTGCCCCACAAGTAATATGTTTGAGCTGAGCCCGTATTTGACGTCTTTCGCGGCGTGCTTTCGCTTCGGCTTCTTTTATAGTTTTACCAATATCATCACAAACTCCTACAACACGTCCGTAAATTTCTAATCCACTTAAACTCAAATAATGAGTTTGATTTGAAGCGTTCCGACCATTTTGTTGAATTCTTATGTGACGATATCCTTTTGTATCATCAGAAGAACATATTATGGGCCAAGTTGCTGTGCTTCCGGGTTCTGCTAAACTCTTATCGTCAACATGATTTATAAGCGTAGTCCAGTTAATACCATCTTTTGATGCTTGAAAATGCCAATTTCTTAGTGCGGATCTCCCGTATCCCCGAGCATGACGCAAGGTGTATGCAGTAGGCAGAATAAATACTCCAAGATCAATTGAAAACCAAGCCTTTTTGTTATCTTTTGTGTGACAGTTAAGAGAAACGCTATCACGCGATAGTATGTCTTCTAGTTTTCCATAAGGTAACGTTTTACCCTCAGAGCTTGTAACTTGCACAAGACCATATTGCGCTGGATTTACCCACTCACATGTTTTTCCATTTGATCCAATGTAGTAAATTAATCCTTCTTCATCGAAATCAAAATTGTATGTAAATGAAATACCTTGATTGTTTTCACGTAACTTTTTCAAATATAAAAATGTAGATCTGTCAAGGTCATACCATTGTTTAGCAACCATTTTTAGTAAATATTTTGAGAGATTTCCAACTGTAGCTAATGGTTCTACTTTTAAAGTGCGACCCGTTCTATCAAAAAGAGTACTCTCAGAAGAAGCACGTTCCAATCGAAAACGCAGTCGTTTTTGAAGTATTTGTAAGCCATAGCCAGTACCTGGTGCATCGTACAGGAACAACGGCAGCTTTTCAGTACTTTCTAAGACTGCAACAAGCTTTTGTATAAGAATACTCGCCGTATTTTTGGTATTATATATATTTGATTCGTCGCAGTCTCCAAAAATGCATTTTTTAAATATATCAATGCGATCTTTTAGCATTTTATTTGTTTTACAACGCGACAAATTGAATTCCCAATAGTTATTAGATAACACTGCAACCAATGCTTGGACAAGGCCTGAAGAATGCATTTCATATGCACTTACTACACCATCTTCATGAATTAGTTTCGAAAGATTTGTTAGCGCAGTATCCAGGGTGTTTGACCAATTGCTATTGGAAGACACCCGTTGTTCTTCAATAGCAAGATTAATTTGCTTTACAATGGCAGTTAGCTTTGCTACTGCTCCGCGCGGTATTACTTGAGCGGACTTAAAATATTTGTTATAAATTTCACGAGATACGTTTGATACTTGAACTTTTTGGATGTCTGTCTTTGATTTAGTACGCTTTTTTTTCTCAGTGGACCATCCTGAAGCAAAATCTGCACCTAAGGTAGTTTCTGCTGTAAACGAATGCTTAGTTCCTCTGTTACTTTCAAAGATAAAACCTTGCATATCATCTTGTAGTATTGTAACTTGATGACCTTCTGTGTTGTGAATTTGCAGTTGATTAGGTTTGTGTGATTGTAACACCCAATTTCCAACAACAAGTCTTAACACACACACAGTGGGCAAAATGGGCTGTGATGGCGTACCAGGACTCACGCTGGATCGAGCTCGAACTAGTTTTTCGAGAAACTCACCACGATTTTCTGCAATAAAATATGTTGATATGTTGTATGTATGTTAATAAAGGACAATTATTATGACTATTATATTCAGATTAAAAATAAATTACGAATAAATAATATTATTTAGAGCACTGAAAATTAGGTCATCAGATTCAGCCAAAATTTTTATGTATATAATAGTTTATACAAAAATGTAATTGGATATTACTAATATTTAAAATATGAGATACTTTAAAATAGTTATGAGCGATCCCCCTTTTTTCGAAATGACTTCTAAAACTAGATTAGGAATCGAATCGTAGTCAGTAATAGAATTTAGTGATATCGTGAACTAAACTTGTTTGATGCCATTAATTCATTTCGATTTTGTATTATTATATTGTTTTTCAGACCTCTAATATTTCTAGAGTATCAAACTTATAAAATATATTTATTAATTTAACACTTAATTAGCTATTAGAAATTAAAAATGGGACTATTTTTTTTATGAAAAAAACAGTCAAATAAAAAAAAATTACTAACCGGTGGGCGTTCTTAAAAATGAAGGTCAGCAGAAAGTATGTGCAATATTTTTATATTTACCGGAGCTATCATTTCCATTTTCAGGGCTACCACTTGAGTACATTGTTGCCAATTTTCCATCAAGTATAAAACGGAACCAGCCATTGGAACCATTAGAAAGCTCTAACGCTGCAGAATCTGACCAAACGTATAAGCAATCTCGACCTCGACAAATGCTCCAATCTCGCCAATGATAAGGCTTGCCTTGCAAAATCTCTTTAGCATCCTCCATTAAATCATCTACAATAAAATATGTTGAAGAATTAAGGTTTTGACTTAATTAAAAATAAATTTTATAGCTACCTGATACTGATCTACTCGGCATACAATATGCTGACCCTTTTTGTGTTGAAGACAAATCTGATGAGCCCGATGCAAGTTGTGATGAACTGTTGTCCTCGTTTTGATCCATTAGAGCTTGTACTTTAGAAAATACTCCCAGTCGTGCGAAATGTTCAATAAATTCTTCTTGTGTCTTACACATCAGGTCCTCAATGATGTTCAGAATAATTACGTGGCCATCTTCATCATCCTTAAAAAACAAAAACAATTAGTAAAGAAAAGTAAAGTCATATTCATAATTTCCTTATAAAATTTAAAGCATTCATACAAACATTAGCAAAATAATGCATTCTATGATTTCCGTGATTTTTTAAATTTTAAGAATTCTTAAAGAACAATCATGAATCTTATATTTATTTAATTTACCTCACTATCCAAAACGCTGGCGATAACTTCAGTTAACAAGTTTCCAACACTTTGAGTGGCTATTGAAGTTGTGGGCTCATCGCACTTTTTACAAATATTTTTAAGAACTGAAGGATGTGCATACTGTACTATCTTTTTAATAAGACCCAAACTTGCTCGCCGGACACTAGGAAGCATAGAACCTTGAAATGTACGGCAGAGGATTGGTAAAAGTAATTTTAAATATACTGGTGCCATTTCAGGGTCACCGCGCGGTTCAAGCGATGAGTACATTTGTCCTTCCTTGTTTGTCAATATATTTCCCGAAGACATCCATTCTCCTGGAGATTGTAAAATTGCTGCAACTTCCCGATGGCCATCATCTGATCTTTCACGCGCTTTGTCAAGTGGTGTTTTCCCGTCTTCATCGCGTAAATCTGGATATGCACCAAATTTTAGTAGAATCTTTGCTATTCCGGGGCGTCCAAAACATGCAGCGTAATGGAGGGATGAGCTTCTTTGCCCTTTGTTAACATCTGCTCCTTTCTCACATAAATATTCAACCATCTCCAAAGTACCAAAAGCAGACGCCCAATTCAATAAAGTTTGCCCAACGTCATCCATACAATTCACATCAACTCCGCAAGTTTCGATTGCCTCTTGCAGAGCTTCAGTATCTTTAGATCGTATGCAGTCTATCAATTGGCGATGAGTACGATCAGTACTGGAGTCATTTCGTTTTGGCCGCGGAGCTAATTGGCCTTGATTGGTGTTAGCACTGCCCCTGTTTAATGCTTGGCGACCTTCAAACAATAGAAGAAGCAATAAATCTGCAAATCGCATGCAGTCAAGAACGCATCGCTCATCGCCCTTTAGGGCTCTTTCAATTGCAGTAGGTAGCTGAGACCTTAGAATATCACGCGTTATTGAGGGTGATCCACGACATAATGTAGACAACAGCGAAATCGTTGTTGATATTGATTGCGGTGACCGCAATTCATTTGCTTGAATTTTGCCAGCCGCACTCGCTGATGATCCTGAAACATTTTCATTAAGTCTGTCTGAGTTCAGGTTAAGGGGTCCAGGTCCACTTAATTTAGATGTAGATAAGGAGTGGTTATTACCGCTACCACCAGCATTTTCCAGACGTTTAAGCAATTCGGTAACCAAACCATATTCAGCTAGGGGAGCAGGGTCAACCCATTTCCTGGTAAAGCGATCCGCCACAGAAGCAAAGCATTTTAAAGCACCATCCGATACCAGTGTATCTTCATGTTGTAATAAAGTGCTTAAACTTTCCACACAGTTATCTATGCATGGTGAATTCGGCTCCACTTTAGTGCAAAGTCGCGAAACGACAGACATGGCAGAATGTAATGTGTCTTTATGAACTTGGGATCCACAGTCCCGAATAAACGACAACACACAGTTTAAGCCACTGCCTTCGAAAACGGCTCCTGCTTCTCTACTGCATATGAGTTCAAGAACTTTAATACATTGCTCTGCAAGATCTCGCGATGTGCGTGAAGATAGATCTGCAACAACTAATCGGTTGCAAATGGCCTTAATAGCGCCATCTATGGAAACAATTCTTCGTGTACATTCTGCAGACACATCCAGATAGTATGTTATGGCGCGTGCAGTAACTTCAAGAACATTTTCAGGTGCAAGCTCATCTAAAAATATCTTGCATAAAGCTGGCAAAAATGTTCGAGGAGGACAACTGAAAGGAACCAATAAGCACAACGAACACGTTAATAAACAAATTTGTAACAAATAAAGATCAATTTATTTGACACAGAGGTATACACTAAACGTTAAAAATCCAACAAAAATCAAAATTGCATAAAATATACATTAAACTAAATACAAAATTTGGAGGCTCTAGCTCTTAAGACATCCGAGATATAATTTATTAACTGCATTTCAATTATGTTTTTATTCTATAACAATAAAATACGAATAGTTATCAAATATTTGAAACAAATTTGACCTGCGCGTGCTATACACGGCCCTACAAAAAAATTTCTTTTCATTCTCTAGCTCTTATAGATTCTGAGATCCACGCGTTCACACATACGGAGAGAGCTCAATCGACTCGGCTTGTCGTCCTGTGCCACACCTCCTTCTGCCTATTATATACATTTGCACAAAACCATTATACCCTGATTTCCCATATAAAAAGCCAAAATAAATACAAATGGTACATTGTTTATAATTATCTTTGCATCAGATGTCCGTCTTAATGAGAAAGATGCACTAACGTTTGCACTTTTTAATATGTGGAATTAGGAATTATGTAGTTTGGAATTAATGTGTGTATGTATTTAACTTATTCGATTTCAAAATAATAAATTTACCTTTCAAAACATCGATCAACATTATCTGACATCAAAAGAAGCATACATAGCTGCTCTAAAGCAATTAATTGCATATCCCTTTCATCTCCTTGGCCCATCGACAGCCACTCCAGTAAAGTTTCGGGATCAACATCGCCCATCTAGAAAATTAAATAGATTGATGAATATTTTTAAAAAATCGATATCTTCTGCTCTGATAGCATATTGGCTATCTCATAATTTGGAATAGTAACGCTGAGCTCGTAGCTCAGTTGTGCATTACGTTTAAACAAATTGAATTTTTACAAAGTGAAAAAGCTCTTGTAGAGACTACTCTACTCTAACTCTGCGAGTTAGATTAAAGATTTATGTCGATTAGGAAATGGCATGATTTATTGGAAATAACCGGAATTCCATATAAGAAAATTGTTTAAGCGATATAAAAGTTATTTAGTTTCTATAGTTTATATAGTTTGCTAACATCTAAAGTTCACTAACCAAATTAACACTTTAGTCAATTGAAAACATTGTATTCCATACACAAGAAAGTATATGGTAATAGTTTGTGTGATTTGCTATAACCGCAGATAGACTTAAACTTAAACATAAAAACTATTAAAAATTTGATAGTGTTGAATAAGTTGTAGTTGATTTAATGAATATACCTTGCGGAAAATGATTCATTGGCCAAATAGACACACAAACAAAACAAGTCCCTTAAATCAAACTACGGGTTGTTTTGCTCAATCATCGCCTATGTGTATTACCTACAGCTCTGCTGATGAGAGCGAGGTATTCTTGGTTAAAAACTTTCTGATCAACTCTGGCTACGTCAACGTTCCTACCATCTCATTTCAATTCACACGCGATTATTGTCTTTGTTGTCTTTATATATTTTTTATATATTTGCAAAGCGCTGCTTAAATAACGCAAAAAAAATGGAGACCAAATTTACTGTGGGGGTTTTCTGCAATGAATGAAGATATTTTGTAAATTTCGGATTATGGATACCGCCTCCCTCCAAGTTCGTAAAAACGTATTTCAAATATAATTTTGCTACGGCAAGTACATCATAATCACGCTCTACAAATTTGATTAATCCCACTGCCTGAACTCCGCAGTAATCAGAGCGCGTGCATATATGTGCGTGGGCATTCTTTGATATGCATGTATAAAAAAATGTAGATTTATTGGAAGAGTATTTCTTCGCGGGCTTCAGGGTATCTAGTAGTCAGCATTCCCATCTAGAGCACTCTTGCTTATATTCATTTTGAAACACTCAAAAAAATGCACTGAGCCTTAATTAATATAAGCTCTTTGCCAACTTCACGAATTAATATCCGATACCTTTTATGCAAGGCGGAGCTTTGTTTATTCTATGCGTTACTTACATTGTCTCTTTAATTTCCAACAAAACATACAATAGGGGGATAGTTATATCTGAAAGTAATATAAAAAAATATTAAAATGTAAAATAAATTACCCAGTGGCGAGTGCACGACTTTCAAAACATACAAATTTATCTCAAGATAAATTTAAAATAATAATTTCAAAAAAAAATTTGAAACAGACTTCATTAAATGATGCTTCAAATGATATCTTTGTAATTTTTAATAACTATATAATATCATGGCAATCGAATAGATATCGGCACTGGCGGTCCCTTTTGCTTAGTAATTTTCGGCAAAATTGTCATTATTTTATCATATACATATGTCAACAAAGTAATGAACCGAATCAAAAATAGGAATTTTTGGGAATTAGTTGAATTTATGGTACCACTTCTAATCTCTTAAATTTAGTTAATGATGAGAATCTGTAATAGTAAAGCACAGAATAGTAAAGCACAGAATAATAAAGCGAAGACTACAATATTGAGCATACACATAAATATATATATATATATATATATATATATATATGTATATATATATATATATATATATATATATATATATATATATATGTATATATATATATATATGTATGTATGTATGTATGTATACAAATATTTTAAGTACGCAATTATTACGTTTTATTGTATATAATTTTGAATGCAAAAATATATACGAAGATTAGTTATATAAATTATAACAAGAATTTTCTGTGAGAATCCGTTTATATATTCGTAATATTCTAGCTTTTTCGTCATTCGGAAAATTGAACAAAGCACACATATATACACGTGCATTCAATAATTACCTTAAGCACCATAACTTGGCACTGCATATCTCCGGCTTAGAAAAGTTATTTCGCTTTACTTAAATACACATTTGCAAATTTTTCACAAGTTATTTTAGTATTTAATTTTTTCTTTAATATTGCCTAAAATTAAATGTCTATTGAAAACACACACATACGTTACATACAGTCACATAGAGCTGGGAGCAATTCGATTAAAATTTGATTCTATCGATTAATTATTTAAAGGTAACACGCGATATTAAAAAAACGCCGTGCTACAGTTTTATTGCCTTCTGTTAATAGGTATATATCTCAGCTAATTGTATTAAGCACTTGCTACACTAATTTAAATTAATTTTATTCTATTTCAAAAAGGTTTACTGAAATTGAGCGTGACAATCTACTGCTACCTCGCACTCAAAACGATGCCCTGTCATTACGAACTCCTTTTCGATACGCCCTGTATAGCTAGCCTATATTGTATATGGATTTATACACACACATACTTCATACACACATATAAAATAATATGAGCATCACTTCGAATTTACAATTTTATCTCAACAAATTGCATCAACAAACGCAGAGACGTATGCATTATTTATTCTCTGTAGGCCAATTTCGTTGCTCTAGCTAATATCATATTCATATATATTATATACTTAAGCATTTTATTATTGGCGTGTTCCAACTCTTGCTACGTGATTTTGCTTATTGCACAAATGTTCTGTTCAATAATTGTAATACATAAATTAATTAAAGCTTCAGGTTCACATTTTGGCTACATCATAAAAAATTAAAATTTTATAATATATATATGAAATTAAATGCTACATTTTACGATATAATTTAAAAGCGGAGTTTCGATAATCTATTTAATCTACATTACAATGGGAATAATTATAAGTAATTTGAAAATACAGAAATAAATTGATGTCTTCAGCTTTTATATACCTCATAAAAGGATTGACCATTTTACTTACTTATCTACTTCCACATATTCGCATCGACAATTATCCATTTCAGCTATCAATAAACTACTTTGGGCAACAAATAGATAGTTACTACTTATTTTTAGCGAGAATACCTTTTTTTATCGATTTCCATGTTACGGTTTTAATATTAAGCTTGTGAATATGAACGTAGCTTTAATGGTTAATACAATGTATTGATTGTTAATAATGAGTTAAATTTGTTATTATGTTAAAATGTCAATGTAACTATAGTGGAAACGCACAATTTGTGTGCAAATATTAATATATTGAATAATCGAGAGCTGCTTTGTGATAGTTAAAGAAAATATCGATATGTTATCCGATTTCTTAAAAACCAAAGGTTTCTTAGGTTCAAATCGTTGTACATCCCTATAATTCATAAGCTTAATTATTCTCCAGTTTTATTCCGTGGAAGTAAAAGACCGAAGTTAATAATAATGGTAAGAAAAAATTATAAAAAGTGCTTACATTGTAATAATATATTACTACCTACATTAGTAACTAATTTTCAGTACTATATGTATATATTTTAAAAGAAATTAGCAATTATTAATTATGGTGTCATACAGACGGACAAACAGATAACATTCAAATGACCTTATCAATTTGTTGTACATTTGATTGAAAAATACCAAAAAAGTAGAAGTTTTTTGCATATAGATGCATTTATAGTAGTCTCTCTAAGAATCTATTCCTAACTGCCGCCTGCAGTATTTGCCAATGTTTTATTGATTTACACGTTAGCACCGTTTTCCATGAAGCTTATCACACATGTACATAAAGTAATGGATATTTCTATATATATTTTAATTATTAGTTTTATGTTTATTCCGGCCCTAAGGCATGTTGATTACAAAACGAAAACTTCTTTTGTCTCGTTGTCATGAAATTCCATGAATTCCACACTTATTTATGCGAATCGATGTAACATATATACAGAATTCTTAATATTCTTACCTAACCCACACGCAATCACAATCACAATCTCTTCAAGCTTCACGAACTTTGGACAGTATTATTTATTTCCTTTCCCGGCAATGAAAAGATAATTCGTTGACATTGATGTCAAATCATTAATAAGTTTCTGGATTCAAATAAATTTTACACTCATATTGGCAGATTAAAGTAAAAGTTATTTTCACAGATAAAAACTTAAAGAATTTAGTTTTGGCAGTGCTTTTTTAGCTGTATATAAATATATGACACTTTTCTAGGCAACCAAAAGTTTTAAATGAACTCAATGTCTTTAGGTTTAAGCGAAAAAGAGGGTTGCTTGAAATATAATTTTTCTCAACTCCCAACTAAAAAGCAGCAGACTCACTTGCGTACATACTGATTGATTTTTGCTTTGCTATGAGCAATTAGTTGTTGAATAATTTGTTAGACTCATTCATGAAGTTAAAGAGTAAAAATGAATTTTGACCGATGTCCGAAATTCTGTTCGTATAAAAAAGCAAACCATATTGTTACTATTGAGTCTAGGAGTTTGGAGTAATTACTCGTTTGTGCCGACATCTGATAATGCAAAGGGTATATCATTAAAAGTACAAGAGACTTGAAATTTGTAAGAAAAGCTCGTTGTCAACCTAAAAACTAAAAGATATATATTATGGATATATCAAGAGTGTTCAAATTGGCATTATAATAACTGTTTAGATTCTGTACAAATCAACAAAAAAATTATATGTCCATTTACATTGATTTACCAAAAGTTATATACATTTGCCGGTTAATGTCGTGATAAAGTGCAATATTATATTTTGCAACCTTGCTGTCAGCTCTTTAGGCCGTAAATGAGGATCATAAAGACGGTAACATCTGACTTCATGAATATATTCGTTCTTATTTTTAGATATACTTAAAGAAGATTGGATCTAATATTTCAACATGATTGAAGTGATTAAAATGGTTCAGGCAATCTGTTAGTCAGCTATTACCGATTAAAGCACCCTCATTTGGCTTAAGATCAATATATCAAAAACCCTTTATTTGGCATTTTGAAATTTCTTTAGTCAATATCATGTATAAATTCAAAAATCTAAAGAAAATAAGTCTTACACGCCTTTATATTCTGAATGAATATTTTTTTTATTTTCATTTTGCATGTATATAATTAGTATTTAGTACTATGTAGTTATACATATTATATTCTGGACAAAATGAATTGATGTAGTGAAATATATAAAATCCTAAAAATAATAGGTGCCAATTACAGAAATCGAATAAGTAAATCCTTTTTAGTAAAATATCGGTTTGTTCTGTTACTTAAAATACTAAACATCTAATTTGTATATATATATATATATATTTTTTAATTTTAATAGGCTGAACCAATCCGCGTTGTTGTTACTGGAGCTGCTGGTCAAATAGCCTACTCCTTGCTTTATATGATTGCCAGGGGAGAAGTTTTTGGCAAAGATCAACCGCTTATTTTGCATCTGCTTGATATTCCGCCAATGGTTGGAGTTCTAGAGGGTGTCGTTATGGAGCTTTCTGATTGTGCATTGCCTTTGTTGCGCAAAGTTGTGCCCACAACGGACCCACTGGAAGGATTTAAAGATGTTTCCGCAGCGTTTCTTGTAGGCGCAATGCCGCGAAAAGAGGGAATGGAACGCAAAGATTTGTTGTCTGCCAACGTTAAAATATTTAAAGTGCAAGGCGAAGCTCTCGACAAGGTTGCAAAGAAGGATGTAAAAGTTCTTGTTGTTGGAAACCCAGCTAATACCAATGCATTAGTTTGTGCCAACTACGCTCCATCGATTCCACGCGAAAACTTCTCGGCAATGACACGGTTAGATCAAAATCGCGCAGCAGCACAGATCGCATCGAAACTAGGCGTCCCGATTTCTAACGTTAAAAATTTAATTATATGGGGTAATCATTCTTCTACACAATATCCAGATGCAAGCCATGGAAAAATTCTTATTAATAACGAATGGAAAGATGTTGTTGATGCAGTTGGAGACAATGCATATTTGGAAGGTCCATTTGTTGAAACTGTTCAGAAACGTGGTGCAGCAGTTATCGGTGCACGTAAAATGTCATCAGCTATGTCGGCAGCAAAGGCTGCCTGCGACCATATGCACGATTGGTGGAATGGCACCGCACCAGGACAATTTGTTTCAATGGGTGTGTTTTCCGATGGAAGCTATGGTTCGCCAAAAGACGTTGTGTTTTCATTTCCAGTTGAGATCAAGAACAAGCAATGGAAAATAGTTGAAAACCTGTGTTTGAGCGCTTTTGGTAGGTCCAAGCTGGATTTGACTGGCAAGGAGTTGGAAGAAGAGAAAAATGAAGCGATGTCTGTGTTGGATTCAAATTGACTAACCGGCGCAGGGGACTCAAAACTGTAAAGAACATCTGCGTCAATTACACTGTTTTTGGGTTAATCTCAATGGACAACCATATTTTTTTCGTGTTACGCATTTATAAAATGTTAATACAATGTTTGTAAATAATATACATTAAAAATATTCTTTGCTACGTAAAAATAATCGAATACTTTTTATTGAATGCCTTTTGGCTTTCTTAAATTTTTATGTAGTATCGATTTACGGATTTAAGACGATTTAAGGAAAGCAATCACATTTTATGAGATAAAATTAAATTTCCACTTCTGAAGCCTCTCCGTTTATAATCCTATTAAAAGATGAATTCATGTTGCAAGTTGTAATATTACAAGTTCAAATAGTATAGTCAGATCATACAGTATATATTCTTTAGATCCACAGCACGGGATAACTAACGCTCTTCATCATTCTGTATGCCTAGATCTCGAACTTATAAGTGCTCCAATTATTATACAGGTTGATCCTCAGTCGGTACCCTTTCCTATCAAGCCTCAACTTTTGCAGTTAATTTTTACATGAAGTGTACCCATAAGGAAACGAGTACGAATAACGACTTGCATTACTGAGTTGTTGATGTATAAAAAAATTTAGTGATTAAGTTGGGAAATACTGCCAAAAAAGCTGATTTTTTGCTTGAAGTAACAGATGATTGTAAAAAATGCCCAAGGTAGGTAAATACATTGGTAACAGAGGTAACGGCGTAGGGATGTTTAAAAATAAAATCTTTAAAATGTTTGAATGTGGAGATAAGGGACTGAGATTCCACAGTGTGAATCCAATACACTTGCTATTATTATTACGGTTATGTATCATAAATAATTTAGCACATTTCATTTACCTGTGATAATTGCAAAAAACATATTGAGAAATTTAACCGTCCTTGCAAAAGTAAGCTGCAAGGATAACCACTACTATTTTTGATAAAGAACTTGCCCGAACTATCATTCCATTGTAAAAACAACTAAAAATGGAATATACAGAAACAAATTTTATCATTCTGGGAGTGTCGCATTGCCGAATATTTTTTGAACTACCAGCTAATAGTCTGATTTAAACCGACTTGCAAAGTTAATGGCATTAAACCTTATAACTAAACTATTTTACCATTATAATTTAGGAATACATTTTATATATTGAAAAACTAACTTAAAATGTTTTTATCGATATCATAAATTTATTTATCTGAAATACTCACCATTCCACTACGATGCTTTCAGACCATTCAAAGTATCGATATATCTGACGCAAAATCAATTTAAATTACTTAAATGTTTTAAATAATGATCGAATTTAAAGCATTAGAATGCTCCCCTAAGTTGACTTCTGAATAACAAAAATTATTTTCAGTATTTAGTATTTATTAATTAAGTATTTTTTTGGTTTTTGTCAACGGCCCCATTCATCCATTATGGTTTTTTAGATGTCCACACAACGAAATCAATTGTGATATTAAAGAAAATATTATTTCTTCAGAAAAAAATCATGGATTCGGTTGAAAATAATGACGCCAACCGTGACGAATTAATTATACAACAGCAGCGAGAAATTGAAAAAGAGGTAATCATTGTAATAACTCTCAATAATAATAATACAAATTTTTTGTTTTTAGATTAGCGACTCAACACCTCTGGTCAGTGAGCAATTGCCGCTTACTTGTTTACAAGCTGAATACAATGGTGATGAGGTCTTTACAGATAAGATTCAGGAACTATTTAAAAAATATAAATTTATTCGGCGAACTCGTCCCGATGGTAATTGTTTTTTCAGAGCATTTGCCTATTCGTATTTGGAATATTTAATCACCAATAACAGTGATTATCAGGAATTCCAAAAACTTGCCGAAGCTTCGAAAGACAAGCTTGTAGAGCTCGGTTTCCCAAGTTTTACACTAGAAGACTTCCATGAAACTGTAAGTTTATTATCTGTTAGACAATTCATAATTATAATAATTTAGTTGTTTATTCTTTTCATGTCAGTTTATGGATGTAATCAAGCGTGTTTGTCCCAGCCATTCGGAAACAACTGAAAAAGTTAAAAACGAATTACATGCACTATTTAACGATCAAGGGTATTCCGACTATGTAGTTGTTTATTTACGTCTCATAACGTCTGGGAAACTTCAGGAAGATGCTGACTTCTATCAGCATTTTATTGAAGGCGATTTTTCAATTGAAGAATTTCGTCACCAAGAAGTCGAACCCATGTACAAGGAATCAGACCACATACATATCATCGCGTTGTGTACAGCATTGGGAGTTGGTGTGCGAGTTGAGTACCTAGATAGGGGCGAAGGAGAACAAGTTAAAGCCCATGATTTCCCTGAAGGATCAGAACCAAAAGTGTATCTTATTTATAGACCTGGACACTATGATATATTATATCCTAACTGAAGTTGACATGGAGAACTATGCCCAATATAAATACATATTTTCCCATGCTCTTCAGTAAGCAACTATAGTGCATAATACCGTTTTAGACTTTAGTCAACTAAGTCAAATAAGAAATACAATATTCACAAACCATTATTCCGACAATTTTTATTTTCGATAATTTTGTACATACATGTGAACTTTAAGATTGATTTCTTAGATGACTTGCAAATCTATAATTAATATTTTTTTTATTTGTCGACGGAAATTATATAAATTTATATATGTAAGTATATACGGTTAATGAGATGTTGGTGAAAAATCCACTTGTCTGTTATAAATAGCCAAAAACTATTCTGTAAAGGAGCATAGTGCGGTTTGTGAATTTGGACTACCGACCAAATTTCCTAGCAGTGTTGTAATTAACAGTATATTCTTTCAGAAGGCTGTCCACATCTGCTTTATTCAGTGGCTTTCTGTTAATTACTTCAGCCTTACCCAATTGACGAGTTATGACATCTTTTAATTTTAGCCAGTGGGTATTGCGTTCCTTATTCTCCCTTTGCTGATAGCCTTTGAGAATACATCTTTCACGACGTATTGCTTGTTAAAATGAAAACGATGTGAAGAATTGCAAAAATCCTATACAAATTCCCAGAAAATATATAGAGAAATTACGCATATATATCTACGCCTATTTAGGTAAGAATCCTGTGTTATATATGCTATAGACCGACTTTTTCTAATGATTGGTCAAAAATGATATATCCATGCCTACTGGGAACCTGGCAAACCTGGAAAGGCGGTATATTTACATATGCAAATGTATTTCAATAGTTATAGATTTACTAACACTGCATAGCACAATTGAAAGTATTTGGACGCTGATTTATTTATTATTGTATAACATTAGTCTTAAGTCAAGGATTTGTTCTCCTTCTACCACTTTCTTTCTAGCTTAACGAAGATCATAGTTAAGCGCCCACTCTAATGAAGTTATTCTATTCCTTTCCTTTCATATTTCATCATATTTATGTTTATTCTCCGCTCCCTGCTCACGCAAATACACACACACACACACACTCACACACACACACACACACACATATATATATATATATATATATATATATATATATA
This sequence comes from Drosophila eohydei, assembly GCA_035045825.1. Taxonomy (NCBI): domain Eukaryota; kingdom Metazoa; phylum Arthropoda; class Insecta; order Diptera; family Drosophilidae; genus Drosophila; species Drosophila eohydei. Next base: position 6,798,775 of record JAWNOT010000045.1, read on the forward strand.
TATATATATATATATATATATATATATATATATATATATATATATATACATAATAAATATTACCTGGTACTTTTAAAGTTTTCTATATAAATGACTTATCAATTGATTTTAGACTTTTTAATTTGACACGGATTAGTAAATGTGCAGGAGAGCGAGATTGGCTATCAAAGTGGTTAAACAATAGTAGGAAATTAGAGTACTCGTGATATATCAATTCTAAAGAGTTGTCATTAAGAAGCTTTAGTAGGCAGGTAACTTACCAAAATCCTAGTTGATAGTGACGAAGAGTACTGACCCAAGGGTATTTGTTAGCGTTTTTTAGTCATGTTCGGGATTCTTATATATATTGTTTAGAAAAGAAACACTACTACTTATAATTCGGATTCTATATGAACTGTCTAGATTACAACATGCGGAGTTGCCATGGTAAATAATGAATACTTGATTGTCAAGATTTTAAAATCGCTTTTGCATTCAGCACTATATTATTGTTGCTTGTAATAATAATAATAACACTGTTTTGCTTGAGGGGGAAGAACAGCTTCATTATTGAGACTATTCTTTTAGCAGATACTTTAGTTCATTAAAGGATGAGAGATTTTCTTTAAATATCTTGCGATCGCCCGATTGTCTAAATATATCTATACGTAAAAGTAAACTAATGTTTAAAGTCTTGAAGAAAACGCCTATGGATGAGGCCTAATGTTGGATAAACAGCTAATAGGTGTCTGGATCGCCACAAGAGGACACAACTCAGTTCTTTTAAGCACAGGATTTGGTATAATTTTGAAGTGCAGTTTTTCTATGAACTTGATCTGAAAATTGTTTGTATTGAATATATTTTTGCACATTGTAATGTGATATCGGCGAAATAGGAGGAGGAAATAATTAATTACAAATCAATTTAAAAAACTAATTCTTTCTCCAGTATTAGTATTATAGATCTTAATATTATAATTAGATTGTATGCGTATGCACAGTTGATAAAGCTTAGATTTAATCTATTGACACTCATTCAAATATTTTTTTTATATACAAGTAAATAACACACAGATGGCATTCTTTAAGCTTGAAGTAAATTAAATATAATTTTGGCAGTGCCAAATTCTTAAATATACATCATTTCAGCCATCGAGGACATCTTCTTAGGAATATGCACCATGGTGTCGAAATAACTAGCCAACTCCACTATGGTGATATCGTCGCAATTTCTCGGGCTTACTCCATTGTTGCCTGCTTCCTGGGAACATGAAAGTTTGGAACTGGAAGTAGGTCTGGAACTGGCCACGGTGGTAATGCTGCCAAGGCCAAGATGTTTAACTGCCTGGTCATCTCCATTATTATCGCCATTTCTGTGAAGTTTTTTTTGAGTCCCTGTCCCTCGTTGCTGACATGTTATGAAGTTTTTTGACATATGCATGTTGTTGTCCAACGAGTGCTTCTTTGATTGAGATTCATCCAGCAATATATTGCATTCGCTGATTAGATCCCGAAAACTACAAATACCAATTATACTTGACTTAATGTTTATATTAATTCGCGGCTTGTGACAATTTGCGCGATTTCTTTCGTCTAGATTTAATGGAATCGAGCGACGAATACGGGTACCAAAACCACCTTTTGTATATAGATTGTCATGCGCGATTCGTAGTACAGGTTCACGTAGCAGATTTCTTTTCGATACTGTAATATTGCTTCTTTTCAATTGAATTTTATTCACTCCGGGTACGAAACGTAAAGGATTAACGCAAATTTCGAAATTATCTGCAGCAGAAGGAACTGAAGTATTCAATTGCTTATCGAAATCATCAATGTTGCTCTCTGATCTTCGACGTATTCGGCGCATCTTGCAATGAATTATTTGCTTTGTATTTTGTATGGGTGCTACAATTGTTTCAGTGCTGGATGTAATGCTGGGACTATAAAATGGATTTTTATCACATAATCTGATGTGTTCCCTTTTTGGTGTTATTTTCAGTTTGTCTAAATCAGCTGGCAACTCCTCTGTAGACATTTTTTCATTCTTAGCTTCACATAAAATGTTATAAAGAATTTATGGTGTATTGTGTGCAGTATGAATATCGAATTCAATTGCGTTATTATTTTTGAATGACTTTTAATTTTAGCATATAGCTATTAGTCTAATATTTACAATTTTTGTAGTAGTATTGATAAACGTACATAATTGACAGATATATATTGTGTAAGTCGTTCTCACTGACTAGCATCAGCATTTAAATGCACGTTTAACAATCGAAAATTTATCACAAAATAAAAATTATTCAAACTTATTTTTACAAAATAAACGAGTAATATTCCAAATATAATTATTATTGAAAATGAAGGAAAAAACTTATTTGCATTATAATTAATGCAGATTTCAAAAAATAAAAATGGTGATAAATTCATAAACTTTTTTTTACTGAGTAAAAATATGAAGGCCCTGTTGGCTGTTAAAATTAATTGCTTGTTTTGATTTAGTTTCGAGTTGAAAATAAATTACTTTTTTGTACTGCTGATTTTGATTACAATATAAATGTTTGAGTAGTAGCTCTTTTTTATTCTAAATTTAATTTTAACCTTTGTGATAGACTGTAGGGGTTATTTTTTGGAACTTTGATCTAGCTCGTTTCTAGGAATCTGCCCCAAAAATTTGAATTAACGTAAGTGAAGTTCAAAGCGAATTTCATATTCAGTCGAATCCACAACTTTACTCAATGCTACGTTGGCCTCCAAGTAATTCTTATCCAATCGTCGTTCATCATCATCATCTGAGAGATTGCAGATCTAGTTCTAATAAAGTTAGTGTACTGGTTGACAATTGAAGCGCCACAATCAATCGTATTAAAATTAACCATCAATAAACATATCTTTATCTAGTGCACCAAATAAGGATCTATACATTCTATCTATACTTCTCTTCTTCTTCTCTTCTCTATACTTCTCTTCAGCTCACTCCCGTAATTGCTCAAGTCTAACCTGCGCCACTCCATGCCATCGTTATTGTGGCTGGCGATCAGGCAACTTTTGGCGACAATGCTACCCCCTTGACTTGGTGAGGCACGAATGAGGCCCTTTTGGAATACGTCCGGGGTAATAATCAGGGGTAATGATCATCCTCGGTTACTACTGTTCTCGTTATCTGTGGTGATCGTTGGCCTCAAAGATTCTATGAGCCCAGCGACTGTGGTTGCTATGGTGGGCCGAAGTTTTTGGGCGAATGCAACGTAAGAAACATGAATTATCAAGTCATTATAGAATTCGTTTGCTAACCTCAATTAAATACCATGTACGTTTTCATTGCAGCAAGTACTGAGGCCGAGCAATCTGCTTTGAAAGATCTCTGCCACAGGATGTTATGTCGTCATGTGAATCCGCTTGCAGCAACTTCAAATATGCTGTTGATTAAGGCTAAAACGTTTTATTCAGCTGGGCCACAATGCTTCGAAAACAGCTTCTGCCGATATAGCTAAGGCCTTCGGCTGTAGGAGTATACGTGTGGCATCTTCACTATGTCCATATGAACATGATCGAACCTAGAATCCAGGGTTCTTCCCTAGCATATTTGATTATCAAATTATATCGATGGATTTTGGTACGTAGAAAAATTGTGAAGCAAAGATCGCTTAGAGCAAGCCTTCTATATGTAAATGCTTCCGCACCTATGATTTGTGCTCGCTTAATAGGCCTGATAATTCATTCGTCTTCGCTTCTTAGATTCGCTTG